>VWZI01007254.1:0-23940 GCA_013396835.1 Psilopogon haemacephalus | reverse complement strand
TTCACTGTTGTGTTGGTTTGAGCTAATTGGAGAATTTGAGTGAGAAATTAGACTATTGGTTGAGAGAGAGTTAAGCATGGTGTGTCACTTCACCGAGTTTTGCTGAGAAGAAAAAAAAGTTGTTTTAAGAAGTGTTCCCAAAACAATCAGATTAGCAGAGGGCTTCCGTCTGTTCGGCACTGCGGCTGCTTTCTCCTTTGTCTCTCTGTCTTTCGGCTAATTCAGAGTAAAATCACTAAAATTACTAACTCCTTCCTGCCACTAATCTGTCTGGCTGACCTTCAGCTTATCTGCAGCATCAACAGGTGGTGAGATAAGGCTGGGGAAGGGGGGAAAGGTGGTAGGGGGAGTTTGGTTACCCTCTCTTGGGGATTTTGGTCTCCGGGAGGGGTGTGGTGTCTGTATTGCCTTTTCATTGTATATATCTGTTATATCTTGTAAATATCTGCTTGTATATTGTGCATTGCTGTAAATACAAAGCTTTGTTTATTAACTTCCAGTGTCCTGAGTTTTAGCCGGGGTTTATAAAAGGTGTGGGGGGACAGGTAACTGCTTAACCCACTACAACTGTATATATCTGTAAATATCTGCTTGCATATTGTGCAAAGGTTTAAATATAAAGCTTCATTCCTTAACTTCCAGCTGTCTGAGTCTAGCCTGGGTTACTTCAAAGTGTGTGTGGAGGCAGATAACTGCCAAACCAGCACACTGCTATAAGGCTTTCCTGAAGCCTTCTCTTCTCCAGGCTGAACAACCCAAATTCTCTCAATCTTCATAAGAGAGGTTTTCCAGCCCTCTGATTATCTTTGTGTCACCCTCTGGACATACTCTTACAGTTCCATGTCCTTTCTGTGTTGGGGCCCCAGAGCTGGATACACTACTCTAAGTGGGGGGGTCTCACTAGATTGGAAAAGAGGTGGAGCATCCCATCCCTGTAGCTGCTGGTCACACTTCTTTTGATGCAGCCTAAGATTTGGTTGGCTTTCTGGGCAGGAAGTGCACATTACTGGCTCATATTACCCAGACAGGTGGTTGGGGCCCCATCCCTGGAGATGTGCAAAGTCAGGCTTGACTGGACTCTGGAGAGCCTGATCTAGTTGAGGATGTCCCTGCTTACTGCAGAGGCAGTTGGACTAAATGACCTACGGAGGTTCCTTCCAACCCAGACCACTCTATGAGTCTATGTTGAGGTTTTCATCAAATAGTATCCCTAAAGCAACACCTATTGATTTCAAACTGTTTATCTCCACATCCTGAAGTCCTTTTCATGAACCTTAGGGGAATGCATTAAAGGGAGGTTTTGGGTAGAGCTGCACTGGCTAGGCTGCCCACCAGATGGCACTCAACAAAGCTTCCAGGCCCTCCAGCGCTTGCTACATCTTGCAGCTTTGTTCTCAAGTCTGAATTTATCAAGAAGACTGTAAATGGCCTTTGCTGACCCTTACCCTGTGCCCTATAACCAAGGAGGACCTGAAAACCATTTGGAACCTCTGTGCCCATCATACCCTATCTTCTCCTTGGCCAGCAGTGAGGGAAGTTACATTACCTGCCTCCAAAGCAGCACAACCATCCTTTGCAGTCAGGATGGGACAAGGCAAAAGCCATCTGGAAACAATCACAGAAAGATGAATTAAACCCAGGGAGTACAGCCAACTCAGATGGATACTTTCTGACATCTTGTCACTGAAATACACTGATGAACTATCTGGAGTATTCTGCATGGTTCTGGGCTTCCCAGTTCAAGAGAGACAGAAAACTACTGGAGACAGTCAAATGGAGAGACATGAAGATGATGAGAGGACTAAAGCAGCTCTCTGATGAGAGGAGACTGAGAGACCTGGGGCTCTTTAGCCTGAAGACTGAGAGGGGATCTTATCAATGCTTATCATTATCTAAAGGGTGGAGGTCAAGAGGATGTGGCTGGGCTCTTTTCAGTGGCGCCCAGTGATAGCACAACAGGCAACAGTCGTAAAGTAGAACAGAGGTTTCACATGAACAGAACAAAAAACCTTCCCTTTGATCATGGCAGAACACTGTACCAGGCTACCCAAAGAAATTGTGGAGTCTCCTCTGAAGACTTTCAAAAGCCACCAGGATGTGTTCCTATGCAACCTGATCCAGGTGACCATGCTTCAGAGAAATTGTGGAGTCTCCTTGAAGACTTTCAAAAGCCACCAGGATGTGTTCCTATGCAACCTGATCCAGGTGACCATGCTTCAGAGAAATTGTGGAGTCTCCTTGAAGACTTTCAAAAGCCACCAGGATGTGTTCCTATGCAACCTGATCCAGGTGACCGTGCTTCAGCAGAGGAGTTGGACTGAATGATCTCTGGAGGTCCCTTTCAACCCCTACCAGTCTGTGATTCTGTAGTATTATTATAATGTTTCTTCTTTCTAGGTGCTGTTGTGTTGAACTTTCTTTATCTTAACTGGGCTTTTTCTCCCCATTCTCCTTCCTATGGGTGGTTTGTGGATGGGAAGGGGCTGAAGGGGAGTGAGCATGTGATTGAGTAGCCTTAGCAGTTATCTAGGCCTAAACCAAGACATACCCTTCCCTTTAGTTTAGATCCTGCTTGGGACACCTCCAGCTGCCTGTTCTGCTCTATGGCTTATTCTGTACCCAGGTCCTGCCCTTGCCCACATCCCTCACAGAGACAACTTGCATCTGCCCAGGTAAGGTGACTGTAGACAGCCAACCCAGGAGTCAGCACAGCCCTTGTTGGCAGATGCCAACTGAGATTTCTTTTCAGAGAATACTTCAATGTTGCCAGCCAAGTCCCAAGTGATGTTTTCCAGCATCACTCCTACTCTCAGATGACAGGGGCTCAGCCAGACCACGCAGACAGGAGTGGAGCCCAGAGATTGCCGTAAGTCCCCTATAAGAAAAGCATTTGACAGTGTCACCCAGAGCATCCTCCTGGAGAAACTGGCTCCTCACAGCTTGAATAGGTGGGCACCCCACTGGGTAAAAAACTGGCTGGATGGCTAGGCTCAAGGAGTAGTGGTGAATAGAATTAAATTCAGTTGGCAACTGGTCACAGGTCCCCAGAGTTCAGTTTTGAGGCCACTTCTCTATGACAATCTTTATCAATGATTTAGATAAGGGAATTGAGTACATGCTCAGTAAGTTTACAGATGACTACAGTGGGAGGGAATGTTGATCTGCTTGAGGGTAGGAAGGCTCTACCAAGGGACCTGCACAGGGTGGATCAATGTGTCAAGGCCAATTGTAGGAGACTGAACAAAGCTAAGCACCATGTCCTACAACTGAGTCACAAAACTTCATGCAACACTACAGGTTTGAGAAGAGTATCTGGAAAGCTGCCCAAAAGAGAAGATCTGGGGTTGTTCATTAATAGCTGGCTGAACATGAGGCAGCATATGCCCAGTTAGTCAAAAAGGCAAACAGCATCCTGGCTTGTACCAGGAATAGTGTGACCAGGACCAGGGAAGCAATTCCCCCCGTGGACTCAGCACTGGTGTGGCCACACCTTCAGTACTGTGTTCAAATTTGGGGACCTCACTACAAGAAGAACATTGAGGTGTAGGAGTGTGTCCAGACAAGGGCAATGAAACTGGTGAAGTGTCATAGGTCTGGTGAGGAGACACTGAGGAAACTGAGGTTGTTTAGTCTGGAGAAAAGGGGGCTGAGGGAGGTTGTAGTGAGGTGAGTTTTGGTCTCTTCTCCCTATAAGAACAAGCTATGGGAGGAGAGGAAATGGCCTGAAGTTGCACCAATGGAGGTTTAGATTAGATATTTGAGGAAACATCTTTGCTGAAAGTCTTGTCAATAACTGGAAAAGGCTCTCCAGGGAGGTGGTTGAATCCCCATCCCTCGAGGTGTTTAAAAGTGGCAGAGATGCAGTGCTGAAGGATGTGGTTTAGCACCAGACTTAGTATACTGAGTTAGATAATGGCTGGACTTGACCTTAAAGGTCTTTTCCATCTGGCAGCAGATGGCAGACACTGAACTTACAAGTCCTGGTCGCAGGTGTCACCAACCCAGCCAGGCTTGCAACCAGGCTAGGAGGGCAAAAGGGGCACCACACCTCTTCAACATCTCTAAAACACAAGACAACACAGAGGCTGTGTGTTACCAGCAGCGTCTCCTTTGGGGGAATGTTTATTTAGGCTGCTTCAACAATTAAAAAGCTGTGGTCTCCCATGCAAGCCAGCTGCCTCTGGTCTAACATGCAGAAGTTGCCATCCTACAATTCCTGGAAAATGAAAGAGAAAGCAGGCCATTGCTAGTTACCTGGCTAGCTTGCCACAAACAAGTGATTCCATAAGTTCACAGCAACACAACTAGCAAAACATGGCTCCGGGCAGAAGCCACTACATCAATCAGTTGCAGCTGACTTGCTGTCATACTTGGTGGAAATCACAGAATCAGAATGGTAGGGATTGGAAAGGATCTCTGGGGATCTTCTAGTCCAACCCCCCTACTAAAGCAGGTTTGCCTAGTGCAAATTGCACAGCAATGCATACAGGTGAGTTTTTTAAGTCTCCAGAAAAGGAGACTCCACAACCTCTCCGGGAAGCCCATTTCAGCGCTCTGGCACCCTCAAAGTGAAGACTTTTTCCCCTCTGTTCAAGTGAAACCTTCTGTGTTCTAGTCTGTACCCAGTGCCCATTGTTCTATCACTGGGCACCACTGAAAAATTCTTAACCCCATCCACTTGGCCTCCACCCCTTAGATAAGATCCACTCTCAGTCTTCTCCAGACTAACAGCCTCAGGTATATCAACCTCCCCTCATTAGAGAGGTGCCTTAGTCCTCTCATCACCTTTGTGGCCTTCCACTGCACTTTCTCCAGTAATTCCATCTCTCTTGGAACTAGGAAGCCCGGAATGTGACAGAACATTCCACCTGTGGCCTCACCAGGGCAGAGAGGGAGAAGAACCTCCCTCAACTTGCTGGTTACACTCTTCTTAACACATCCCAGAAGACCATTTGCCTTCTTGGCATATTGCTGGCTTCTTCTCCACAGAGCTGTTTTCCAGCAGGGCTACTGCTCACCTGTATAGTGTATGGAGTTACCCCTCCCAAGTAGTTAGAGTATTTGACTGGCATTTACTGGTGTCATTCAAACAGTCAACTTAGTTGAGACTTCTCATTTTTTTCCCAAGCATAAGATTTCTGATGTACTTTCAAGACAACCATTTGTAGAGCTTTTCTCCCTGTCAGGGGAACACCAAGCCAAGTATGGTTGTGTAAGAAATAACTGAGAGCAGGCTTGCTGTAAGAATATCAAGGCCATGAGCATATTTTCCATCTTCTGAGGAACTGGCTGCCTGGACTGAGGTCCAGTTTGAATATAGGTGTCTGGCTCTGGGATATCTCAACAAGGTTTGCCTGCAAGTTCTTCTCAGTGATCCTTGCCTGAGCTAATGCAGCTATGCCTATGCCAGCCATGTACCTTGCAGATCTAAGTCCTCATCCTGACCTGCTCTAAGCCTCCTGCTTAAGTACTGTGGGACTGTTCCTTTGGTGGCTATGCTACTGTCCCTGCCTGCAAGCTTCCAGCTTGATCTCTCTCTCAAAGCAGCCTGTCCTTACTGCTCCCTGCTCTGCTCACCTCCGTGGTCAGCAGACAGACTGTTTCCCATGTACAAATAGGGTAAGAATCGGCCTGGAAATATCTGCAGGGTGCAGAAGCCTCTAATGTCTGCAATGCTGAATGTTTTCATACTTGATAGTTTTATTCACATTCTTATGTGAATAAAACTAATACACACTGCAGGCAATCCTTTTTCCACTTTCCTACTTCTCTGTCCAGATTGTGAACCTGTTCACTTCTAAGATTGCTCTAGTCCAGTCTGCAGACCTTAATGCATTTGCAGAAGGGTAAGTAGGCTACTAAGTTCTTGCTGGAGATGTAAAGACCTTCAATCTGCAGGGCTTCATAAGCAATAACAATTTGACAACTTAGAAGACCTTTGGCACTCTTTTCCCCAGTATTACTAGTTTAATTACCATTTGCACCAGTACACCTTATGCTTTATATACATATACCTTTAATTTTTGCTTCTTCAGCTTTTCAAATACATAATATATTCAGAAGACTAAGACAATACAGAAGAGGCTCCTATTTAGTTATTAATTGGTGCCAGGAACTTTCTTGGCTTGGGGAACCGATACATAGTTGAAATGACAGGACCTCACAATGATTTGCACAGAAAAAGAAAATAAAAAGGCAACCAGCAGAGTGCATGACTTTGCTAGCAGATTATAGCCACTCACAAATTCAGAGGAGGCAGGAAACTGCAGAAATGAGTATGAAGGCAGGGAAACACCAAGAGAATCATGGGATCAGGATTTAAATGACTACTTAAAGTACATCCAAGAGCAGTCTGCTCCCCACTTCCACAAGTGGAACTGCCGCAGCTTTAGAGCACTTTTCAAAGATTTTTCTTCCCACAGGGATGGTCTAAGTGAAACTTTGCCTCTAAATGCCCTCAGTGTAGAAAGTACTTTCTGCAAGTACAAGGTGCATACAGCAAACTTTTAAAAGCCTCACCAGGAAATATTTGCCCAAAGGGAAAAATTTACTTGTACAGGTGTGCTAGCAGAGCGTAGCCCAGTTACAAAAGTGTCCATGCTGGTTGCGTGTTCAAAACAGAAAGAAGCCTTCCAGTGAAGTACCAAAAACCTAGTGTTCTACTAACTGGGTACAGCTCTAGAAGAGTCACCAAGACCACCTTCCTAGCTTCTGTTTTGGCTTATCAGCTACCATAGAGGGCAGCCAGCACTGTGAGATTTCCAGCCTGCCCATTAGCTTTGCCCAAAATAATCAGAAGACTTACATGCCAGATGCTGAAGATGCTAGTGTCCAGATTAAAGGGCGTTATGAAATTCTCCCAAAGAGAAGAGCAAAGAGCAAGGTCCTTTCACACCTTTCTAACCCCCTAAACCACACAGGAAAGAGAATAGGTTTGGAGCATATTAAAAATAACAAGAAGAAAAATACCCAGGTCACATCCCTGTGTTCCTTTCTGTGGTCTTTCTTCTAAGGCTAAGAAAAGCCACAAGAATGGACACAGGTGGGAGAGTGTTGCTGCCATAGTTCAAGGTTGGGTCTGCTATGTATTTCTTGCCCAAATGCTAAGTGTGAGCTGAAAAGAGGAAGAAGACTGTTCATTCACCAGAGAATAATTAACTGTTCCACCAGTTTTTACTGTGGCATGGATATGCAATACCACACATTGAGCACAAGGCTCAGGATAGCGACAGAGGAACATGAAATGCTGAGTGGTGGGACTACCTAAGTTGTCATCTAGTGCAAGTAACTACCAAATTGCAGTAAAATGCTTGCCTTTAAAAAAAAAACAAAACCAAAAAAACCTATTTGCTATTTCCAGTTAAAACAATGACAATAAAGATTTTACATTGGGTGACAGAAAGAAAATAAAGAAGTTCCTCTGGTGGACCTACAAGCCAAACAAGAAGCTTCATGATGGAGTTCCCACCTGGAGCTGCAGCAAAACTGCAGCAGATCTACTCAAGCAATTGCGTAACTCCTTCCACAAAACACACGAACATCCAGAGCTGAACCAAAGATGAGAGTAGTGCATGCATGGGGATGTTCACTCCTCACCACAGACATAATTAATCAGAGGGTTTTGTGTGAGATAAGACCTGTTTCCTTACAGCTTCTGATTACAAGCTGCAACCAATAGCAGTTCTCGGTACTGTGGGCCAAGCAGCAAAGATCCAAGTCACCACTGAAAGCATCCACAAAAAGCAGATAATTCAAAGGACAAGGAACCTAGAGGCAGATAAGCAGCTTCCTCCCATACCCACCTTCTTCAGGATTCTTGCTTTCCCTATATGGAAAGGCTCAGTAAAAGAGCTAGGGTGTACCACATAACAACCAAGTGGGTAGAAGAAATGAGGCTAACTCTCTTCTCCTTGCTCATCTTGTGAGGAGTCAGTATGTTCTCTTTCAGTTCAGTGGTTTTACTCTGGGATCATAAATTACAACTTTTAACTGAAGTGAAGATCTGGTTTAAGGAGGAAGGATTGTCCCAGTTTGGTTTTGATTGAAGACTAGAGAGGTTTGTGCCACATTTGATTGCCTCTAGAGCATCTTGGTAATCACTTTATCCAATTCCACCATTTTCACCATTCAGAATTGGACCCAGTTGGACTGCTGAGGAGCTTGATTTGGAACAGCACTGAAATAAAGAAAGAATCAAAAAGAGTAGATCTAAGAAGGCTTCTTAACTTATGGTTTCCAGTGTCTATGATGACACTACTGTTTTTGTCTGCAGTTGTCTTCACTGCAGTTTACCTGGATGCAGTGCTGAAGTCTCCCCAGAGGTCTGTGGGAGCTGATGCTGGTGCCTTTGATGCAGATGTGGGAGCCTCTAAGTCTAACAGAATATCTAAGGCAAAAGATAAAATAAAAATAAATACTTCTTTTAATTATCAAATTCATCAAGAACAAAACTTCAGAGGCACTAAAACAGTCATCTTTCACAAACTGGTGAATGTAGGGCCACAGAATCTTTGAAGGGACTCAGAAGGAAGTTAGACCTTTACAGGATTTTCTTACAACAACTTCTTTTGCTGAACATGCGCAGAGATTCCAGCTCATGCTGGAGGGGAACACAGTCTTCAAGAACTATTCAGTCTTAAACTAGCACACACACTGGTAGATTTGTGTTGTTTTCACTTTTCCCAAACAGATTTAAAGCTCAGAATAAGCCCAAAATCAGCAACTGTAAACAGGTGCCAAACATGCATCACCCTAACAGTACACACTGGGCTGGAGCCCAGCCCTATTCAGAAGCTCTTCACAAGAATACTATCAGATCTCCAGATACTCCTGTGCATCTATGCTCTTAGTACAGCATCCAAAAGAGCTCAGCAACTTCTTTGTTATAGAATTACAGAAAGATCTGAGTTGGAAGTGACCTTTAAAGATCACTTAGTCCAGCCCCCTGTTGCCATGGGCAGACACACCTTTGAACTACTACATCATGTTGCTCAAAGCCCTGTCCAATCTGGCCTTTAGTAATTCCAGTGAAGGAGCCTCCACAGCTTCTCTGATCAACCTGTTCCAGGGTCTCACCACCCTTATCATAAAGTTTCTTCCTTATAGCCAGTCTAAATTTACCCTGTTCCAGTTTAAACCTTTGTCCCTTCTCCAGTCATCCTGGTAAAAAGTCTTATGAGCTCTCTTTTAACTACTGAAAGGCCACAATAAGGTTCCCTCTCTTCCCCAGGCTGAACAACCCTAACTCTCTCAAGCCTTTCTTCACAAAAAAAGATGTTCCAGCCCTCTGATCATTTTTGTGGCACTCCTCAGGACCTGCTTCAAATGGTCTATGGCTTTTTTGTACTAGGGACAGCAGAGCTGGACAGACTCCTCTTAAGTGGGATCTCAAGGATGAAGCAAAAGATGAGAACAACTTCCCTCAACCTGCTGGACAGGCCTATTGTGGTGCAGCTGCAAGCACACATTGCTGTCTCATATCCAATTTTTCTTCCACCAGCATTCCTAAGTACTTGTCCATTCACCCCCTAGTGTGAATTGATACTGATGAATGCTCTACCATAGGTGAAGGACCTTGAACTTGGCCTTATTGAATTTCATATATATATATATGAACATAAACATATTTTTAATATAGATTATATAGAATTATATGCATATATTAAAAATAATCCAGTACACCTACAACTATTTTTTTTTAACCTCTTTCTGGTGTTCATACTAAAGCTTCCTCTCTATTTAAAGCCAGTAGTTTTTCCTGCATCTTTCAACAACCCCCTCTACCTGTGTCTTCCTGGCAGTGACTATGCAGTACTTTTCTGGACACTCTGCACAGTTCTGCTAGTGCCCTTAAAGCACACACAATTTCAGAAAAATCCAACTACTTAAATTTCCCACTAGATTGTCTTAATCAAGTCACTTAGTTTCTCCTCCTGAAAAGACAGGAGTTAAAACTCTGTCCTCACAAGAACAAGGGGATATTAGTAAACAAGCACAAAGATCCTCAGGTCAAAGAGAGAAAAGTCATCAGGACACACATCTCACAGAGCACTACTGACACCAGATTGAAAGCAGGTGTCAATCCTCCCTGTTCACCTAGTAGTGTTTAACAGTTTGTCCTGAGCCAGTGTTTACCTGCATTGCTCATCTTATTGGATTTCAGTACAGGTGGTGGTGTGACATGGTTGGCAATGGCAGTAGAAGGGGGAGGTATGGGAGGGACTACAACTTTGCCTCCTGGTGGGGGTGGCAGCAGGCTTAAGCCACCTGATCCAGATGCACGAGGCTTGGCTGCTCCTCCTTTCTTTGTCATCATATTCTGTATAAAAATAAAGGACAAATGAGGAAGAGTCTTTACTTGCATATCACAGAAAGAAGCAGGGTAAACTGGGATGCTTACCCCAATGTTCAGTTTGATGGTCTGCCCTTCCTTAAACCCCAAGTCTAATTTAGGACGCGTGTCACATTCCTGGGACTCCTTGGAGATCTCAGTTTCCTGCTTTACCCACCTAGAAAGAAAAAAGGAAGACATAAGACCCTGTGGCAAAAGAGAAGAGAGTTTCAGAAAAATTCATGGTTCCAACCCACCAACGAACTACCTCGCCTTGTTAGACCAGCTACCTGCCTACTCCCACTGTAGTACAGCAAAAAGCTGGGACCACCACAAACCTAATAAATTACCTAATGCTACACCTGTAGCACCACAGGATCTAAGCTTAAAGTTCAGGGATCTGACCCTGCAGGTCACTCAGCTTCCATGACAGTTGCAGCACACTCAAGTGTCCTTGATGGAGCCAGAGAAGGACATTATGACCATCCCAAGGAACCCTGTGCTAAATGAATAGGCACTAGCACCTGCCATGCTCTACAGGCCAGAAGAAAAAGCATTTCAGAAAAGCACAACTCACTTGAAGTGATCCTGCAAAGAGACGTTGAAGTCAAAGGCATCACCACGATCCGTGAAGCCAATGCCTATAAAAGCACTTCGTCCTAGCAAGGAGACAGGAGGAGTCATTGAGAGTGCCCTGCAAATGGACTCTTGTATTCATTCACTCTAAAATCCTTCTGCTTCTCCTGAACCATTCCATGCTACCTTGCTCTTGACATGTTCAGCTGAACACCAGCAGCTCGGAGCTCTGGTCCTAGCCTCTTCTTTGTACATGGCACTCTCAAAGTGAATAATCCTTTCAAGCCCTTGCACTGTGCAATGTGAAGAACCCTTCTCTGTTCTCTTTGCCTTCTACTCCTGCAATCACACTACTCAGCCTTTTTAGCACTCCTAACACCATTTCCATTCACCAAGCATATACCCAGCTTCACCAGGCTGTCTCCTCCACCTCTAATAATTGGCACAGACATGATCACTCAACTCACCAGTCCCATCTTGAATTCGAATAACAAAATAGCGGCTGGAATCTGTCACAGTCTCTACTGCAATGCCAGGGTACTGATCTATAGGAGCCTGAGCAAAGAGTTCTCCTGCAGACAAAGAATTAGGTGTTCAGAAGAGCACCCTCTTGCTCAAGCATGGCCAGGGCTGCCATACACAGCTCTGAGCAGGCTTAGAAACACAGGCAGAGAAGCAGCAATCACAGTTGCAGTCTTCCCAAGTCACAGCCTTTCCCTTACCTGAAACCTTATCCTCCAGTTTGATATATGCAGTTTTGCCTTTAGAGGTGACACGAAGCCGCCCTGTCCAGTCTGGATGGTCTAGTTTCCAGTCAGATGCCCTGAAACAAAACAAAAAACAGAGAAAGAGAAAACTCTTCACTTTTGCCCAAATATCTCAGCAAAAGTCTCTGCTCCTAAACCTCCAACACACGCAGCTGCCTTTATTCCATTCATCTTCTTGAACAATATATGAGGTCTCAGCTCCTCTCCATTGCTGCTATCCAATATACATGGCTCTGATAAGCCTCTCTCTTCTCTGAATAAAAATAGATACTGTCCAGAAAACATAAACTCTGTCGACTTTTAAAAGCTTGCAGAAGTGGGCAGACTGAAACTCAGAAATTCAAACTGTAAATCCAAAAGCAGCTATAATGGACTTGTGAGCATCAGGATAAGCCCCAAAATTAATCATAAAAACGTTTTGGTTTGGAAAATACTTTCAAGAAGATCAAGTACAACCATTATCAAATTGTACCCAGTCTGGTGCTAAACCATGTCCCTCAGTACCATATGTCAGCCTCTTTCAAATACCTCCAAGGATGGACATAAAACCACCTCCCTGGGCAGACTGTTCCAGTCTTAGAGAATCCTTTCAGGGCAGAAGTTTCTTCTGCTATCCAACCTAAACCTCCTCTGGTGCAACTGGAGGCTATTTCTTCTCATCCTATCACTTGCTCCTAGAGAGGAGACCAACACTCACCTTGCTACAATCTCCTTTCAAAGAGTTACAGGAAATGCGGTCTGCTCTTGGCCTCCTTTCTCCAGACTAAATAACCAGTTCTCTTACTCACAAATGGTGATGTTGCATAACGAATAGCCACCCTACTGTTGTAAAATAGTATCAAGTCTCAGACTAGATGCAGCTAGGTGAAACACCATACACACAGCCATCTTGCCTAGCCCATCAAACTCTTTGCTGCAAGCTGTTGTGAAGGGAAAACAAAACAAAAACCAAACCAAACAAAAAAAACCTAAACCCTATAGAGTTTACAACTAGAAAGAAGCACCTGTGGCCAGGCACAACATTCACAGGCTGCCAAGTCCAGCAAGTACCACCAGCACCCATCAGCACTTCAGAGCATAACCCCTCTTCTCCTGTGAGCCTGTGCACACAGCTCACAAAGTGACGCTCCACTGGTGTTGGTTAAAGAGACAGAATGCATTTTTTACTGCCGGCCCTACAATTTCTTCCTTAACATCACATTGAGCTCCTTCTGGCTTCCTCCCTGTCACTGTACAGAGCCAGCGGGCCCAAATTCGACGTGCCGTGGTTATACCACATCAGCATCACATTCCAGCTGGCAAATTGAGTGGGGAGGTCAGCTCTACCCGGATGATACCGTTGCCTCAGATATCCTCACCTCCTAGCACATAATTAGCAATCCTTGCTTCCTCCCCACAGCATGGAGACAAGGGCTCCCGCTTTGAAGAGATTCAAGCCATTAACGTCTCCCAAAGCTACGGCCGGTAGGAGGTAAGGCCTGAGGGAACTGGCCTGATCCACTGCGGTCGCAGGCCTCGGCTTCCCACGGCTCCGCTCATGGTGAGCACGCCCATTCCCGGGCTCAGCCCCTGCCCGCCCTGCCTTGCAGCAGCAACAGCAGCTGCAGCAGCCGCAGCCGCCCCCCAGGCAGGGCCTCAGCTAGGCTGCATCGAGCCAGGGCCACCCCGGCTACAGCACACTCTCTCACCTGTATCCGCGGTTGGAAGTGCGCGGCGGAATGCGGTAGACGTTTACATCGGTCTTCACGCAGAGAACGGACTCATACTCCAACTCAGCCGCCGCCATCTCGACCACCACAGCGTGAGCGAAGGGTGGGAGTCTAATGATCCAGAATGCTTCCGACCACCATCTTTAATGAGGGCAGACACCGCCTAAGGGCGGCTGATCAAGACCGCGTCGAAGACGTCGAGGGAGACATCTTGGATCCTGGCAGCAGCTCGGGTGATGGGGGGGGTGGCCATCTTGGAGGCGTTTCTGATGCGGTTGCGGTGCTGGCGGCAGTTTGGACGCTGGCAGTTTACACACAGGGCCTGGCACGCGGGCTGATTCCTCCATGTACATTCCTGCATGACTTTGGTAGAGGACCTGGGCGCTTTTCCCCTGAGTAATTTTCTTTCCTTGCAGCCTTTTAGTCAAAGCTTGGGGTTTATGGGAAAATGGGTTTTTGTGTGGTCTGTGGTGCTAAGGTCAGGAGTGCTTTGGTAAAAGACTACCAAACCAAAGAGAAAGTACAGCACGAACTATCGCAAGTTGTGCAGCTAGAGGTGGTAAAAATGCCTGCTAGGTAAGGGTCAATTTCAGGAGTGCTACTTCCCAGAAACGTGGCCAAAATCAACATACAAATGTTTGTGTTTGGGTCCTTTGCTAGAAGAAAGACATTGAGGTCCTAAGGGAACTGAGGTTGTTTAGTCTGGAGAAAAACAAGGCTGAGGGACTCTCAGACAAAAAAGAAAAAAGAAAAAAAAAGGGAAAAAAAAAAAAAAAGGCTTTGTTGCTCTCTACAACTCCCGGACAGGAAGTTGTAGCAAGGTGGAGGTCGGTCTCTTCTCCCTAGTATCAAGTGAGAGAATGAGTGGAAGTGGTTACCAGTTGCACTAATGGAGATTTAGATTGGATATTAGAAGCAACTTCTTCACTAAAAATGTTCTCAAAGACTGGAACAGACTCCGCAGGGAGGTGGCTGAAGAGGCAGAGGTGTGGTGAAGAGGGACAGTTTAGCACAAGACACGGTTCGCTGGGTTAGATAATGGTTGGACTTGGTGATCTCAAAGGTCTTTCCAATTGAGATAATTCTATAATTCTATGAATTACTGGTGACAGAACACTGGAACAGAGAGGTTGTGGAGTCTCCTCTGAAGACATTCAAAACGTGTCTGGATGCATTCATATGTGACCTATTCTAGGTGATCCTGCTCTAGTAGGGTGACTGGACTAGATGATCTTCTGGCATCACTTCCAACCCCTAACATTCTGTGATTCTTTGATTGAAGGAGCAGCTGAATTCTTCCCCTGGTATTTAGCTTTTGAATAGCTGTGTGTTGACGTGTTTTTTTCATAGAACTTTCCGTGGTGACTCTGATTGATGAGGCAAGGTTAAGTTAATTAATTTGGACACCTATAAATCCATGGGTCCTGATGGGATACACATGTGGGTGCTGAGGGAGTTGGTGGAGGTTGTTGGCAGACCAATCTCCATCATCTTTGGTAAGTCACAGTGGACAGAAAGAAGGCAAATGTCACTCCAGTCTTCAAAAAGGGTAAGAAGGAGGACCCAAGTAACTATAGACCAGTCAGCCTCACATCCGTCCCTGGGTAAGATAATGAAGCAATTTATCCTTGACGCTGTCCTTGGGTGTATTAAGAACAAGAGAGTCATTAGGAGCAGTCAGCATGGTTTTACCAAAAGGAAGTCATGTTTGGCCAACTTGATAGCCTTTAATGAGGATGTGCCAGGTGGACAGATGATGGCAGAGCAGTGGATATGGTTTATCTTAATTTCAATAAAGCATTTGGCACCATTTCCCACAGCATCCTTGCAGCTAAACTGAAGCAGTGTGGTCTGGATGATCAGGTAGAGAGGTGGATGTGAACTGGTTGAAGAAAAGAAGCCAAAAAGTTGTGGTCAATGGGATGGAGGCCTGTAAATAGTGGAGTCCCAAAGGGGTCAGTGCTGGGACCAATTCTGTTCAATATATTCATCAACAACCTGAATGAGGGAACAGAGCACTGCCAGTAGATTTGCTGATGACACAAAGCTTGAAGGAGTGGCTGACAGACCAGAAGATTGTGCTGCCATTCAGTGAGACTTGGACAGGCTGGAGGGTTGAGCGGGGAGAAAAAAATCAGTTAAATTCAACAAGAACAAGTGTAGAGTCTTGCATCTGGGAAAGAACAGCCCCAGGTATCAGCATAGTTGGGTTCTGACCTGCTGAACAGCAGTGAAGGGGAAAAGGACCTGGGAGTCTAGTGGATGGAAGGTTGAGCATGAGACAGTAATGTGCTCTTGTGGCCAAGAACGCCAGTGCGATTCTGGGGTGTATTAGAAGGGCTGTGGTTAGCAGGTCGAGAGAGGTACTCCACCCTCTCTACTCTGCCCTAGTGAGGCTGCACCCGGAGTATTGTGTCCAGTTCTGGGCCCTTCAGTTCAAGAAGGACCTCAGAGAACTGATTGAAATAGTCCAGTGTAGAGCCACAGAAATGATTAAGGAGAGACTGAAGGAGCTGGGTCTGTTTACTTTGGAGAGGAGGAGACTGAGAGGTGACCTCATTGATGTTTATAAATATGCAAAGGGTGAGTGCCATGAAGATGGAGTCAGGCTCTGCTTGGTGATGCCCAATGACAGGACAAGGGGCAATGGGTGGAAGTTGAGGCATAGGAAGTTCCGTGGAAACATGAGGAAAGTTTTTTTCAATGCGAGGATGACAGAACACTGGGACAGGCTGCCCAGGGGCATTGTGGAGTATCCATCTCTGGATGCGTTCCTCTGTGATCTGCTATAGGTGATTCTGATCTGGCAGGGGGTTGGATTAGATGATCTTTGAGGTCACTTCCACCCCTAACATTCTGTGATTCAGTGAAGTTTTTTCTTTGCATGATAACTTACTTAGTGTACATCACTGTGTGCATCATGTATAGTTGCTATTTCTTTCCCAAGTTCAATAATTCACAATTAGCAATACTAAATTTTGCCTGTCCCTGTTTATTGTGCTGTCGTTTGGTGTGCCACAATCATACAATTCTTCTAGAAGGAGAGCATCTTCAGATGCAAAAGTGGCAAAGGATTAAGCAGTGAAGCTGACACCTTGAAAAACATTTAAAATCAGACTGTGAAAGCAAAAGAGGATCCATATTCGTTGTACAAAGAAATCATAGAATCATTTTGGTTGGAAAAGACCTTGAGGATTATTGAGTCCAATCATTATCTAACTCAGTATATCAAGTCTGGTGTTAAACCATATCCCTCAGCATGACATCTCTACATGGTTTAAACATCTCCAGGGATGAGGATACAACCACCTCCTTGGGGAGCCTGTTCCAGTGTTTGAGAACCCTTTCAGTCAGTTGCTAGGGAGAAGAGACTGCCCCCCCCCCCCCACCTGCCTACAACCTCCCTTCATGGAGTTGTATGGAGTGAATAGGTCTGCTCTCAGCTTGCTTTTCTCCAACCTAAACAATGCCGGTTCTCTCAGCTGCTGCTCACAAAGCCTGTTCTCCAGACCCTTCAACAGCTTTGTTGCCCTTCTCTGGACACACTTCAGCACCTCAATGTCTTTTTTTGTAGTGCGTGCCCAAAACTGAACCTAGCATTCAATGTGTGGCCTCACGAGTGCTGAGTCTGTGGGGACAATCACTTCCCTGGTCCTGCTGGCCACACTATTCCTGATAGAAGGCCTTCTTGGCCACCTGGGCACCTCTTGACTCATGTCCAGCCAGCTGTTGATGAACACTGTGAGGTCTTTCTCTGGTGGGCAGCTTTCCAGGCATTATTCTGAGTTATTATTTGACCCAGGGAAATATTTTATTTCTGCTATTGTTGAGAAAGCTTATTTTAGTTTGAGTATTTGTTTATTGTATCCACAGATCATATATAAAACTTCAAATATGAGCAATTCTAAGCCTTCCCATCTAAACAAGCTGGACACCCACAAATGACCCAGAGGTCATCTCTAAGCATGTGGAGGAAAGGAGTATCAGGAGTAATCAGCATGGACTCATGAAGGAGAAATCATGCTCAACCTATCTGCTATGATGGTGTGACCAGCTGAGTAGATGAAGGGAGAGCAGTAGATGTTGTCTACCTCAACTTTGGCAAGGCTTTTGGCACTAGGGAGTATGGGTTAGATAAGTGGACAGTGAGGTGGGTTGAGAACTGGTTGAAAGACAAAGCTAATGGTTCTTCCCAGGGGCCAGTATTTGTTCCAGTTCTGTTCAACACACCCATCAATGACCTGGATACTCCCTCGCATCTTAGTGTCATCTGCAAATTTACTGAGGGTGCACTCAATCTCCTTATCCAGATCATTGATAAAGATGTTAAAGAGAACTGGCCCCAGCATTCAGTGCTTGGGAACACTATTTGTGATCAGCCACCTGGATTTAACTCCATTTGCTACCACATCTTCTGGTGTCCTATCTTTCACTATCGTGAGACTAGTGGTTATGATGGCAGAACCGAGTGTGAGTGTTTTGGAAGTGACAAGGTGCTAGATTATCTAAACAATTCTAAAAATGAGTTATTGGAAGAACAATAATCTTTAGCCTACAATGGTAATCACTCATGGGGAAATTTCCATGAAGGCAATTGTTCCATATTCCTTGCCGTAGTGGTAACAAATATCACTAGGGCTGTTGATGGCTTTGTCCTCTCCTTTGGCATACTGGCAGTTTGCTTTCAGAATGTGGAAATCAGCAAGCCATGCAACAGGATACTCTGATCAGCTGTGCTTGTGGTAGAATCATAGAACCCTTTCAGGTGGAAAAGACATCTAAAATTGAGACCAACCATTACCTAACTTGGAATACCAAGTCTGGTGCTAAACCATGTCCTTCAGCACCATATATATCTCTTCCTCTTTTGAACACCTCCAGGATTAGGGATTCAACCACCTCCCTAGGGAGCTTGTTCCAGTACTCAAGAATCCTTTCAGGGAAGAAGTTTTGTCTAATAGCCAACCTAAATCTCCCTGGGTACAACTAGAGGCCATTTCCTCTCATCCTATCACTTATTCTTAGGAGAAGAGACTGATGCCCACCTCACTGCAACGTCCTCTCAGGGGCTTGTAGAAAGCTAGAAGATCTACTCTCAGCCTCCTGTCCAGAAAACAGTAGTGGCATTCTTCACTTCCTGGGCTCCCTACATGTAGTTGGGATTCTGTCCCTTGTATCTGCTCTTGAAACAGGTCTAAGGGAGTCATTGATCTTCTGGGATCACCCCTCTACAGCACTTGTATTTGCCAACAGCTGCATCTACGCCCCTGTTCTGTTGCAAAGGCAAGGCAGTTGGTGCAATCTTTGAAGGTGCCTTTACTGAGAAACCACTAAATCTGATACCTTACTTCCTTACCAAAGGCCAGACTTCAACAGAGCAGGACATCAGCAGCATAGTGCAATGCAGAACTTCAGGTCACCATTGTATAAGGAGTAAGCTGTGGCCTTGCACATCACTCACTCTCTACTTAACAGGTTTTTTTGTTTGTTTGGTTGGTTGGTTTTTGGGGTTTTTTGTGCCATAAAACTGATAAACTGCAGATAAAACAAAATTTGATACCTCTCGTTGGAATTTGTCCTTCCATCTTTCCTCTCTTTTGACTATACTTAGGGTCAGAAGGACATTGTTCTGAACGTTTCCCTAGAAGTGTGGTACACTTTCTTACAGCCCTGCATGAAGACAACACTTGTCCCAGTAAGTGACAAGTGTATTGGTTTAAGCTGAGTGGCCCCACTAGAACGGACAAGGCTACCCTCCCCCCCTACCATTGACACATTTCCAGCTGGATTGTATATTCTACACCATGTTAACATAATACTCACTGCATGACAGGAAAGGACTGGCTGGGGCTTATGGGACTTGAAGTATATTCTGTACTATATAAAGTTTCCTGTTTTGAGTTTTAGTGGTTTCTTCATTTGTGCTGTTCTCCAATGGTTAGAGTTCTGGGGGTTTCCTTTGCTGCTGCATAGACTGGTATTTTTTCCCTGTTTTCTTTTGTGTAATCTGATAACAATAGAGTAGTGAATTGTCCTTAGCTCATCTATTGTATTCTGTCTCCAGGTCATTTTCCCCCCTATCTGTGCTGAGGGGAAGAGGGGGCTTATGAGAGCAGGCTGTGTTAACCCAGAACAGTCCATATTTGGTGTCCTGATATGTGGCCCAAGCCCAAATGTCAAACTGAGATAATGAGAGAGTTCAATTCTGCCATATTAAATTGGTTCACTTTGTATTTGCTTTGGTGTATTTCCCTTCATGTTAAGGTGTTCACTTTCCTGATTGTGTTTCATTTTCTGGTTCCACTACATAAGCTCTTAGGCATTTTATGTATTTCTATTCCCTGTGGTGCTGTTTGTCACCTTGGGGAAATGGCTTAAGGCTAGGGTGGTACTGTGCTGTTCAATGGCATGTCTGCTGTTAGGGTTGGATTATTTCATTTGATTGTTCTGTCACACTGGTTTCCTTGTGCAGTGTTATTTATCAGTAATCTCACCCACCTGACAAGTGGAACAGAAGAGAGCACTTGTTCAAGAGACTGCTTCTGTTGTCATGTCTCTTAAATGTGTACCTAGTCCTGACCATAGTAATGCAAATCTTTCCCAAGAATGCCATTTGGAGACCTGCCCTGAGGCTGGATAATTTAAGTGGCAGGGTATGCAGGAGAATGTGGGCAAGTGCCTAGGACAGTGGTCACCTCTGGTGTTAGTGAATTTCACACTGACAGGTTAGTAAAATGTTTGGAAAAAGGATGTTGTCAGTCTGGAAACTCCCAAGAGGTACAAATCACCGCTATGTGTTGGGGTCTAGCCCTTCTCAGGGCAGTTCAGCACTCTGCTGGTCTGTGGGCCTAGAAATAGACGAACAGGTATGGCAGCTGGACTGGAGAGCCAGCCTGCGCAGTCAACCCTGTACAGAAAAATAAGTACACAAGAAAAACGGCTCGTCCTGCAAAGAATGAGAACAAAACAGGGCTGCCATGGAACAAGAGGAAGAGCCAGAGGTAATCACTCGATCTTTATCCCTGGGCAAGCTTCAGGACATACAAAAGGACTATGCCACTCAGGTGAGCCCATTATCACCTGGCTGCTCCAATGCTGGGACAGTGGAGCCAGGACTTTGGAATTAGAAGCCAGGGAAGCCAAACAGTTGGGATTCCTGTCTAGGGAAGGAGACATTGACAAGGTTACCAGAGAAACGTCCAAACCCTCAACCTCTGGAGACAAATTCCAGCAGGTGTAAAGAATAGGTACCCCTTCAAAGAAGATAAGATAGGCCATCTGACAAGATGGATCACCATGGAGAATGGCATCCAATACTTGAGGGAACTAACTGTGCTGGAAGTGCTTTCCAATGACACAAATGTCAATGCTCAGCCTACAGACCCAGATGAGGTCATATGTACACCAGCCACGTGGAGGAAGTTTCTACAAAGTACAAAGCCATCATATGCCATCTCATTGGCAGTAACATCCTGGGCCATAAAAGATGGCCCAGGACAAACGGTGGAAGAAATTATTAGCATGCTCTAGCAACATGAGGAGAATCAGTTTTCTCATGTACAGGCCTATGTTTCAGCTGTGGAAGAACTGTCAAGAGTCGACTGGATCCAAGAGAACATGTCCTTCTCCCAGCCTGTGCAGCTGATCTCTCAGCTATTAGAAGCAGGTATCTCCCTGTCTGAGGGAGAGAATCTAGGAAACACACAGCCCAGCATAACCTCTGGTATTACTTATACAACTGAGAGGAGGACATGAAAAAGTGGGAAGGAAAGTCCACTTCAGTTCTAGCTGCACAAGAAGAGTGCTGCCCCAGGTTCCAGTAGAAAATCTCTCAAGAGCAAATGGATTGGTATTGCTTCTGGTCCTCTTGAAGAGACTTTCAGAGCATTCTTACAATATGCAAGTGATTCCAATCAGTATTAAGGGGTTCTGCCTCTAACCAGACAGAGGAGAGGGACAATCCGGTCTATTGGCCTAGTACATCAAAACCATTAGAGTATAAAGCCTTAGTGCACTCTGATGCCATCAAACTGTGTGGGATAGAACCTATCTGTATTTCTCGCGTCACAGTGGGATCCCAACATCTGAGTGTGTTACAAGCCAAGGTGAGCCTAACTGGGAATGAATGACACAAACACCCCATTAAGTGAGTGGCCCAGGGGTGCCATGCATCCTTGGTATAGCTATTTTAGTAGAGGATATTTCAAGGATCCAAACGGATACCGGTAGGCATTTTGTATAGCTGTCTTAGGAACAGAGGAACAAAACGAGCTGACAGCTTTGCTTGGTCTCTCTGTTGGTTTGAGCTAATTGGAGAATTTGAGTGAGAAACTAGACTATTGGCTGAAAATAAATAAACACAGTGTGTCACTTCACCGAGTTTTACTGAGGAAAGAAAAAAAAGCTGTTTTAAGAACTGTTCTCAAAACAACCAGATTAGCAGTTTGCTTTTGTCTCTGCTGGCTGCGGCTGCTTCCCCTTTGTCTCTGTCGTGGTAGCTAATTCAGAGTAAAACTACTAACTCCTTCCTATTACTAACCCCCCTGGCCAATCTATTTCAGCTTATCTGCAGCATCAACAGGTGGTGAGATATGACTGGGGAAGGGGGGAAAGGTGGTAGGGGGTGTTTGGTTACCCTCTCTTGGGGATTTTGGTGTCCGGGAGGGGTGTGGTGTCTGTATTACCTTTTCACTGTATATATCTGTAAATATCTGTTATATCTTTTAAATATTTGCTTGTATATTGTGCATTGCTGTAAATATAAAGCTTCATTTATTAATTTCCAGTGTCCTGAGTTCTAGCCGGGGTTTATAAATGGTGTGGGGGGGCAGGTAACTGCTAAACCTACTACAGTCTCTCAGATGACCTTTTTGTGGTGGCGCTGCTAAAGATTAGCAAGTGCCAACTGCTGCTGCAAGGGGGCACCTGCAGCATCACACCAGTTGGTGTCACTGACCCCGATTTATAAACTGTTCAACAACTGGAGAGATGAGAGGTGAGCAATAAAACTCATTCATGCTTCATCAGCCCCATGTGGCCAGTGCAGAAATCCAGTGGTGAAAGAAGAATGATGAGTGCTGCAGTGCCACACATCGTGGAGCTCCAATACCAAGTCAAAGTGATATTCCGCAGTTGACATTGCTAATGTGTTCTCCATTCCCATAGCACTGGAACACAAGGCCACTTTTATGTGGAGAGGTGTCCTGTGCACCTGGAATCAATTGCCCTAAGAGTGGAAGCACTGCTCCACCATTTGCCATCCAGACTCTACCCAAACAGGGTGGAGCTCCAGAATACTTGCAGTACATTGATAACATCATTGTGTGAGGTGACATGGCAGAAAAAGTTTATGAGAAAGGGAAGAAAATAATCCAGAAAGATCAATTCTCTAGGGATAAACTGGAAAGATGGGTGTCAACAGATGCCAATGCACGTCATTAACAAGATTGCAGCTATGTCTCCACCCACCAATAAAGAAACCCAGGCTTTCCTGAGTGCTGTAGGCTTCCAGAGGATGCATTTACAGTTTGATTGTGAGCCCTCTTTACCAAGTCACTTGGAAGAACAATTTTCAGTGGGGCTCTGTGCAGCAAGATCAAACAGGAAATTGTCCGTGCAGTAGGCCTTGGGTCAGTTCAAACAGGACAAGATGTTACAAATGTGCTGTACACTGCAGCTGAGAAGAGTGGTCCCATATGGAGCCATTGGCAAAAGACATCCGGGGAGATGATAGGTCAACCCCTAGGATTCTAGAGTCCAAGCTACAAAGGAGCTGAGGCCAACTACATGCTAACAAAAAAGATACTAGCAGCCCCTGAAGGAGTTTGAGCTGCCATAGAAGTGATTGGTAAAATACAGCTCCTGGTAGTCCAACTGCCAGTGCTAGGCTGTTCAGAGGAAGAGTCATGCAACTGATGCCAGTGATGGAGGAAGTGGATCACACTGGAAACACAGTGGGCTCAAATAGGGAGCCCTATCTGCCTGGGAATCTCAGAAGTAATCACAAACTAGCCAGAAGGCAAACATTTTGTGATGGCACCAGGGGAAGCAGAGATGACATATGCTGAGGAGACTCCAACAAACTGCCAGATAATGAAAAGCAATGTGCCCAGTTTACTGATGTGTCCTGACACATTGTGGGAAAGCACTGTGGAAGGCCACTGGGTGGAGTCCCATATGACTTGCAGAAGCTGCTGAAAGAGAAGGGGAACTGGGTCAGTTTGCAGAAGTGAGAGCCATCCAGTTGGCTTTAGATATTGCTGAACAAGAAAAATGGCTCTATCTCTATACAGGCTCCTGGCTGGTGTAAATGCTTCGGGGAGTTGGGTACAGCAATGGAAGTTAAACAACTAGCACCACAGAGGTAAACCCATCTGGGCAGCTGAACTGTGCTGCTTGGGCAGAAAACTTGGTGGTCCAAGTATGTTATGTGGGCTGAGCCACTTAAGACCATTAAAACAACCAACAGGTAGATCACGCTGCTAAGATTAGAGTGGCTCAGGCAAATCTGGACGGGTGTGTTGGTTTGAGCTAATTGGAAAATTTGTGTGAGAAATTA
>VWZI01007252.1:191580-204813 GCA_013396835.1 Psilopogon haemacephalus | reverse complement strand
AAAAAAAAGCTCTGTTTGGAGCAGGAAAATTATAGAAACTTGTTTGCTCTGAGGTGCAGGAGGGACACAGCCCCTGCCTTGGGCTTGCTGGCCAGAGGTGGCTGCAGCAGGGCCCCTTTGTCCCTCACCATGTCCTCATGTTGCTTAAAACTGGCCCTGAAACAACCTCAGGAGCACCCACCCCAAATCCAAATGGCCTGAGAAGCATTTGCTCAAGCCCCTTTCCCTGGGGGTTTTGGTGGGTTGGTGGTGGGCTCCAATCTTATGTTGGGTGGGCTGGAAACCCTCTCCCCTCTTAACCAGCTTCTCCTCTGGCCCTGACACGTTTATAGTCTTGAAAACCTCACAACCTGAAGACTGCAAATAATCCTTTTGGGTCTTCAGTCACTTCTCCAGCTGCTCCAGCCCAAGGAATACCATTGATAGGCAGAAATCATAGAACTGCTTTGGTTGGAAAAGCCCTCTGAGATCATCCAGTCCAGCCATCAACCCAACACCACCTTGGCCACTAAACCATACCCCAAAGTGCCATGGCCACAGGTTTCTTGAACACCTCCAGCAATGGGGACTCCACCACCTCCCTGGGCAGCGTGTTCCCATCCCTGACCACTCTGGCAGCAAAAGAATTGTTCCCTAATCTCCAACCTAACCCACCCCTGGCAGAGTTTCAGGCCATCTCCTTCTACCACCTGATAGTAGGGAGCAGAGACCAACCCTCCCTGTGCACCCTCTGAACACCAGCAGCCCCAGGGGCTGCTCCTCTACCTTGTCAGGGCTTTGAAATCAGGAACTTTTCTTCTGTTTCTTGCTCTTTGGCTGGGGACAATCCCAGCTGCTGGTGTTGGCCGGGATGGGCTGTGGGCAGGGACAGGCTGGATAAGGGCCAGGGCACTGGCATCTGCCCCAGCCACCTTGGGGCATCCTTGGCCATCTGCGTCAGAGTTACTAAACCTGGGAGACTATTCAAGAAGCTACTCCTGGTGGTTTCAGTCAGGAGAAGAGGCAAGGATGAGCGTGGTGCTCACATGACAGGTTGGCCAGGTTGGAGCCCCAGGGATGGACTGGTCTGGGCTCATTCCTGGAATCCCCTCCCTCCCCCCCCAGCACCTCACTGGCCGTGCTGCAGCAGCAACTCACCCACCCGTGGGACTCAAAGACCAGAGGGTGAACTGCAGGACACACAGGGAATGGTTTACTAGGGCCATGTGCTACAAGAAGAAAGGGTCACCAGAAGCTGGGCACAACATCACAAGACACACACGCAGCACAACCCCCAGGTCCAAGTGCAAGGGAGGCTTCCACAGGTGATGCAGCAAAGGCTCCGAGGCAGAGAGGAGGGAGCAGGACTGGAGGCAAGCCAGGAAGGGCTCCTGGAGAACTCTCTGCAGGGTGAGGAAAGCATTGCCCCACCTCTGGTTCCTGCACTGCAACACACAGAGGGTGATGGGTGGTGGTGGAGGGTGCAGGCTGTGGTGTGAGCACTGGGTGCCAACCCTTCCCACCACCGATGGTCCATCAGCGACCACCTCCTTGTGCCTGGGCACTGCTGCTTCCCCACTGCCTTCTCCATGGCAGGGGGGGTTGGAACTAGATGATCCTTCTGCTCCCTTCCAACCCTGACTACTGATTCTATGATTCTCCCATTGACCTCTGCCCCCCCCCAGTCAAGGGCAGCCTTGTCCCAGCCATGTCCCCTGTCACGCAGCAGGAACTGCTCCGGGGAAGGGGAGGCTGCATCCTGCCTCTGCCGCTGCAAATGTCACCTGCAGCTCTTCAGGTCCTCCTGTGCACGTCACCCACGTCCATTCTTTGGCAAACAGGTTTATGGTTGTAATTTACTGCTTCGGGACCCACCTGTGGCTGCCTCTCCCCTCCCCAGCCACTCCTGGCAGATGGGACGGGCAGGGAGGAAGGAGATAGGTCTCCTAATCCTCCAAACCCTGCTGAGCTTCCTGCCACCAGCTACCCAGCCCACGGCGCTCGCTCACCCTCCGAGAGCCACGCAGCATGGCCCCATCCTCACCCTGCAGGGGACAGCAGCACTTGCACCGACCCAGGAGGCTGCAAGAAGCAAGGTGAAGGTCACCTCCTCCCCAGCCATGCAGGGTGAGCTCGAATCCAGCAGCATCTGGAGAGAGGAGGTCCAGGTGATGCAACACCCCTCAGGGCTTCGCTGACCTGCAGCCTTGAGTTCACTCCCAGGGAGAGGGCTGAGCCACTTTAATCCCCCTCGGGGTGGAAATATTAGTTGTGTGAAATCCCTGCCAGCTGCATCTCTAGGTGGGAGGAGGCCTTTGGGATGACGAGGGCTCTGGGCATGTGCTGCTGAGGTGGTTCAGCATCACATACCAGAGGGCTGTGTGCTCAGGATGCCACAAGCCTCAGCCACCCCTGTCCCACCCCAGCTTGTGCCTCTGCCCTCTTCTCCTCATTTCCTAACCTCCAGAACTAGAGAATTGGGTTTGGTTGGAAAAGACCTCCAAAGATCATGGAGTGTAACCATCAAGCCACCACCTCCATGCTCAGTGAACCATGTCCCACAGTGCCATGTCCACACACTTCTTGAACACCTCCACCACCTCCCTGGGCAGGCTCTTCCCATGCCTGACCACTCTTGCAAGAAGCTTCTCCTCGTGCCCAACCTAAACCTCCCTTGCTACAGCTTGTGGCCATCTCCTCTCATCCCATCACTTGTTTCTTGGGAGAAGAGACCAACCCCCACCTGGATCCAGCCTCCTTTCACTGAGCTGTAGAGAGCCAGAAGGTCTCCCCTCAGCTTTCCTTTCTCCAGGCTGAACAACCCCAGTCCTCTGAGTCTCTCCTCACCAGCCCTGTTCTCCAGACCCTTCACCAGCTTATTTGCCCTTCTCTGGACCTGCTCCAGCCTCTCAATGTCTTTCTTGGAGTGAGGGCCCAAATCTGAACCCAGGATTCAAGGTGTGACCTCAGAAGACAAACAAGGTGGGAAGGTGACAGTGAACTGGCATGACAGAAAAACTCTGCTTGACATCTTTCAAAGCTTGGCACCAGCATGAGGCAAGATCCTTCCTGCTCCTCACACATCAGTCCTCAGCCTGAGATTAGAAGGTATCCAGCTTCAACCACTTCCTCAGCTGCTCCTCTTGCTCCAGAGTTCTCCCAAACTGCCACTCAAAGGACCCAAGATCCTGCTCCTCACATCAGTCCTCAGCCTGACATTGGAATGTATCCAGCTTCAACCACTTCCTCAGCTGCTCCTCTTGCTCCAGAGTCCTCCCAAACTGCCACTCAAAGGACCTGTTCTTGGACCCAAGACCCTTCCTGCTCCTCACACATCAGTCCTCAGTCTGAGATTGGAAGGAATCCAGCTTCAACCACCCTCCTCAGCTGCTCCTCTTGCGCTGGAGTCCTCCCAGACTGCCACTCAAAGGCCTCGTCCTCAGAGCCAGACCACGGGGACCAAAACGTGACACTGAAACCCCATTGTTTGGGGTAAAGCAGTGAGGGACTTGTGTCTTCTGATCTCCACCCCCAGGGCAGAAGTGGGTGGCTGCTAGGAAAAGGCAACATTTGGAGAAGGAACAGCAACACCTAGTAGAAAAGCTTTGGGCCACCACAGAAGCTCATTTCTGAGACCACCTGTATTCCAGGACCACTAAAAGGCTCTGTTCTTCTGACAGAAGATGGCAACTAAGAGGTTAAAATCCACTGGCATCAACTCAGCCACCAAAAACCCCACAGATGGGCTGAGGTGGGAAGGAAATGAGTGGGCAGGGATGGGTCTGGACCCCTCCTGTGCCCATCACACAACCCAGCTCATGAGTCTGGACCCCTCCTGTGGCCATCACACAACCCAGCTCCACAGGCACACCACCTGCAGCCACCCCAGAGCTTAGTGGGGGCTGTTGGTGCCCCCAGGCTGCCCTTCAGCCTCCTGCTCTGCCAACTCCCACACCAGGCATGCACCAGTGAGCACAGCAAGCCAGGGCCAAAGGGGCTGGAGATGTGGACACTGAAGCTGCACCTGGAACGTTCTCCCTCCCATGTTAACATCCTGGGGCTGTGGATACGTCCATCGTGCTCATGGCAAAGGCAGTGTTGGTGCTACCCTGGCCCAAGCCCTGGGCTGGGGATGTGAAGCTCTGGGGTCACTCTAAGCTGACAGGTGACACACTGCCTCTGCTGCTAAGGCTTGGAATGAGGAAAGGAGCATCCAGTGGCCAGGTGGACGATGTGTACGGTGCAAAACCAACCCAGCCTGCTAGAATCTGCCTGGTCCCAGCCCCAGCGGTGAGGGAAGACATGGCACAGGGCACGTGCAGGTGTGGAGTCACCGCAGGGACCCACTGGGACAACGATGGAGCATTGATTGGGCTGGAACTGCAGAGATGTGGTTTGTGCTCACTCCAGAGCCCACTCGGCCAACCACTGCTGGCAGCACACTCGCTGCTCCTCCTCTGTCTCCGGGCTCTTGGCTTCCTCCTGTGCCTCCTCTTCGCCTCCAAGCACGGCTTCCTGCTTCTGCTCCTCTTCCTGCTTCTGCATCATCTTCTCCTTCAGCTCCTGGATGGTCTCATCCAGCTGGTGAACGAGGTGCTGGGGCACCCAGTTGCTGTCCAGGGCGGTGAGGAAGGGGTCGGGCGCACAGACCTCGATCAGCTCCTTGCCGGTGGGGATGCGCAGGTAGTAGGCGTGGAGCATCATCCTGTAGGGTCTGCTGTCCTTCCTGTGGCTGTAGGTGAAGTCCCCCACGATGGGGTGGCCAATGGCACTGCAGTGAACCCTCAGCTGGTGAGTCCGACCTGGGAGGAGAGAGGCAGCAGGGTGTGGGCAGCAGGTCCAGGGAGGTTCTCCTCCCGCACTGCTCTGCCCTAGCGAGGCCACAGCAGGAGCAACAGCTCCAGTTCTGGGCTCCCCGGGTCAGGAGAGGCAGGGAACTACTGCAGAGAGTCCAGTGGAGACTAGGAAGATGCTGAGGGGCCTGGGGCACATTGCTGAGGAGGAAAGGCTGCAAGCCCTGGGGCTGTTGAGCCTGCAGAAGAGAAGCCCAGAGGGGATCTGAGCAATGCTCAGCAAGAGATAAATGGTGGGAGGCAAGAGGAGGGGGCCAGACTGGTCAGTGGTGCCCAGTGAACCCAGGAGGTTCAGTGTGAGGATGCCAAAGTCCTGGTGCAGGCTGCCTAGAGAGGCTGTGGAATCTCCTTGTTTGGAGAGCTTCCAAACCTAGCCCAGGGCATTGTGACCCTAGGCAAGCTGCTGTGTGTGTCCCTGCTTTGGCAGAAGGGGTTGGACTGGGTGATCTCCAGAGGGATTGTGCTGGGATTGAGTGAATCAGGACACAGGTTAGCTCAGAATCCCTCTGTGAGGGCACGGTGGTGCAAGGTGACAATGCATCACATAGTTTTTCTTCCCTTAGTCTGAGAACCTGAGTCCTCCACAAGCTCAGTGTGGCTCTCAGCCCTGCTCAGCTCTTTCTAGGCTTCCTTCCTAAGCTACCATCCTGCAACCAAGAGCCAGGTCCCACTGCAGCACCTCCGCCTCCTTCAGCTGCCCCCACTCAGCATTCCATGCTCTTGGGGACAGGTTCTGTGCTATGCCCAGCCCCGTGGGCCACCTCAAAGCTCCCAGGGCTGCAGCCCACCCCGTGCCCGCTCTGGCAGCACCAAGCTCCCACCTGTCAGTGGCTGCAGCAGCACTTTGCTAACAGGATCTCCGCTGTAGGACCCATGCTCGAGCACGATCAGCTCCGACTGGCAAGGCTTGGGATTGTCACAGCCTGCAAGGAGATGCAGAGAGGCTGGGTCAGGTCCCCTCCAGCACAGCTCAGGTGGGCAGGGCAGGGCACGGGGGGTGCTCACCCTCTGTCCCGTCGATGCACATCATGTGGGTCATGCCCTCGGTGGTGTTCTTCCCGATGGCGTAGCTGATGGTCAGCCGCCGCTGCCTGACGTGGCCCCTCACCTGCAGCACAGGAGGGGAAGCTTGGAAAGCCAGCCCCACAGCCTGCTCCTCAGCACCACCAGCATGGCCAGAAGCTGAGGAGCAAGCTGTGATTTAGCAAGGTCAGAAGGCAAGGCGTAGAATCAGAGACTGCCATGCTGGTGTGGGGGTGGGAAGGGAGAGCCCATCCGATCCGACCCGCTGCAGGTCACCAGGGGCATCCCCAACAACCTTGGCCTGGAAGGGTTCCAGGGATGGGGCATCTCCCACCTCTCAGGGGCACCTAAGCCACCTTCAGTGTCAAACATTTTGCCCTTCTCTCCAGTCTGAATCTCCCTCTTTTAGTTCAGACCATCACCCCTTGTCTTGTCCCAGCAAGCCTTGCTCAAAATTCCATCCCCAGCTTTCTGCTCAGCCCCCCTGAAGTACTGAAAGGCCACAAGAAGGTCTCCCTGGAGCCTTCTCTTCTCCGAGCTGAACAACCCCAACTCTCTCAGCCTGGCCTCACAGCTGAGAGCTTCCAGCCCTCTCTTCATTGCTGTGGCCTCCTCTGGCCCTGCTCAAACAGGTCCACATCTCTGCTGGGTTGAGAGCTCCAGAGCTGGCCCTGGCAATGCAGGTGGGGTCTTGGCAGAGCACAGCAGAAGAGCAGACAGATTGAAAGAGTTGGGGCTGTGCAGTTTGGAGGAGGCTCCCAGGTGACCTTATTGTGGCCTTCCAGTATCTGAAGTGGGCTACAGAAAAGCTGGGGAGGGACTTCTTAGGCAATCAGGGAGTGACAGGACTAGGGGGAATGGAGCAAAGCTGGAGGTGGGGAGATTCAGATTGGATGTGAGGAGGAAGTTCACCATGAGAATGGTGAGGCCCTGGAATGGGTTGCCCAGGAGGGTGGTTGGGACCACTTCCCTGGAAGTGTTTTTGGCCAGGCTGGCAGAGGCTGTGGGCAGCCTGCTCTAGGGTAGGGTGTCCCTGGGCATGGCAGGGGGGTTGGAACTGGCTGATCCTTGTGGTCCCTTCCAACTCTGACTGATTCTATGATTCCCTCTGCCCCTGCTGCTGGGGATCAGCCCAGGGCAGGCTGGACGTGGGACCAGCTCGTGTCCAGCACCTTTGAGTCCCTCTCCACAGTGCTGCTCTCCATCCCGTTTTTGGTACCCAACTCCTGCGCAGGACCTGACACTTGGCCTTTCTGAACCTCCTGAGACTCACAGGGTCCCGAAGCAGTGCCTGGCAGGGCAGACTCACCAGGGCAAGGTAGGCTTTGGTGACCAGCCTGTCTTTAAAACATTTGTAGGCGCTCCCTGCCGCCGCTTTGTTGAGCGCCACGCACAGGGCCCCGCTGGTGGAGAAGTCAAGCTGGTGGCAGAACCTGGGGAGGAGAAGGGAGGCAGAGGAGCATCGCTGGGCACCCGGGCTGGGTCCCCACATCTCAAGGCTGGCTCAGAGGCAAGGCAGAGCCCGCTTGGGCTCCCAACCTGCTGCTCACCTGAAGCCATAGTAGGTGTCGGGGTCGGCCAGCTCGGGGAAGCGGTGCTTGAGCTGGCTCTGCAGGGTCAGTGTCTCGTACCACATCTTGCTGTCGATGCGCAGGTCCCAGTGCTTGTTGACCACGATGAAGTCGGAGCTCTGGTAGAGGATGGACAGGTTGTCGATGGTGCCCGGCTCCATGGCCAGCGCCCTGCGAGGAGCATGGGGAGGGGGTGAGTTGGGAGGGCTTTCAGTGGTGGGGGGCAGCATCCCAGGGGAGCAAAGAGACCCAGTCAGGACAGGAGGTGGCAGGATGCAGAGGTGGGGTACTCTCAGCAGGGCTGGAGGTGCCCTGATGCTACAGTGACACCGAGTGTCACGCTACACGTGTCCACTGATGTCACACACAGGTCTTGCAATGACAGGACGAGGGGTGAGGGGTTTAAAGGGGCAGAGAGGAGATTGAAACTGGATGTTAGGAGGAAGTTGTTTGCGGTGAGGGTGGTGAGACACTGGCACGGGTTGCCCAGGGAGGTTGTGGAGCACAGAATCACCCAATGTGCTCAAAGATCACATTGGGTGATTCTGTGCTTTACAACCTCCCTGGAGGTGTTCATGGCCAGCTTGGATGAGGCAACCTGATCTAGTGGGAGGTGTCCCTGCCTAGGGCAGGGGATTGGAACTGGCTGAGCTTTGAGGTCCCTTCCAAGCTAAACCATCCTATGATTCTATCATATAGGTCCCAGAGTAACAACCATGTGACATCGCAGGCGTCCGAGTGACACCGATGTCGCACCACATGCGTCTTCCCTGCCTAGGGCAGGGGATTGGAACTGGCCCGAGAGTGACACCGATTTCACACCACATGCGTCCAAGAGTGACACCGATGTCGCACCACATGCACCCACCAGTGTCACCCCCTGCAGCTCCCCACCCCGCACCGATTCCGCAGCCACTGTCCCAGTGTCGCCCCGCACACATCTGCCGCTGTCACGTGTGGAGGCCCCACAGCCGCTCGGTGCTGGTCCGATTATCCTGCCCGATTGTGGGGCTCAGCCTCCTGCCCCAGGCTCCTGCCTCCCCCCGACCCCCGCTATTTACGGTGGCGTCCCGGCGGGGACATGCAGGGCGGAGGGGACGTGCAGGTAGGGAGAACGCGGGACACGGCGCAGCGGACACAGGGCATGGCGCAGGGGACGCGCACGGCCGCCACCCCTCCCACGACCCTCGGTCCCCACCCCGGGACCGACCTGCAGCGCCGTCGGCGGGCCGGGGGCGGCCGGGGGGCAGCTGAGCGCCTACATCGTATCCCCCGGCGGCGCCGTGCCGCGCGTCGCGTCCAATCAACGCCGTCACCGCCGCGCGTCACAGCCAATCAGCGTCGCCACCGCTTCCGGCCGCCGCGCGTCACAGCCAATCAGCGCCGCCACCGCTTCCGGCCGCCGCGCCGGGGCCAATCAGCGCGGGCTCGGCTGGCGGCCGGAAACGCGGTGCGGGGGGGCCCCCAGGGCTATGGCGGGCCCCGAGGAGGGCCCCGAGGATGCATTCTACGAGCGGTTTGCCGACGAGCTGGAGGTGCTGGCNGGAGGGAGGGAGGGAGCGGGCGGGCAGGGGCCGGGCTTTGCGCGGAGCCCCGTGTGCCCGCCCCGCGCTGGGTCGGCGCTCCGGTGCCCTGCGCCACGATGTAACGCCTCTTGCAGATGATCCATCCCCGCTCGCCGGCCCCAAAATCTCGCAGTTCCGAGGTACCAGTCAGCCACCGGAGGAGCCCGAGCCCCCCGAAGACTTCGTCGGAGACGGCGACCCCGGGGACACCAACTCCAGGAAGAGGGAGCGGGGCTGGGACCCGCCCGGCGCCTCGCCACCACCCGCAGCCCGCAGTAGGTTTGGCCCAAACCAGGTCCGCAGCCCCCTCGGAGCTGAGGATCACTCTTCAGCCAACCATGCTTCTCCTCTTCCTGCCGCCCTGCTGTCTCTCGCAGCCCCAAAGCCCAAGCGACAGCGCCTGGAGGCTGTTAAGAAGCTCAGCTTTGGTGTGGAGGATGAGCTGGCTCCTGATGTCCTCAGGGATGGGGTACCAGAGTCACCTGCTGCTTCTCAGGCTTCCAGGTGGGCCACCTTCAGCCTTACTTTTAGCAGTTGTAGGGGGCAAAGTGTCGCTGAACCCCACCTGCTGCTTCTCAGGCTTCTAAGTTGGCCACCTTCAACCTCACTTTTAGCAGGCATAGGGGGCAAATGGCTGTTGAACCCCACCTTCTGCTTCTCAGGCTTCTAAGTTGGCCACCTTCAACCTCACTTTTAGCAGGCATAGGGGGCAAATGGCTGTTGAACCCCACCTTCTGCTTCTCAGGCTTCTAAGTTGGCCACCTTCAACCTCACTTTTAGCAGATGTAGGGGGAAAGGGGCCGTTGAACCCCACCTTCTTCCAAGTTGGCCACCTTCAGCTTCACTTGTAGCAGGAGTAGAGGGGCTCAAGGGCTCTTTCCTTCCCCCCTGCTAAAGGAACCTGGAGATAAGTAGCATGGCCCCACTGCAGACCACACCACCCTCCAAGAAGAAGCGGGTCCTCAAGCGACCACCCGTTCTGGAGGACTACATCAATGTGACATCCACCGAGGGCACCAGGGTCTTCATGGTCCTGAGGGAGGACCCCTGCAGGACAGGGGTGGAGGTAAGGAGAGATCTGGGGGCTGGGAATTGCTTCTTTGTGGCTTCTATCCAGTTCAGGAGGGGATCCTTGGCGATGTTGGGAACTGGGTATTGATGTGACCATGGTGGTGTAACCATGGTGGTGTGTCCTCTGGTCCTCACAGCTGCCTGATTCCCCGGGCTGGAATGCACGCAGGCCTCTCCACTTGCTGGGAGTGCCTTTCTCCTACCTGAAGGAACAAGTGGATGAAGAGGTATCCCATGTTCTTACTCACCTTCCCATCTTTCCTTGTCACCCCTGGATAGCCACAGCATTGGGTCCTGAATCTCTGACCCCCCAGCTGCAGGTCACTGGGGTGTCTCTGACCTCCCTCTTGCCCTCTTTGTTCCCAAGCGTCGAAGGCAGGTTTTGGAGGCATCACAGCAGCTGCCAGAGATCATAAACAGGTGAGACGTTGGGATGAAATCCCACCTCTGTCCCTACCTAGCTGTTGACATGCTCTGGTGGGCTACAGGTCTTGGGAACCTGCGAGTAGAGGAACCTCTTTGTCCTTATCCCCAGTTTGAGATGTCTGTGTGTAATTCCCAGCCTTGCCCAGACTCCTCGGGCAGTTTAGGGACAATTTAATTCTTCCTTGTAGTTGCCTTGAGAGTGAGACCAGTGCTGAGACCCCGGAGCCCAGGGAGGAAGCGGAGCCAGCAGATGAGGAGGAGCCTGCACTTCATTGCCTCTGGGTGGACAAGTTCACTCCCCGGCGCTACATAGAGCTGCTCAGTGATGATGTGAGGTGCTAGGAGAAGCTGGGTTTGGGTGGGGTTAGCACATCTACAGCTCTTCCTTACTGCACTTGAGGAAGGTCTTCTGCTGCTGCCTTTGGCTGTGGGGCTTTGGAGGCGCTGGCTGGGGGGCTTTGGCCATGCTTAGCCCTGCCTGGGGGCAGTCCTGGTGTGGGAGCTCAAGGCAGGGACCTTTCAGGTGTAGGCTGTGGACCTTCAAACAGAAGGAGGTGATGAAAGGTGACCAAAGTAAGACAAGAGAAGTTGGGTGGGTGCTCCATGGGGTGAGGACCAAGTTGGAAGGCAAGCCACCTTGCCAGGCTGTCCTAGAGAGATGCCATGTGGAAACTGGGCATGCTGTCCCCTGGCTGGGGGTGATGTGCCAGGTGCTCGGGATCTGTCTGGGCACACATTCTTGGGCTCCCCTCCTTCCAAAGGCCACGATGGGTTTTAAGCTGTGAGAGAGAGGACTTCCTGTGTGTCCTTGGCTGGACCATGCTGAGATTTGACAGGGCCTTTGTTCCTTTCTTGTCCAACACGCAGTACACAAACCGCTGCCTCCTGAAGTGGCTCAAGCTTTGGGACACGGTGGTGTTTGGGAAGGAGAAGGCTGTGAAGAAGGCCAAGCCCAGCACTGGAGCACATCCTCCATTCAAGGAGCAGCAAGCTAAGTGGAAAACAAAAGTGCAGCTCACAGAGGAGATTCTGGAGGCTGAGCTGGACCAACACAAGAGACCCAAGTACAAGGTGAGCGGGACAGGAGGCTGCTGGGGCTGGGGGAATGCCCTCTCCAATCCCCATCATCCTGCCACCAAGGTGAGGAGCAGGCTCTTTGCTTTCTCTTCTCTTCCAGTACAGATCCAGGAGAAAGTGGACTCCTTGTTACTATGTAGAAAATACAGGGGGTTCTTATTTCTTCTTCTGCCTTGGTTTGAGTTATGTGATAATGAGGGCAGAGGGAAAGATTTTCTTCAGGCAAATAAAATGGTTCAATTGAGGAAAGGCCTGACCTGTTCAGCCCTTGTTAGAGGCTGGGTTTGGGTCTGGTACAGGCAGAACTTTGAGCTGGAGTTTCCCCATCTGGAGAAGAACAACAATGCTCACGTGGTGAGGGCAGCAGAGAAGGCTCCAAGGCCAGTTTAGAAACCTCAACCTGTCTGGGGAGAGGACATGGAAAAGGGGAAACAAAACTGGGTGCTGACCCTCAGAAGTGGGGATCTGGAAGGGATTGTGTTCAGTCTTTTCTGTCTGCCTGCCAACTTCAACACGGGCATGAGAGATGCTGCCAGATTGACTGTGTCACCTCCGAGAGGCTCTGCTACCTCCTTCAGTGACTCTGCTCTCACTTCATCTGCTAACCACTGCATCATCTCCCAAGGGCTGAAGCACAGCAGGCTGAGGGCTGCAGGCCCCCATCTCCACGGGGTGGGAGCTGAGAGGAAGCCCTGGGAGCTGCCCTGCTGGGAGCTGGAGGAAGCCCTGCCTGGCTGATGTAACTTCTCTGCTGCAGGTAGCCCTGCTCTGTGGCCCACCTGGCTTGGGAAAGACCACGCTGGCCCACGTCATCGCGAAGCACGCGGGGTACAACGCTGTGGAGATGAATGCCAGGTGAGTCTGTGCCACCTGCCCAGCTTGAGCTGGCCCCAGAATCTGGTGGAGGTGGTGACATGGGGATAGTGATGCCACGGTGGAGGTTCTGCTGCTGTGTTGAAGGCAATGCCAGGCTGGAGGGGGTTGCATTCTGGGGCGCTGCCATGGCGGAGGTGATAACATGTTGGAGGTGATGCCAGGCTGGAGTGGGTTCCATGCTGGGGAGCTGCTGTGGCAGAGGTGATGCCATGATGGAGGCAGTGCCAGGCTGGAGGGGTTCCATGCTGGGGAGCTGCTGTGGCAGAGGTGATGCCATGATGGAGGCAGTGCCAGGCTGGAGGGGTTCCATGCTGGGGAGCTGCTGCAGTGGAGGTGATGCCATGATGAAGGCAATGCCAGGCTGGAGGGGTTCCATGCTGGGGTGCTACCGTGGCAGAGGTGATGTCGTGTTGGAGGTGATGCCAGGCTGGAGTGGTTCCATGCTGGGGAGCTGCTGTGGCAGAGGTGTTGTCGTGTTGGAGGCGATGCCAGGCTGGAGGGGTTCCATGCTGGGGAGCTGCTGCAGTGGAGGTGATGCCATGATGAAGGCAATGCCAGGCTGGAGGGGTTCCATACTGGGGCACTGCTGCAGTGGAGGCGATGCCAGGCTGGAGAAAGAGTTCCCTGCTGGGGTGCTGTTGTGGCAGAGGTGATGCTGTGGTGGAGCTGACTTGTCTTGCACTTGTCTTGCAGTGACGACCGCAGCCCGGAGGTGTTCAGGACCCGCATCGAAGCTGCCACCCAGATGAAGTCTGTGCTGGGTGCCAACGAGAAGCCAAACTGCCTGATCAT
>VWZI01007252.1:161987-174946 GCA_013396835.1 Psilopogon haemacephalus | reverse complement strand
GGCTTCCTCAGATTTCTTCCTGCTGACACGGAGGAGGGGAGGGGGAGGGGGGGGGGGGTGTGGAGGAAGGGAGAGGGTACCCGAGGAGAAGTTAGTTAAGAAAAAGAGAAAAGCTGAAGACAAAAGTGAGCAGCTGGAGGCTGAACATGTGGCAGGTGAAGGGCAGGGTCAGCAGGAGGGGCAAAGAGCATTAAAAGATCATGGGGTGGGACTTGGAGGGAGGGGTAAAAACCGATTAAAGGCGACCCCCACCTGGCTCCAGCCTCCTTTCAGGGAGTCCTGGAGAGTAGTGAGGTCTCCCCTCAGCCTCCTTCTCTCCAGGCTGAACACCCCCAAGCTCCCTCTGCTGCTCCTCACCAGCCCTGTCCCCCAGACCCTTTGCCAGCTTCAGTGCTCTTCTCTGGACCAGCCCCAGCCCCTCAAGGTCCTTGGAAAGAGAGGCCCAAAAACCTATCATATCTCATGTATCATACATCAAATCCTATTTATAACAAGCCCTAGAGCCACTATATAGGCTCATAGAATCACAGAATCTTCCAGGCTGGAAAAGACCCCTGGGCTCCTCAGGTCCTGCCAAGCTCATCACTAAACCACATCACTAAGTGCCACATCTAAACGACCTCTGAACACCTCCAAGGATGGTGAGTCCACCACCACCTCCCTGAGCAGCCTGTCCCAGTCCCTGCCCACTCTTGCAGCAAGGAAATAATTCCTAAGGTCCAAACTAACCCTCCCCTGGCACAATTTCAGGCCATTTCCTCTCCTGACACTGGAGAGAACAGACCAACAACCCCCCCCCCCCCAGACTCCAACCTGCTTCCAGGCAGTTACAGAGGGCAATGAGGTCTCCCCTCAGCCTCCTCTTCTCCAGGCTAAACACCCCCAGCTCCAGAAAGCTTAGACTAGAACCAATACAGTTAGGTAGCTGCAGCCAGAGCTAAAGAATGCTGTAGCTAGAGCTAGGCACACATCAAGGCAGCTGTGGGATGTCTCTCCCAGTAAGCCTTTACAGCACCACACCACCAGCCCCAACTTTCCTATGCTGGAGGCTGATGCCCCCCACAACATCGACCTGGGCACAGGCAAAGCCCCCACCAGAATCTCTACCAAGCAGCTGTCAAGAGCAGGATGGTGCTGACCTGGGCTCCTCTCCCAGCTCTTGGCCTCTTCAGGTGATCAATTTCCTTAAGAGCCTCCTGGAGCCACCATCCCTCCATCCCTCTCCAGAAGAGGATGATGGAAGCTGGGGCTTGGCCAGGGATCGATGGAGCTCTTTGGGCCCCAGCCCTAAGCCCATTGCAGCCACAGGAGGAGGCTTGTCCAGCCACAGGACACCACAAACGTGGTGGGGGTTGTACTGCAACACCATTTCTGGGCTTCTCTCTGGTGCAAAGATCTCTGGGGCTGCTTTGGGGTGGCCATGGCTCAGGACATGCTCACCTATGAACGAGGTCAGAGATACCCAAGGCTGCCCATGGCTCAGGACACACTCCTCATGCTCCCAAAGGCACCAGCTCCTATGAACGAGGTCAGAGATACCCAAGGCTGCTCATGGCTCAGGACACATTCCTCATGCTCCCAAAAACACCAGCTCCTATGAACGAGGTCAGAGATACCCAAGGCTGCTCATGGCTCAGGACACTCTCCTCATGCTCCCAAAGGCACCAGCTCCTATGAACGAGGTCAGAGATACCCAAGGCTGACCACAGCTTCTCAGCTTGTTGGTATCAACCATAATCTCCCCAGGCTGCCTCCAGACAAGTTCCAGGAAAGGCTGGGGGCTGGCCTTGAGAAGGCACCAGAAATGGGCCAGGGGATTTCCATGGGTGTTCTGCTTTCTGAGCCCCAACTCTCTCAGCCTGGCTTCACAGCAGAGCTGCTGCAGCCCTCTCAGCATCTTGGTGGCCTCCTCTGCACTGGCTCCAACACTTCCATGTGTTGCTTGTGCTGGGGGCTGCAGAGCTGCAGACAGTGCTGCAGGTGGGGTGTGAGGAGAGCAGAGCCAAGGGGCACAATCCCCTCCCTTGCCCTGCTGCCCACAGCTGCTCTTGCTGCAGCCCAGCACACAGTTGCTGTCTGGGCTGCACTCACACTGCAGCCTCATCTTCAGCTTTTCCTCACCCCAGACCCTCAGGTCCTGTTCCTCAGGGCTGCTCTCAGCCATTCCCCACCCAGCCTGCAGTTGTGCTTGGGATTGCACTCACCCAGGTGCAGGATCTTACACTTGGCCTTGTTGAATGTGATGAGGTTGGCCTGGGCACAGCTCTGCAGCCTGTGCAGGTCCCTCTGGATGGATCCCTGCCCTCTAGCAAGTCTCCTGTGCCACACAGCTTGGTGCCAGCTGCAAACTTGCTGAGGCTGCACTCGAGTCCTCTGCCCATGTCACTGGCAAAGATGTTACCCAGCTTCTACCCAACTTCTTCACTCCGAGGGTGCTGCAGCCCTGGAGCAGGCAGCCCAGAGAGGTTGTGAGCTCTCCTCTGGAGAGCTTCCAAACCCAGCTGGGGCATTGTGATTCTGGACAACCTGCTGTAGGTGACCCTGAGTGAGCAGTGGGGTTGGATTTGATGATCTCCAGGGGTCCCTTCCACTTTGCTCCATATTGGGATGCTGTGATTCTGTGCACCCTTTGGGGTGGGGGTGGGGGGTCGAGGATGGAGCTGGCCATGGCAGATTGCAGGGTCTGCACCAGCCAACCCCACCAGCTTTGTAGATTAAAGAATTATGAACCCCTGAAGTTCTGCAATATTAATGACTGTTGCCATCTGTTAATCTGGCAGCCAGCAGCAATCTGGGTTTTGACTTTGCTTAGCCCAGTTATTAAAACAGGCTATTTTTGGTTGGGTGGGCAGCTGGAGGAGCACATCTCCTTCGTGGCCCAGGGGAGCTGTGGGAGGAGTTGCAGCCTTGCTGTCCCCCTCCTTATGTGTCCCCAATGCTAGGGGAAGAGGGAGCTGCCCCTGAGCAGGGAAGGGTGATGCAGGGATGATGGTACCAAACTGGCATCCTCTCAAGGCTGTGCTGCCATTCAGTGACCTCTGGCCAGGCTGCAGAGCTGAGTGGAAGGGAAGCTCAAGGGCAAGTGCAGGGTCCTGCCTGTGGGGAGGAACAACTGCCTGAGCCAGTACAGGTGAGGATGACCTCCCTAGAACTGCTTTCCAGCAGAAGGACCAAGTTACCCCTGGGCCAGAAATGTGTCCTCGTAGCTGAGAAGGCCAATGGTGTCCTGGGGTGTTGGACCAGCAGGTTGAGGGATGTGGTCCTGCCCCTCTGCTCTGCCCTAATGGGGTCACCTCTGGACTACTGTGTCCAGTTCTGGACTCCCCAGTTCAAAAGAGACAGAGAACTACTGGAGAGACTCCAGAAGGGGCTACAAAGGTGCTGGGGGGCCTGCAGCATCTCTGTGAGGAGCAAAGGCTGAGAACCCTGGGGAAGAGCAGCCCCAGAAGGCATCTGAGCAATGCTCAGCAGGGACTAAGAAGTGAGGGCAAGAGGATGGGGCCAGACCCTTCTCAGTGGTGCTCAGCAACAACACAAGGGGCAACGGGCACCAGCTGGAACCCAGGAGGTTTTAGCTGCCCAGAAGGAGAAAATTCCTTGGTGTGAGGGTGCTGGAAGCCTGGAGCAGGCTGCCCAGAGAGGTTGTGGAGTTTCCTTACCTGGAGAGGTTCCAAACCCACCTGGCCCTTATGATCCTGGGCGAGCTGCTGTGGGTGACTCTGCTTTAGCAGGGGGAGAGTTGGACTGAATGATCTCCATAGGTCCCTTCCAGCCTCCACCGTGCTGGGATTCTGGTGTTACACTGCACACAACCGAGGGATGTCACCTGCAGGTGGAGGGACCACACCAGCAATGATCCAGCAGTCCCCATCAGCCTGTAAAGCCATCCCCGTGGAGCAGAGGTCTGCCCCCAGCGCTGGTTGCTATTTCTGGCGCTCTCTGGAAGGTGTTTCAGAGAACTCTGCTCCGTGATGCACCCTCCAAAGGGATCAGCTCAGTTAGGAGGTTAATTGGTGTCCTTGGTGGAAATGGTTCAGCACTTCCCCAGCTCACTCAGCTGACAAGGGTGGGAAGCAGAAGGCAGGCAGGGCTGGGGGTGGTCCTGTCCTTCATCCCTGGCTCCTGGAACTCACTCCTTGACACCTCCATTGCACAGCTCCAACCTCACCCTTGTGGCTGAGATGTTGCACTGTCCACTTCCCATTTGCTGTCCAGACCTTGGGAGACCTCAGCCTCGCTGTCCAGGTTTATGCTGTGGGGCTGTGCACCAATGCTCCCACCTTGGGCAGCACTGGAAGAGCCTCCCAGTTCGACCAGTAGTCAGTAGCATCACCCTGGGAGCAGCCCCCTGCAGAAGGGCAGCAGCCATTCAGCTCAGCAACTCCACTCCTCAGTGGTAGGGATGCACAAACTAACTGCTGACCACTGCAGGCACAACCATGCTCACCTCCTGGCTCAGGGGTTTGGTCTCCCAGCCTTTGAGAACCTCAGGCAGCATCTCTGTTTTCAGGGGAAATGTTCTTTTGGGTACAGGCACTTACTTGCAGATGTTTTATTTATTGCTTGGCAGCAGCAGCTGGGCAGACCCTTGCTAGTACAGCAGAGCTGTGTTTGCTAAAAGACAGCCCTTGGAGGAGAGAGGTGCAGGTGCCCAGCTTCTTGCTCCATTTTTCATGAGCTCTGGTTTGCCTCAGTTCTCCCTGGAAGCAAAGCAGAGGAGATCAGCCTCTGGCTTACCTCTGAGGTTAAACTAGTCAGAGTCTCAGGGTAGCAGGAAGATGTCCTCCACAGCATCTGACTGCAGTGACTGTAGCTGGTTGTCCAAAGTCAAGAGCAGATCCTCAGAGAAGGTCTTTTCATACATAAAACATTTTAGCATTACCTATAGGTCAATCATGGAACGGTCTGGTTTGGAAGGGACCTCCGAAGCTCATCCAGTCCAAGCCCCAAGGACATCCCCCAGTACATCAAGTTGCTCAGAGCCTTCTCCAGCCTCACCTTCAATAGCTCCAGGCATGGGACCACGACTCCCTCCTTGGGCAACCTGTTGCAGTGTTCCAGCAGCCTCATGGTGCAGAATTTGTTCCTAACATCCAGCCTAAAATCTGCTCTGCTCTCATTCCAAACCATTGCCCTCATCCTGTCCTGCTTTTGCAAGCAGTCTCTCTGCAGCCTTCTTGGAGCCCCCTTCAGGCACTGGCAGGCTGCTCTGAGGGCTACTGTAATTGATTAAAACCCAGCAGCAGATAAATAATTAATGGAGATGCCATTTACTTGCAGTAAAGAAGCAGTTCCTGGCCTTTGCTTCTGCTGGTAAATCCAGGCTTGAAGGGGCAACAGGACATCTGCCCCCACCTGCACTGAGCAGGGTGGCAGTGAGGGCTACATTCAGCCCAAGTTCAGCCTGGTACTAAGACTTAGCAGTTTGTGCCGTGGTCTTTTAACCACAGCCTCCTGTGAGGATGTCCAGGGAGCAAATGAGTTGTTTTGGAGAGGCTGGAACAAGCCACCAGGGCAGGTGGCTGCCAAAAATCTCTTGTGCTGCTGTGACAGCACCAAGAGCAAAGCAGAGACCAGAGAGACAGAACCTGTAAAGTCTGTGCTTGCAGACTCCTCCTTCCTCCTTTTTTCCTACTGAGATATAGAATCATAGAAAAGGTTGGGTTAAAAGGGGCATCCAAAGCTCATCCAATCCAGCCCCCTGCAGGCAGCAGGGACATCCTCTAGAGCAGGCTGCTCTGAGCCTTGTCCAGCTTCAATAGCTCCAGCATGAGGCTTCAACTCCCTCCCTGGGCAACCTGTTGCAGTATTCCAGCAGCCTCATGGTGCAGAACTTGTTCCTAACATCCAGCCTAAATCTGCTCTGCTCTCATTCCAAACCCATTGCCTCTCGTCCTGTCCCTGCAGGCCTTTGCAAACAGTCCCTCTGCAGCCTTCTTGGAGCTGGAGCCCCCTTCAGGTACTGGCAGGCTGCTCTGAGGTCTCCCTGGAGCCTTCTGATCTCCAGGCTGAATACCCTCAAGCTCCCTCAGCCTGTCCTTGTAGCAGAGTTGCTCCAGCCCCCTGAGCATCTCTGTGGCTCTTATCTGGATCTGCTCCATCAAGTCCACCTTAAGCTACTTATGTGGATCAGGTAGGAAGGATGATGTTATAGAGAACCACCTCTTGAGAGCTCAGGATGAAAGACCACAGAGCATCTCCAGAAGCACAAACATGTGACCAGTCCTGCTGATCATCATCAAAACCAAGATCCCCATCAGGAGACTTCTCTGACCTCTTCTTCTCCTGGCTGAACTTGGACAACACAAGAGGAAAGGTAGAGTAATTATCTGAAATAAGAACCCCCCAAAACCAAGGACCCCCCCCCCCAAAAAAAGGCCCAAACCAGAACTGACAACATAAAGGGAATGCCTATGGAGTTTTAATGTGTTGATTTAGGTACAGGCACAGCTCTGCAGATAAAATTGGAATAACAACATTAGCTTATTTAGGAGAAAAGCTGCAAAAGCCACTAGAAGCCTTAGATGTGCAAAGTACAATTAATCAGGTGTTAATATTTCCCTCTACTTGAGTGCCAAACCAATGCAGATGGGTATCACACTGGGGCAAAGACCAGTTAGGAACCAGGCTAGAAATATCTGTCCCCCTCCAACAGCTCCAAAGTTAACGTCCACACTGCTCCACAACCAGGATTTGAGCAGCTCAGAAGAGTCCCCAGCACCAGTCTAAGAGTCTCCTGTTGCAGGAAATAAACCCAAAAGCCAGCTGGAAAACTGGAAATGAGAGAATATAGTTTTCATTTACAAATCCAAGGTGTTTGCTGCACGAATTCATGGAGCTGCTTTTTTTCAGGTGAGGGAGAAAGCTTTCAGTCTCCTTTCTCCAGCCTCAGGAGGGGTTTCCTTTCTGTACTTACTCCACAGGAGGAGGTGTGCAAGCAGCTTTATCATTCACACTGTGGACCACACGAGAGACAGGTAGACCTGTGGTGCTTCCCATTTCATCCATGGTGCTCTCTCCTCAGTCTGCATCTCCAGATTGGCTTTATAAACAGCAGAAGTGAACCTGCTGCCTCTTGAAACCACCACTTCATCCACAGACCTCCAGGAATTTCCAACACACCTCTGCTGAAAAATGGCCACCAGTCAACCACCTTCACCTAGGAGCTCAGCTGCCATTTGCCTGAAGTCTGTTTCTGGCTGGGTGGTTTTTTTGGAGATGACAACCAAAGCAGAAGGAAGAGATTTCTCAAGGCAAACAAAAAAAAAAAAAAAAAAAAAAAAAAAAAAAAAAAAAAAAAATCAAACCAAAACAAAAAAAACTATTCCTGAAGATTTAGCCAAGTCTACTCTTGTTCAAAGATGTTCATGAACTTGGAGATTTCCCGATGAGCTGTGGTGCCAAGAGGCAGGTTCCTCAAGCCCTGGGCAGAGAAAGAAATGTTTGTGAGTTTGCTTCAGCCATTTGAGGTTGTCCCTGCTGACTGCAGGGGAAGGGTAGGCTAGATGACCTTTGGAGGTCCCTTCCAAACTCAACCCATTCTATGATAAAGGACACTGCCAGGAGGAATTTGATACATCATCTACCAAATGATTTTCACAGGCTCACAGGATGTCAGGGGTTGGAAGGAACCCAAATAGATAATCTAGTCCAACCCCTCTGCCACAGCAGGACCAGATAATCTAGCTCACGGCACACAGGAACACATCCAGACAGGCCTTGCAAAGGCTCCAGAGAAGGAGACTCCACAGCCTCTCTGGGCAGCCTGTGCCACTGCTCTGGGACCCACACAGGCAAGAAGTTGCCTCTTGTGTTGAGCTGCAACCTCCTGTGCTGCAGCTTCCATCCATTGCTCCTTGGCCTATCCTAGGAAGCAGTGAGCAGAGCCTGCCCCTCCCAACTCCTAGCTCCCAACCCCCAGATATTTATAAACATCGATTCAATCTCCTCTCAGTCTTCTCTTCTGCAGACTAAGCAGCCCCAGGTCCCTCAGCCTCTCCTCCTCAGGCAGTGCTCCAGTCCCCTCAGCATCCTTGTAGCCCTCTGCTGGACCAACTCCACTGGGTTGGTCTCTTTTCCCTAGTAACAAGCAATAGGATAAGAGGAAATGGCCTCAAGTTGCCCCAGGGGAGGTCTAGGTTGGCCACGAGGAACAATTTCTTCCCCAAAAGCATTGTCAAGCACTGTAACAGGCTCCTCAGAGAGGTGTGTGAATCCCCAACCCTGAGAGTCTTTAAAAGCCAGAGATGTGGTGCTGAGGGCCATGGTTTCACACCACATTGGGTAGTTAGAATGACCCATGATCTTAAAAGCCTTTTCCAACCAAAGCAATCCAATGGTCCTCAGTGGCCAAGTGCTCACTGACAGCTGCCACTGACACACTTGGTGATTAGATGCTAAGCCACAGAGATACTCACTGCGTTGTGGAAGAAGTTTGAAAGATGCTTTGCCCAGGGACACCTGAAAAACAGACACAGGTTCTTACCCCATTGTCTAGGTAGGGGCAGGCCTGCTCCAGTCTCAGCCTGAATTTTGCATTCCTCACAGCTAACCCAACAGTTCCCTTCACTTTCCTAAGGGAGGTGATTTCAGCATCAGATGCACACTGCAATAGGACAGAGAGCTTAAGAAACAGAATTTCATTAGGTTCTTTTGGATCTAGATGCTAGAGCACACTGGAAAGCCTCAGACACCAGATAAAGACAATTAATGGAGTCACAGAATGGTTTGGCTTGGAAAAGACCTCCAAAAGTCATCCAGTCCAAGCCCCCTGCAGGCAGCAGGGACATCTTCCACTACAGCAGGTTGCTCAGAGACTTGCCAAGCCTGACCTTGAACAGCTCCAGGCATGGGACTTCAACTCCCTCCTTGGGCAACCTGTTGCAGTGTTCCAGCAGCCTCCTGGTGCTGAACTTGTTCCTAACATCCAATCTAAACCTGCTCTGGTCTCATTCCAAACCACTGCCCTCATCCTGTCCCCATAGGCCTTTGCAAGTAGTCCCTCTGCAGCCTTCTTAGAGCTCCCTTCAGGTACTGGAATATAAACCCAGAGAAGAGTAAAAAAAAATGAATTGTGAGTTGAGACTGTTCATCAGGAGACAACTGCCAGGAGTGCTGCAACATAAGGACTTCTACCTGGCTGTGTTGAAGAGTCACACTTACACGTGGAGGTTCTCTATGACAAGGTTCAGAGCAAAGAGGCCAACAGATTGCATCTTCTTATGTCTGCACGTCAGGAACAGGCAAAGGAATTCACCCACGTACTGGGGACCCAGGTTCTGCCACCTAAGCAATACAAACCAGAACACAGCTGGTCAGAGACAGCTTCCCTATGGATTCCAGCACCTTGCTTGCATCCTGGACTGACCCAAAGCACTGGGCTGGCTGGTTTCAAAGAGCTAAGGCTTGTATCTCTGCTAAATTTAACTGCTGCAGGACTGTGGTTACTGTTCCCATAACCAGGCAGACTTCAGGCAGCAAGTCTTTACTCACAGTTTTAACATTGATGCTTTCTGAGCGTTCAGATCTCCTAAAATCAGGTTGACAGTGCCATGGAGAATGCGTTCTTCATAGGAAAGGTGGTCCAGTAACAGCCTCAGAGCCCAGAAGTTTTTCTAGGAAGGGATAAAGTGAGACCAGTGAGCTAATTGAATTGCCAACCATTTCTTACAAGCAGAATAAATGGAAAGGTCAAAGCTAAAGGGGAACAAAACCAAGGTAAATGTATCTACAAACATAGAATGGTTTGGGGTAGAAGGGACCTTGAAGCTCATCCAGTTCCAACCCCCTGCCACGGGCAGGGACACCTCCCACTAGATCAGGTTGGCTCAAGGCCACATCCAAGCTGGCCTTGAACACTTCCAGGCATGGAGCATCTACAACTTGTCTGGGCAACTTGTTCCAGTGCCTCACCAGCCCTATGCTTCCTAATGTCTCAATCAGCCTTTTTCTATTTTGATGATGTCACCTCATGCCTTTGTCAAATGTCCCTCCCCAGCTCTCCTGTAACCCACTTCAAGTCCTGGAAGGCTGCTCTAAGGTATCCCTGGAGCCTTTTCTTCTCCAGGCTGAAGACTCCCAACTCTGTCTGTCCTCAGAGAGGAGGTTATCCTGCCCTCTGACCACCTTCATGGCCTCTTTAGGTCCTGCTCTAACAGTTTCACTTTCTTCTTGTGCCGAAGGTTTCCAGAGCTGGCCACAGACAATCTCCAAGTCAGGGTTAACACAGAGCTTAAATAAATGTCAGTTACTCTTAGGACAGAAATCAGTATCTAGGACTCACCCCAAAAGCCAGGACTATCTCTAAGAAGGAAGTCAAGTATGGAAGATCACAAAAAAGCATCTGCTGTATTGCTTGCACAGCGAGAATAAGACAAGCCTCATGGTGCAGCTACAGGAAGAGACAGCAAGAAGACATTTAAAAGTCCATTTCCCCACTAGTTGCTTGGTATATCCACTCTAATCAGCACCATGTTGCCACCATCCCAATCAAAACCATTAGATGTCAGGCAAGACACCCACAAGAATCATGTGAAGGCCAGAAGATGGAGTAGAAGAGGTCTTTCTGTTTATACAGCACATTTCATCTGATGCTCTCAAAGTCCTCAGAGAAACATGAGGTCTCACATCATCACAGGAGCAGAAGTAAAGGGAAAAAGATTTCTGGCCCATGACTCACATCTTTGAGAAGTAAACTAAATGTGATTTCCTCAAAAGTACAATCCCAGAAGACAGCTCCTTAGGCTGCTTGACACAGAACCCATCTCAATCCAGCTTTAACCACGCTCCACTCCTCTTCAAGCCTTCACAATAACTCAGCTGTTTCCACTGCTGTATCTCCAAGCAGTGACACAAAAAGATGAGTTTCTTCATTGCCACATGCACACTTACATGAGGAGAGAAGATAGCAGGAAGTAAAGAAACGTTCACTTTTGCTTTCAGCTCCTCCAAAAGGCCCCCGCTGACAGCCAGCACTCCCTGCAACAGAAGCACTCACAGGTCAACCTCTGCAAACACCAAACAGTGCCCCACAGTTTTGGATTGCTCTGGAGGGGACCTCCAAAGGTCAGCCAGTCCAACCCCCCTGCAGGCAGAAGGGACATTCTCCACTACAGCAGGTTGCTCAGAGCCTTCTCCAGCCTCACCTTCAATAGCTCCAGGCATGGGACCTCAGCTGCCTCCCTGGGCAACCTGTTGCAGTGTTCCAGCAGCCTCCTGGTGCAGAACTTGTTCCTCACATCCGATCTCAATCTGCTCTGCTCTCATTCCAAACCATTGCTCTCATCCTGTCCCTGCGGGGCTTTGCAAACAGTTCCTCTGCAGCCTTCTTGGAGCCCCTTCAGGCACTGTCAGGCTGGAGATTGTGACCCTGGGCAAGCTGCTGTGGGTGCCCTGCTTTAGCACTGGCTGATCTCCAGAGGTCCCTTCAAACCCTCACTGTGCTGGGCTGCTGTGTTTTCCAGGAGCTTTGTCCAGCCTTTGCACTGCTCTCCCATCACTGGGCCATGCTGGACCATCTGGTGAATCCTCCCTTCTCTTTGCTCAGGGACTTTAGACTGGAGGATAGCCAAGTGCAGGCCTCTGCAAACAGTCCCTCTGCAGCCTTCTTGCAGCCCCTTTTATGTATTGGCAGGCTGCTCTGAGGTCTCCCTGGAGCCTTCTCTTCTCCATGCCGAACAACTCCAGCTCCCTCAGCCTGCCCTTTACTGTGCTTTTATCTACTTCATCAGCATTTATACAAGCTAGGTCAAGTGCTCATCTCTATAGTGAGTGTAAACCCAAGGCAGCAGCTTCTCCCATCTCACAGCAGTCAGTTACCTCTTGGAAGTCAAGTGGTGGCTCTTTCAGGGACATGGGATGCAAGCGTCCGTTTATCTCCAGCACACTGCTACTCCCCAAAGCCATGATGAGGGAACTCCAACACTTAGGCTGAAACACAGCAGAGTAAGTGTTCTACAGAGTCAAACCTGTTCACAGGTGAAAGCTATCCAAAGAGAAAAGGCCTCTGATAGTGAGACACTGGCATAGGTTACCCAGGGAGGTTGTGGCTGCTCTCTGCCTGGAGGTTCAAAGCCAGGCTGGATGAAGCTTTGAGCGACCTGTTCTACTGGGAGGTGTCCCTGCCTATGGCACAGAGGGGTTGGAACTGGATGAGCTTTGAGGTCCCTTCCAACCTAAACCATTCTGATTCTATGATAAATCTTTTCATTAGAGAAGCAACTGGAGAAGACAGGTAACACACAGAAAAACTTGAGTTGAGTTAGAATGGACCTCAAAGACCATCCAGTTCCAAACCCCCTGCCATGAGCAGGGACAGCTCCCATTACAACAGTTTGCTCAAGGCCTCATCCAGACTGGTCTTAAACACTGCCAAGGATGAGGCATCCACAACCTCCCTGGGCAACCTGTTGCAGTGTCTCAGCACTCTCACAGTAAAGAGAATCTTGAGAGGCCACAGAAAGAGTTTGACAGAGACTCACATTCCTGTAGAGTAAAATGTTGCTGTAAAGGAGTTTCAGAGCCTGCTTGATTAGAACCCCATCTTTCAAGGGAGGACCTGCAAGGGAAAAAAAAAAAAAAAGCCAAAACATTCCTTGAGTAACTACAAAAGGTGAACACAAACAAGGTATTCACTTCCTGACACATATCTCTATAAAAAACTTGACCAAAACAAACAAATCATAGAGTCCTAGAATGACCTGGGTTGGAAAGGACCTTAAAGACCATCCAGTACCAAGCCCACTGCCATGGGAACATGACCAGGTTGCTCAAATCCAAGTGTAAGGTCCTGCACCTGGAGGGGCACAATCCCAAGCACAACTCCAGGCTGGGTGGGCAAAAGATGAGAGCAGCCCTGAGGAACAGGACCTGGGGGTCTGGGGTGAGGAAAAGCTCAACAGGAGCCTGCAGTGTGAGTGCAGCCCAGACAGCAACTGTGTGCTGGGCTGCAGCAAGAGCAG
>VWZI01007252.1:150235-161907 GCA_013396835.1 Psilopogon haemacephalus | reverse complement strand
CAGGATCTGAAGGGGACTCCAGGAGGGCTGGGGAGGGACTATTGACAAGGTCTGGTAATGACAGGATGAGGAGAAATGGGTTTGAACTGGCAGAGGGGAAATTGAAACTGGATGTTAGGAGGAAGTTGTTTGCAGTGAGGGTGGTGAGACACTGGCACAGGTTGCCCAGGGAGGTTGTGGAGCACAGAATCACCCCATGTGATCTTCATTCACATTCTGTGCTTCTGTGCTCCACATTCCATGCTTCTGTGCTCCACAGCCTCCCTGGAGGTGTTGAAAGCCAGGTTGAACAAAGCCTTTTTGGATGAGGCCTTGAGCAACCTGTTCCAGTGAGAGGTGTCCCTGCCTATGGCAGAGGGGTGGAACTGGTTGAGCTTTGAGGTCCCTTCCAAGCTAAACCACTCTATGAAATAAAAAAAAAAAAAGAGAGAGATGACACTTGCCAACTGCAGTCCAGAGTCCAGGATCTACGATATCGTTGCCAGCAGGGACACTGCCCGTCTTGAAAATCTTCAGGTAGATGTCAAACTGGTGCTGTGTTATCCTGCAGGCAGTGCAGCAGGCCAGACTGTTGACAGGGAAGAGCAGCGAGTGTGCAGCATCCAGGAAGTCTCCAGTCTTACACAAATAGAAGGGGATTTTATCTCTGAGGTCTCTCAGCCTGCAAAGGAGCAAGAATTGGGGCACATCAGGAGGAGCGTGGCAAGAAATTCAAGGGAAGTTCTCCTCTCTGTCTACTCTGCCCTGGGGAGGTCACATCTTGGAATACTGTGTCCAGGGCTGGGCTGCCCGGTTCAAGGACAGGGAGTTGCTGGAGAGGGTACAGCAAAAGGCTCTAAGGTGCTGAGGGGACTGAAACATCTCTCATATGAGGAAAGACTGAGAGAATTGGGGCTGTTCAGTCTGGAGAAGACAAGAACTGAGGGGGGAATCTTCCGGTGGCCTTCCAGTATCTGAAGGGGGCTACAAAAAAGCTGGGGAAGGACTTTTTAGGCTATCAGGGAGTAACAGGACTAGGGGGATTGGAGCAAAGATGGAGGTGGGGAGATTCAGATTGGACGTGAGGAGGAAGTTCTTCAGCGTAAGAGTGGTGAGAGCCTGGAATGGGTTGCCCAGGGAGGTGTTTGGGGCCACTTCCCTGGAGGTGTTTGCAGCCAGGCTGGCAGAGGCTGTGGGCAGCCTGATCTAGGGTAGGGTGTCCCTCCCCATGGCAGGGTGGGTTGGAAGTAGATGATCCTTGTGGTCCCTTCCAACCTTCCAATGCCGATCAGTACTTTCAGAATGGGCCCAGGCTTTATTTCAGTGGTACCAAGTGACAGGACAAGGGGTAACAGGCACAAACTGGAACATCTAAACATAAGGAGGAACTTCTTTAAATGTGTTGGAGCACTGAAACAAGCTGCCCAGAGAGACGTTGGAGTCTCCATCTCTAAAGACATTCCAAACCTGCCTGGATGTGTTTCTGTATGACTTTCTCTAGGTAAACCTGCTTTAGCATTGGGGTTGGGATTGATCATCTCCAGAGGTCCCTTCCAACCCTAGCATTTGATGATTCAAAGTAATGTTAGTCTACCTCAGTCATTTTTTAATGCCCCTGCTGACCATAGCGGGGTTGGACTTTATTCCTCTGAGGTCCTTTTCAACTCCAACCATCCTGTGATTCAGGTATTTGAATTTCACTACCATTAAAGTTTTACACTAGGGCTGTACAGATCTGATTATGGTTGACCACTGGTTTCCAGCTGAGGTGGCAGACACCAGTTGCACACTTGGCAAACAGCTGCCAAAAATCCTACTGCTTCTAGTTCATTACAAGCTGAAGAAACACATCCTGGGGCACAGTCTTAAGGCATAGAGACAGTTAAAAAAGGAAAAGAGAAAAGCATCATTTACCCTCTGGTGTCATTGCACTTCACAGCCCTCAGGTAGCGAACGACTTCTTTATAGCTGGGGAGAAAAAGCAAACAGAGAGCTGAGCAGGGAGGCGAAGCAATTGCAAAGCCACACACAGATCAGCCAAATATTTACAAGTTGTGAAGCAGAACAGGAGCTGCTCCTCCTCCCCTAAGAGGTCCTGAACGACAAGAAATAAAACTGGTAGAAAGAGACACTGAGTTCCAAGAAGCTACCCACAGCTTATCTCTGTCCTCTGGCGAAATGAAACAGGAGATTGCCTTTCAATGCCTGCAGTGTTTAGAACACAGGCTCCTAACGACCAGGAGGTGATTTTTTTTTTTGCTCTCTTTCACCTAGCCAGACATCTAAAACCTCCTGGGGCGACAGACACAAAGAAATCGCCCACTTCAAGCTTCTTTTCTGGTCCTGAGGTGTTCAAAGGGCTCAGATCCTGCTTTGAAAAGCTTCAGAAAGCTACACTGGCCTCCTTGATGGGCAGCAATGGGCACAAACAGCTTCCAGGGTGTCTTTGTTTGGTGGTGTTTCCTCCTTAGACAAAATTCTGGGAGAGGTCAGGCAAAACCTGCACTGCATTACAACGTTGAGTTCACACAATAAGAAATCCCAGCCAAGACCAGACCAAAATCTTACTTCTTTTTGTCTACCAGTTTCTCCACTCGAGCCTCTATCACAGGCAGTGGTTCCCACAGGAACATTTTCCTTCCTTTCTGTGTTCTCTGACCAGTGATGTTCTGGCCTTTTAAAACTGTGGTCAGTGAAACATGGTCCCATGGAATGACATTCAAGCTGGAAGCACAAAAATAAAGTAAGTTTCAGTTGTTTTTCTTTCCTACCTGATAATTTATTGCTTTTAAATATCAGGAAGATTTACCACTACAACATTTTGAGGTTTACAGGTCAGTTTGAGAGGGGAGGGGGGGGGGAAAGGAGAAAATGAAAGATACCATCATGGGTTCATACAAGAGTTACAGAATGATTTGGGTTGGAAAGGACCTTAAAGATCATCCAGTTCCAAGCCCCCTGCCATGGGTAGGGACAGCTCTAACTAGAGCAGGCTGCTCAAGGCCTCATCCAATCTGGCCTTGAACACCTGCAGGGAGGGGATATCCACAACCTCCCTGGCCAAATGGGACAGGACAAATACAAAGCAGATAATACTGAAATATTCCTATTAAATTGTGTCCAAAGAAGGGCAATGAAGCTGGTGAAGGGTCTGGGGAAGAGCAGCTGGGGAACTGGGGAGAAAAGAAAGCTGAGGAGAGACCTTCTGGCTCTCTATAGCTCCCTGAAAGGAGGCTGGAGCCAGGCTGGGGGTTGGTTTCTTCTCCCAAGGAACAACTGATAGGACAAAATAAAATGAAATGAAATGAAAAGAAAATTTGGTGCTGAGGGGCACGTTTAGAGGTGACCTGGCAGTGCTGGGCTAGTGGTTGGACTTGATCTCCATGGTGTTTTCCAGCTTTAAATGATTCTGCAATTCTCTGAGACTGCTCACACCTAATTCTCCAAAGAACCCTTTCCATAGCTGTTTTCAAACTTACACTTAAAAACAACACAACAAAATATCTTCAGTTAAGATCCCCTCCCAAAGCAGCACCTACCTATTGGAGAAGCCAAAACAGTGACAGGGAAGTGAGATGTACTGAAAGAAACTAACAAACTTCTCATATAAAGTTTTGGGGAAGTCACACAGCACCAGCATCTTCTGAAGTTTGGTTGTGATTCTGTTTTGAAAAGGGAAAAAAAAAAATCAAAATCTCTTCAAAGGGAGATAAATTGCTACAAAGGGGTTGAAGTTTTGGAAGCCTGTGGGAAAATATTTGGGGATTTTTCTTTTTCTGGTCATAGTTTGGATCTATTTAGTCTGTGCTTTGAGATATGTAGTGGATAAAAGTGCATTGTGATGTCTTAAACAGCAGTGGAACCAAGGCTCTGTGGGCTTAAGTTTTAACCCAAAGACTTCCAGTCAGTGTTTACTGCAGCAACACAAAGCAAACCTGAGCTCCTGGAAGCTTCAGAGCTTTTTGCCTTCACTGGGAATAACTCCCTGATGCAAAGAGTTTAGTCTTAAAATTGAAGGAAGCAAAAAAACCAAATTCCTTTTCCTATTCTTTTTTTTAGAGTAAGAAAAGGTTCCAGGATCTTTAGAATGAAGCAGTTCAGAATGAAAACTGACACAGGATGTAGGTTACAGCTCTCATTTATTTCCAAGTAAGAGGTGAGAATATAGAATTAGTTTTGAGCTCTCCTCAGAAAAGTTAATTTCTTGGTTCATTAATGTTCTGTTGCAAGTGGGTTTGGGGTTGAAGGTGAAAGACAAAGCTAAAATGAGAAATTAAGCCAAGTGAGATTGATGTCCTTGTTCACCAGCCTCTGGGGGACTTCATTATGTCAAATCTCTGACTCCTCCTTGCCAGTGGAGCACCACAAGGGTGCTCTTTTGATCATCAAGAGGCACTATTTACTCTTTGGTTTACTAACCCTGACACTGCCTTCTGGTTTGCCCTTACAGAACACTCCTAGACCACATTTCAGAAGTAATCCATCTTCTTGGAGTCCCTCATTGAGTTCCTCTCCTTTGAGGCAGCAAAGAAGGGTTTGAGTGTTGATGTGGCTCTAAATAAGGCAGGTATTGTCCTTGCCTTTCACTGGAAGGGACCGACATCAAACAGAGCTGCTTAAAAGTTCTGATTTGTAGTTTAAAAGCACAGAACCTGAGGTCCTTTGTCAGGCTGATGACTCCATGTTGTTTAGATCCTTCTGCCTGTTGCTACCTATCTGCAGTCTCTGCACAGGCAGCAGCAGGTTCCTTTTGCTCTGCTCAAACAAGGACTAAGAGTGTAGTGAGGGTTGTGTTCCATGATAAAGAGTTCCTGGGGCCACTGACCATATGATTACACAGCCATGCCCATTTACTTTTGGCTTTTAAGAGCTAAAACAGTCTTTTTTTTTCTTCTTGCCTTTGAAGAGAAGTAATTTGAAGAGCATTCTAAATGCCAGCAACCATCTCACTGTCACCTCATCAGAGGAGTCTTACCTTTGCAACAGACAAGGGACAGCAATCTTTAATGAATCAGGAAGACGAAGGTTCTGGCAGCTTCTAAGAAGGGAGGGAAAGGAAAAAGCACCACTTAATTTTTGGCTGTTTTTCCTGCCTTTTCCCCTTCTCTACACTCAGCTGTCAAGGCAAACACTTTTTTTCTGAGATGGCACTAGGAGATGTCCTGCTAATCAGAAGGGCTCCAAGCAGATAGAACAAGTCCTCGAAGCGCAAAAGATGTTCTAGAATGAGAACTGTTATACACCACACCTTCCCCTCAGCCAAGAAGCACAAACCACAGAATGGCTTGGGTTGGAAGGGACCCTAAAAGAGATCATCCAGTTCCAACCCCTCTGCCATAAGCAGGAACACCTCCCACTAGAGCAGGTTGCTCAAGGCCCCATCCAACCTGGCCTTGAACACCTCCAGGGAGGGAGCAGCCACAAGCTCCCTGGGCAACCTGTGCCAGTGTCTCACCACCCTCACTGCAAAGAATTTCCTCTTAACCTCCAGTCTCAATCTGCTCTCTTCCATATTAAAAAAACCTGAACTGCAGTTCTGCTTAAAGAAGCAGAACTAAACCTTCTAACCCACTCAAAGAGGGCATATCTTTGCTGTCACAGGGTCTCTGAAGGGCTTTCTGCCACCACCCCAGCTAACCACAGTGAGTGCTGCACAACTCAGTAAATGTACAAAGGGAAAACTGCCATAGAATTGCTCCAGTTGCAAGAGAGATTGAGTCCAACCTACACAAACAATGCATCCAGCCTGCCCCTTGTGAGCTTTTGAGAGTTCTTAGATTCACAGAATGGTTTGGATTGGAAGGCACCTTAAAGATTACCTATTTCCAACCCCCTGCAGGGTCACCTTCCACTAAAGCAGGTTCCTCAAAGAGCAGCAGAGGAGCTGTTGTTTCTGGCCTGTCAAAGCAACCCACACCACATTTACTTTTCTTTCATAAAAAGCCTTCAGTTTAAGCCTCAAAGTACTGAGGTTTTGCAAAGCTCTGCAATATTCCTCAAGCTGGATGGGGATCACATAATGAAACACAGCCACAAAATAAACAAGAAAATAACCAGCACAAGTAGCAAAGATTGAAATATTTCAAAGCCTGGGTTTATTTATTGATCTATCATGCAGGCCTGCCAGCTGACAGCTCAGCTTCCAGACTTATGGGAGGCACCTAAAACTTATTACCCATGGAACAGCTCATCCTGCCTCCCTTCTAGAAGCAGATGTGTCTTCACACAAAGCAGCTGGAGCACTCAGCTTAAGTGGTGAGGCCCTGGAACGGGTTGCCCAGGGAGGTGGTTGGGGCCACTTTGCTGGAGGTGCTAGGCTGGATGAGGCTCTGTCCAGCCTAATCTAGGGTAGGATGTCCCTGCCCATAGCAGGGGAGTTGGAACTTGAAGATCTTTGTGGTACCTTCCAACCCTGACTGATTCTATGATTCTCCCCTCAGGAAAGCTCCTCTATTCCTGCACCTTCTCCTGAGGAATGAACCCCATCTGCTGTCTGCCATCCTTGCAGGCTCCATCTCAAATTCCTTCCCTTGGTTGGAGAGCATCTTCCCTCCTGATAGACTCAAATCCCATTTGACTTCTCCCTCTCACATCCAACCTCTGACCTTCTCTTTCCCCCTAAATCCCATCTCATTTCTCCCTCAGGTGGACTTGTGTTCCTCTTGCTGTGCTGCAGCCAGGGCTATGACCTTTTCCCTGTCCTTGGCCTTCATAAAGGAAAATCCACAACTCTCTCACTTGGTTTCCACCCTTTGAGACACAAAAGCAGATCAGACATTGGATGTGGAACTGGATACTTACGAAGCAGGGTCTTTATGACTTGCTATCTCTTTAGCTGCTCCCAGAAGCATGACAGCAGCAGCTTTAGGACTCTCTTTTTCTGCCTGGTTCAAAAATCTTGATACCAGGGCAAAGACTCCAGAATACCTAAGAAAGTGAAGACATCTTTCAAGTGTCTGCAAATGATGGAGCTTCACAAATCAGGAAGTTATGCTCATTCTGTGCTTTCAGAGACTTGAGAAGAATCTATAAGGTAGCAAAAAGGCCTTTGCACAAGTGTGATTTAAGCATTTTGAAGGCACACACCACTGAGCAACAGCTGAGTCCTTCTAACAACTAAATTAGTACAAATATGGGCTTGATTTTTGTGCTCTCCCAGCTTATAATGATAAGAGACATTATCAAGTGTCTTGCATAGTAGAATAGCCTATGTTAAAGTTGTATTTAAGGTGCACTTAAGGGTTGCTTAAACAACATTCAAGTGGGAGCTAACAGCTCCCTGGCCCAGCAAGTTCTCACCACTGTGCTTCTGCTGTGTCAGGTGTCATGATTTTGATTAGCACCTGACAAAAGGAAATCAAACCCACACTGAGCAGCACATGCTGCCAGCAGGAGCTGAGCTCTGCTGTCACTCACCTGTACATGACCTCTGTGTTGCGTGATCTGCAGATGTTGCACTTCCTAGGAGGCAGTTTAGGGAAGCAGAAGCATTCACCTGTGAGAGAAGGTCTTTCTCCAACCAGATATTTATTATATTCCACTGAAAGTTCCTGGGTGAACTTGATTAGAAGATTTCCTAAGAAATCAGAGACATGTGAAACTGTTTCTGTTATCTGGTCTTTTTTTTTTTTTTGTTATTATTTGACTAAAAGAAATCAAGAATCAGAGGTATCCATGTAAAATATTTACCAAGGTACTTGCACTCACTCTCAGGGGGCATAAAAACTTTGTTGCTTCTTTCAGAGGAAGGAAAGCAAGAAACTGAGAAGCTGGGCTTGTAGACCTCTGTTTGCTTGGGGTATGGCCCAGAAAGAGCAGCAACAGCAAAGCTGCTTCCTTAAAAATATATCAAAGCCTTAAGGAGGAGAGTTGCCTCTCTACTCTGCTCTTCTGAGAGCTCCCCATGGACTACTGTGTCCAGTTCTACAACCCCCCAGCACAAGAAGGTCATGGATCTGTTGGAGGGTCCAGAGGGCCACAAAGAAAATCACAGAATGGTTTAGGTTGGAAGAGACCTCAAAGTTCATCCAGTTTCAACCCCCCTGTGCCACAGGCAGGGACACCTCCCACTAGAACAGGTCACTCAAGGCCTCATCCAGCCTGGCCTTGAACACATCCAGGGAGGGAGAAGCCACAACCTCCCTGGGCAACCTGTGCCAGTGTCTCACCACCCTCACTGTGAAGAACTTCCTCCTAAGATCCCGTTTAAATCTCCCCTCTGTCAGTTCAAACCCATTCCTCCTCATCCTGTCATTACAAGACCTTGTGAACAGTCTCTCCCCAGCCCTCCTGTAGCCCACTTCAGATATTGGAAGGCTACTATAAGGTCTCCTGGCAGCCTTCTCTTCTCCAGGCTGCAGAGCCCCAACTCTCTCAGCCTGTCCTCATGGGAGAGCTGCTGCAGCCCTCTGAGCATCTTTGTGGCTGAAGTGCCTGTCCTACAAGGACAGGCTGAGTTGGGTCTGTTCAGCCTCGAGCAGAGAAGGCTCTGGGGAGACCTTCCAGTACTTGAAGGGGGCTACAGGAGAGCTGGGTAGGGACTTTTGATAAGAGCCAGTCAAAAAACAGCTGGGCTTTTATCAGCTATGGTTTTCTGTTCAAGATTCTGAGCCAGAGCTTAGAAGACTTTGGTTCTATTTTTAGAACTACCAAGAACTTTCTGTTTCTAAATATTTTGCTATAGGAGATCAACAGTTCAGGCTTGTTTTTCAATCTACTGGATGCCAATACTTAACCGTTCTTTGGATTGAAAAGTACACATAAAAATCTTTTATGAAGCGTTTAATTGTTGGGAGTGGGTCCAGAAGAGGCTGCAAGGATTATCAGAGGCTGAAGCACCTCTCCTGTGAGCACTGGCTGAGAGTTGGGGCTGTTCAGCTTGGAGAAGGCTCCAGAGAGACCTTCTGGTGGCCCTTCAGTACCTGAAGAGGGCTACAGAAGAGCTGGGGAGGGACTTTTGATAAAGGCCTATGGTGACAGAACAAGAGGCAATGGTTTGAAACCAGAGCAGAGCAGATTTAGGTTGGACCTTAGGAAGAAGTTGTTTACTGTGAGGGTGGTGAGACACTGGAACAGGCTGCCCAGAGAAGTTGTGAACACCTCATCCCTGAAAGTAGCCAAGACCAGGCTGGATGAGCCTTTGAAAAATGTGGGCTAGTGGAAGATGTCCTTGCCCACGGCAGGCAGAGTTGAAACTAGGTGTTTTTTAAGGTCCCTTCCAACTGAAGCCATTCAGACTGTAGATCAAAGAAGTCATTCAGCAAGCCACACTGATCAGGAGAGGATGAAAGCCTAACACCTACCACCGTGCCGAAGGTCTGCGTCGATATCCGCGAGCTCCAAGTTGAAGATGACCAAAACACCTGCCAAGGTAAAGTCACGCTGGTCCTTCCAGAACTTGCTCTTGTTGTGTGCATTGCAGTGACAGAGGGAAGGGACTGTCCAGTTTGGGCACTGTTTCCACAAAGCATGAACGAAAAACAAAACCAAAACCAAAACAAAACCAAAACCAAAAGCAGAGAGAGTTGCTCAGCTGGAGAGAAAATACCCAAAAGAGATGTTGAGTTTCTCAGCCTGCCAGAAGGAAATACACAGGCTCAGAGGATGCCAGGGGTGGGAAGGGACCCAACTAGATTACAGGCTCAGAGGATGCCAGGGATAGGAAGGGACCCAAAGAGATCACAGGCTCAGAGGATGTCAGGGGTGGGAAGGGACCCAAAGACATCACAGGCTCACAGGATGCCAGGGGTGGGAAGGGACCCAAAGAGATCATCCAGTCCAAATCTCCCTGCCAGAGCAGGACAAGACAATCTAGCTCAGGTCACACAGCAACACATCCAGACAGGCCTTGAAGGGCTCCAGAGAAGGAGACTCCACAACCTCTCTGGGCAGCCTGTGCCAGTGGTCTGGTCCTTCCTGTGTTGAGGGCTCCAGAGCTAGAGGCAGCACTCTAGGTGAGGTCTCACCAGAGCAGAGGGGCAGAGAGAATCACCACTCCCCATCATTTACTCAAAGTTGTACATTTCTGGGTTACTTACCTCAGAAGCCAGCTTGTCACAAATGTAGCAGTAGCACTGGTTACAAATCTCAGCGTTTTCCCCAAGGGGGAGGCAAGTATCACACTCGGTTCGCCTGCAGAGTTAAAAACCAGAAGGTTACTTATGAAACAAGCTACAGAGGAGAGCCTGAGCACAGCCCTGACTGCTAAGGGTTGCTGATAATCACCCAAAGAAAATCAGAGCAAGTCAAACACACAGCTGGGATTTTATCAGCTATGGTTTTCAGCTTGAGATCCTGAGCCAGAGCTTCTTAATAACCCGTAGAACACTTTGGTTACATTTTAGTACTAACAAGAACTTTCTGTTTCTAAATATTTTGCTATGGGAGCAAAACATTCAGGCTTGGTTTTCAATCTACTGGGTGCTAACATTTAACAGTGCTTTTTAAATCTTTTATAAAGCATCTAATTGTTGGAGTGGGTACAGAGAAGGCTGCAAGGATCATCAAAGGCTGGAGCACCTCTCCTGTGAGCACTGACTGAGAGTTGGGGCTGTTCAGCTTGGAGAAGGCTCCAGAGACCTTCTGGTGGCCTTTCGGTACCTGAAGAGGGCTACAGGAGAATTGGGGAGGGACTTTTTACATGGGCTTGTAATGACAGGACATGGGTGTGCTGGTTTGAGACTAATTGGAGAATTCTAATGAGAAATTAGATGATAGGCTGAGAAAACAATGATGATGTCTCCTTCACTCTTACTGAGATGTACAAAAGCAAAAACCCAAACACAGATAAGGCAGAGGTGCTCAGGTCACTCTGGCTGCTGATCTCTCTCTGGCTTCTAGCTGAATCTGTGTAACCCAACTAATCAACTCCTGCTTCTATGTGCCCCTGGCCAATCTTCCCTTCTTACCTGGGATGTAAGACAGATACTGGGATAAGATTGGGTGTTGGGGAGGGAAGGTGGTAGGGAGCCCCTCTTGGGGACTCTGATCTCTGGGAGGGCTGTGGTGTTTCTGTATTAATTTTTTACTGTATACAGCTGTAAATATCTGCAATATATGGTAAATATCTGCTTGTCTATATTGCTGTGCTGTAAATATAAAGCTTCATTCATTAACCTCCAGCTGGCTGAGTCTAGTCTGGATTATTTCAAAAGTGTGGGGGGGGCACACAGAGAACTCCCAAACCACAATGGGGCAATGGCTTTGAGCTGGCAGAGAGGAGACAAACTGGATGTTAGGAGGAAGTTGTTTGCAGTGAGGGTGGTAAGACACTGGCACAGGCTGCCCAGGGAGGTTGTGGCTGCTCCCTTCCTGGAGGTGTTCAAGGCCAGGTTGGTTGAGCAACCTGCTCTAGTGGGAGGTGTCCCTGCCTGTGGCAGAGAGGATAGGAACTGGATGATCTTTAAGGCCCTTTCTAACCCAACCCATTCTTCAGCTCCTGAAGAAAAGTTGAGATGAGGGACTGAATGTGGGAGAGGAAGCCTCCCTCTCCCCATTAGCCTCCCCATGACTGAACATACTCAAAGGGGTGGATGGTGCAGTCATATCTTGCATGAGGCATCACTTTTGCTTGTTTGCAGAAAGTAACCATCAGATCACATTCCTCATCCACGACTTCAGATTTCTGCTCTCCCTGGGCAGATTTCTCTATTGTAGGGACAAAAAAAAAAAAAAAAAAAGAAAAAAGAAAAAAA
>VWZI01007252.1:111021-133885 GCA_013396835.1 Psilopogon haemacephalus | reverse complement strand
CCCCCCTACCCCCCACCTCCCTCACCCCACACGCACACAGGGGAACCATAAACCCACAATTTGTTCAATTTCAAAAGCAGACCTCTGCCCGTTGCGGGACCTTTCAGCACTGCTTGAAAAGCTGGGCTTAAAAAAAACCTCGGCCTCTTGGCTGGTAAAAGGGACCCAAAGTTCATTTTTCAACCCTGCAAATTGGAGAGGTGTGCAGCTGGAGGGGGGTGGTGGGGGGGAAAGGAGACGACCCCTCACTTCCCTGGGCTTTCCTCCTGTCTCTCTTTGGTGTGGAAGCAGCCCAGAGTGGGCAGGTTTAAAAGGGTTGGGAGCAGAAGGCGTTGCAAGCCCTGGTTTAGCAGATCGAATGGCACACAAGGTCTGCTCAGCCTTGCCTCCATCATCTAGGGCTTGCAGTGACAGGATGAGGGACAATGGCTTTGAGCTGGAAGAGGGCAGATTTAGACTGGGGATTAGGAAGAAATTATTTCCACTGATAGTGGTGAGACACTGGCACAGGTTGCCCAGGGAGGTTGTGGAGCACGGAAGCACAGAAGGGGTAATGGGGTTAAACTGGCAAAGGGGAGATTGAAACTGGATGTTAGGAAGAGATTCTTCCCAACATCCAAAGGTTGCCCAGGGAGGTTGTGGAGCACAGAAACACAGAATGGGTAATGGGTATAAAAACTGGCAGAGGGCAGATTTGAACTGGATGTTAGGAGGAAGTTGTTTGCAGTGAGGGTGGTGAGACACTGGCACAGGTTGCCCAGGGAGGTTGTGGAGCATGGAAGCACAGTTCTGTGCTACTGTGCTCCACAACCTCCCTGGAGGTGTTCAAGGCCAGGTTGGATGAGGCCTTGAGCAACCTGTTCTAGTGGGAGGTGTCCCTGCCTATGGCATAGTGTGGGGTGGAACTGGCTGAGCTCTGAGGTTCCTTCCAACCTTGGGCGCTTCTGTGCTCCACAACCTCCCTGGGCAACCTGTTCCAGTGTCTCACCACCCTAACTGTGAAGAACTTCCTCCTAACATCCCATTTAAATCTCCCCTCTGCCAGTTCAAACCCATTCCCCCCCTGTCCTGTCATTACAAGACCTTGTGAATGGTCCCTCCCCAGCCCTGTCATTTGGGCTTTAAGTGCTGCAGGCAACTGCCAGCTCCCTAAAAAGCCTGCCATGAGACATCTCTCCTTCCACGCACCATCTTCAGCTGGGAAGGAGCAGATTCCCCCCTACCCCCCCTCAAACACAAAGGGTTAAAATCCTTGTCCTGCTTAGACCAGTCCAGCCTCTCTCCTCCCCCAGTTTTTGCAAAGAGTAGAAAGGGAAGGATTAGAGGGGAGAGATTTATGGAGTAGCCCATCACGGAGCCTCAGTTCACACTTTGATGGTGGGGGACCAGCCCTGCTCTGACAAAGGGGCTGTAAAACATGCCCACCAGTGGACTATCTGCTGGGGGATGCCAAATCCCTCCTTGGATTACGAAGGGCTCCAGGAGTCCTCGCAAGGACAGGCTGCACCTCTTTTATTGCCGCCTTATTAAGAAGGAGCTGGCGAAATACTTAACTGCTGCTCTGTAAATCTTCCCCCGGGGCAGCAGAAGGCTGCACAGACATTTGGGCTGGAAGGAAACGCAGCAGCCATGGAGCTTGACCTCCAGCCCCTGTCCCAACTGTGGTGTCTCTGGAGCAGGGATGCAGCAGGAGCCCAACTCTGCTCCCTGCACGTTCGGGATGGAGCAGCCAGAGGACATCTCAGGGAGGGGACTTAAGGTCATGGAATCATAGAATGGGTTGGGTTGGAAAAGACCTCTGAGATAATCCAGTCTAACCCAACCCCACCATGGCCACTAAACCATGTCCCAAAGTGCCATGGCCACAGGTTTCTTCAGCACCTCCAGGGATGGTGAATCCACCACCTCCTTGGGCAGCTTCTTCCAGTCCCTGACCACTATTGCAGCAAAGAAATTTTCCCTCATCTCCAACCTAACCCACCCTGAGCACAATTTCAGGCCATTTCCTCTCATTCCATTGCTAGGGAGAAGAGACCAACTCCCACCTCACTCCATAGAATCACAGAATGGTTTAGGTTGGAAGGGAGCTCAAAGCTCCTCCAGTTCCAACCCTCCTGTGCCATAGGCAGGGACACCTCCTGCTAGAACAGGTTGCTGAAGGTCCCATCCATAGAATCATGGAAGCAGAGGATGGTTTAGGTTAGAAGGGACCTCAAAGCTCCTCCAGTTCCAACCCTCCTGTGCCATAGGCAGGGACACCTCCTGCTAGAACAGGTTGCTGAAGGTCCCATCCATAGAATCATGGAAGCAGAGGATGGTTTAGGTTAGAAGGGACCTCAAAGCTCCTCCAGTTCCAACCCTCCTGTGCCATAGGCAGGGACACCTCCTGCTAGAACAGGTTGCTGAAGGTCCCATCCATAGAATCATGGAAGCAGAGGATGGTTTAGGTTAGAAGGGACCTCAAAGCTCCTCCAGTTCCAACCCTCCTGTGCCATAGGCAGGGACACCTCCTGCTAGAACAGGTTGCTGAAGGTCCCATCCATAGAATCATGGAAGCAGAGGATGGTTTAGGTTAGAAGGGACCTCAAAGCTCCTCCAGTTCCAACCCTCCTGTGCCATAGGCAGGGACACCTCCTGCTAGAACAGGTTGCTGAAGGTCCCATCCATAGAATCATGGAAGCAGAGGATGGTTTAGGTTAGAAGGGACCTCAAAGCTCCTCCAGNAAGCACCCAATGTGATCTTTGATCACATTGGGTGCTTCTGTGCTCCACAACCTCCCTGGGCAACCTGTGTCAGTGCCTCACCACCCTCACTGTAAAGAACTTCTTCCTAACATCCAGTTTCAATCTCCCCTCTGCCAGTTCAAACCCCTTACCCTTCGTCCTGTCATTACAAGACCACCTCATTATCCTCCTTTCAGGGACTTGTGGAGAACCAGAAGGTCTCTCCTCAGCCTCTTCTTCACCAGACTAAACAACCCCAGTTCCCTCAGCTGCTCCTCACCAGCCCTGTCCTCCAGACCCTTCACCACCTCATATCAAGAGACTATTCCAGCTCTGGGTGTCTACACAGCTCCTGTGCCCCACGAAATGAAATACCTTTGCTCTCCCACGCAGGTGTCCTCTTTGAACCAGCCACGAGGAGCACAGCAGCAGAGTGAGGACATCACCCATCAGCTTGGCTCAGCTTTCCCCCACTTTAGCACCTGTTTGGAACAAAAAAATAATTAAAAAAAAAAGCCTGGAGGAGTTGACTGTGCTTTAGAAAAAAAACCAAAAATATCCAAACCTAAACAAGCTGCCTACCAACAAAATCCAACCTCAGTTTCCTTCCACATTTCAGCTTCTGGTCATTAAAAAAAAAAAAAAAAAAAAGAATTTTACTTTCATGTCACAGCACCAAAATCTGCCCAGCTGGAGCAGAGCTTCTCATAAAAGGCAGAGCTGAAGTAAGAGCTGAGCCAAGGTGTTTTGTTTTGGGGTTTTTTTGGGTTTTTTTTTCCCCTAAGCCAGGAGGAGAGAGGCAGAATCACAGAAGGAAAATAATTTGCTTGAATTCCCTCCAGAAAGGAATTTTAGTTGTTGCATTTCCCTTGCACCCAGCTGAAACTGGCCTCCTTCTTGCTGCATGCACTTGGCTGTCCCCTCAGTGCATTAAGTGCCAGCACATCCAAGCCCCCACCTGCTTCTGCATCTCAGCCCTAATGCACCTAACACCTTTGCACACCCAGGGGCAGAGCAGTTTCCAGCGTGTCCTGGCATCCTCCTTGCCCCCAAAGCCCAAATCTTATCCTGGAGGAGGGTGCCAGGTACCTTGCACCCAGGATCATGCTCTGAAACCCATGGAGGATGGAGGGAAAGTTCTTCCTTGTTGTCCCAAACTGTGAGGCTTGGGGAGAGCAGCTCTCGACTCAGTGAGAAATTACTTCTAAATGCCCCCCCTGCTCTGGGGATTTTTTTAAGGGAAGATGGATCTTTCTAGCTGTTTTCCTCTCTTCTTCAGTATTCAACTCCTGACCTATGCTGTGAGCAGCAACCTCCCGGGTGTGAGCCCTCAGCAGAGGAAATGCTTCCTACAGTTCATCTGTCTTCGGTCCTCCCAGCAGCTGAAGACATGCATGTGGCTGGGGAGATGCTGCTCCCAGCCCTGCCCATCCTTCCTCCTCCTCCTCCTCCCCACGTGCTGGAGGGTTGGGTTTGCAGCTCTGTTAGCAGGGATGATATTGGCCATCCCTCGTCTGCACCTCTGCAATGAGGAAAGCAAATCACAGCAGCTCAGGAGCACACAGATTCATAGAATGGGTTGGGTTGGAAGGGACCTGAAAGATCATCTAGTTCCAACCTCTAGTTCCAACCCAGGGCAGGGACATCTTCCACTAGAGCAGGCTGCTCGAGGCCTCATCCAACATGAACACCTCCAGGAACTGGAGTCTCCTTCTCTGGAGCCTTTCAAGGCCTGTCTGGATGTGTTGCTGTGTGACCTGAGCTAGACTGTCTGGTCCTGCTCTGGCAGGGAGGTTGGACTCAATGAGCTCTTTGGGTCCCTTCTGACCATTGTGACCCTGGGCAAGCTGCTGTGGGTGCCCCTGCTTTAGCAGGGGGGGTTTGACTGGATGAGCTCTTTGGGTCCCTTCTGACCATTGTGACCCTGGGCAAGCTGCTTTAGCAGGGGGGTTGGACTGGCTGATCCCCAGAGGTTTCTTCCAGCCCCTACCATGCTGGGATTCTGTGGTGGTTGCTGAGAGGCTGCATGGCTAAGGCTATAAAATGGACTTTCCACAGCCAGAAGGAGGCTTCAGATGCCAATTTAGGGAGGGAGAGAGGCAGGATCTGAAAACCCTGGGAGATTTCAGAGCCACAGCTCCTGTCTTGGACTTTGCTTAGTCCATGGAAGGACTTGTGGGTGATGTTGGTCTGCCTTGGACTTTTCCATGTAAGAAGTAAGAGCTTTTGTTCCCCGGTTTACAAGCTGGGCTTGCCTCCTTAGGAAAATGAAGCTCAAGAGGAGAATTTTTTTATAGGACAATTTGTTGCTCTCCATGAAAGCTTGAGAAAGCCCAAGTGCCCAGCCTGCAGAGCAGCAGCTCTGCTGTGGAAATGGATACAGCAGCCTCCTGCCTGCCCTCTCCTTCTTCCAGGCACAACATTTCCTTTCAGTTTCCAGCAGCCCATGATCCAGGGTGTGTGTGTGTGGGGGGGGGGGAAAACCCCAAACCCCAACAACAACAACAACTGCTGCTGTTATCCTTTATGAAGGCAGCAAGAGGGCTGGATGAAAGAGGCTGCACCCAGAGCACAATATGAGATGAGAAGAGACATCCAAGGTCCGTGGCTCTAGATAAAACGAAACGCAGGGGAAAAAAAAAAGAGGCAGATGCTGAAATATGAATTTCTTGTGGGTATGAATAGAAGTGTCTATGTTTGCCTTGGAGACAGGGGGGAAGGAGGCCCAAGTGGTTTCATCTCAGCAGGTGTTTGCTTTGCAGCACGGAGACATCCAGCAGTTCCAAGCCCTCCTGCCAGGCCGTTGCAGCGGTCGCACAGCCCTGTTCTTGCTGAGCTCCTGGCCCCTGGAAAGGTTCACCTCCACTCTGCAGCATGTGGACAGGTAGGTGCTGGCACAGCTCTTGCTCTACTCCATCAGAAAAGCCCAACAAGATCAAGGTGGCAAATGGGCTGTCTGCGAAGGTGCTGGGGGGGGGGCCTGGAGCAGCTCTGCTGAGAGCCCTGGGGCTGGTGAGCCTGGAGAAGAGCAGCCCCAGAGGGCATCTGAGCAGTGCTCAGCAAGAGACAAAGGACCTGTGGGGGGCAAGAGGATGGGGCCAGGCTCCTGTCAGTGGTGTCCAGTGACAGGACAAGGGGCAACTGGAACCCAAGAGGTTCCACCTGAACAGAAGGAGAAAATTCTTTGGTGTGAGGGTGCTGGAGCCCTGGAGCAGGCTGCCCAGAGAGGTTGTGGAGTCTCCCTGCCTGGAGAGTTTCCAAACGCAGCTGGGCACTGTGACCCTGGGCAAGCTGCTGTGGGTGCCCTGCTTTAGCACTGGCTGATCTCCAGAGGTCCCTTCAAACCCTCACTGTGCTGGGCTGCTGTGTTCTCCAGGAGCTTTGTCCAGCCTTTGCACTGCTCTCCCATCACTGGGCCATGCTGGACCATCTGGTGAATCCTCCCTTCTCTTTGCTCAGGGACTTTAGACTGGAGGTTAGCCAAGTGGGATTGATTCTGCTGGGCTGCAGAGAACCAGAGCCAGAGAGCAATCAGCCATCAGCACTGGAGCTCAGCCACGGCTCTAGGGCTCCCCTATGGACATGCAGGAACCAGGATCCACAGGCTGATGTCTTCACAAAGCCACACAGAAGACACAACAAAGAGCTGGGCTTTCACTTGTGATAAATGTTGATGTGGAGTTAAAATGATCCTCTATAAAACAAGAAAAAAGGCTTTTTTCCCCCCCAAAAAAACCTTGTTCCCAGTGAAGCTTCTGCCACACTGTTCTATTCCTCCTAACTCCATCCCAGGACTGGTTTTCTCTTTGTGGCTCTGCTGTTTCCTCCAGCAGGTTCTTGAGCAGTCTGCAGGCAGGTGCCCCCCATGGCAGCATGAACTCATCTGCTGCTCTTGGCTGCAGGGACCCAGCTGCTGTGGCATGATGAAGGGGTCTGGAGGAGCAGGGCCAGGTCCCAGAGGTGATGAGTGAGTGCAGAGGATCCTTCAAAGAGGTGAAGGCAGAAAGTCTCCAGGTGCGAGGCTGAAGGAGCAGGTGCCCTGCAAATGTTTTCCACATATTTGCTTGGAAGCTGGGATGAGCTCATTTGAGAAGCAGATCTGAGCTCATCTCCAGGGCAGTGATGGAGTCCCCATCCCTGAAGAGGTTTCAAAGCCCTGGAGATGTGGTGCTGAGGACCATGGTTTAGCGGTGACCTGGTAGGGCTGGGTTAAGGGGCTGTGGGAGCAGGTACCCTGTAAATGTTTTCCACATATTTGCTTGGAAGCTGGGATGGGAAGCAGATCTGAGCTCATCTCCAGGGCAGTGATGGAGTCCCCATCCCTGAAGAGGTTTCAAAGCCCTGGAGATGTGGTGCTGAGGACCACGGTTTAGCAGTGACCTGGCAGAGCTGGGTTAAGGGTTGGACTGGATGATCTTAGTGATCTCTTCCAACCACAACAATTCCATGATTCTTTTCCCTACCCAAGCCCCAGTTTGGCAGCAGAAGGCCCATTTATCTACGTGGACATCCGAAGGCAAGGAACCATTCCCAGCCTGAAGGTTTGGCCTCTTCCCACCTCGCCGCTGACAAGAGAGGAGCGAGGGGGAAAGCAGCTGGTCGCGGGGAGAGGGTCTCTGCAGTGGGACATGGAGGCAAGAAGGGAAGCTGTCACCTGGTGTTAGGCAGGATGCCATCCACAGAAGCTGCCATTGTTGCCTTGACATTTGGAAGCAATTACCTGCATGTTAGCTAAAAGGTTTAGTAAACGAGGGGCGAAATTTGGTAACGTGTTAATCAGCCCTTGAGTGACAGCTGCTTAATACCAGAGATGTCTGACCTGCAGGAGGAGGGGGCAGCAGTTCAGAATGATTACCAAAACACATTGCTCTCTCTCTCTCTTTTTTTTTTTCCCCCCTCCTCCTTCCCCCCCCTTCTCCTATGTGTTAATTTATTGTCTTAGGCTCCTGCGCCCAAGGATTTTCACTACCTGTCAGCGTCTCCTACATCTCTGCCTTTCACAGCTCTTTAGAAGGGAATAGAATAGAATAGAATGGAATGGAATGGAATAGAATAGAATAGAATAGAATAGAATAGAATAGAATGGAATGGAATGGAATGGAATGGAATGGAATGGAATGGAATGGAATGGAATGGAATGGAATAGAATAGAATGGAATGGAATGGAATGGAATGGAATGGAATGGAATGGAATAGAATAGAATNGAATAGAATAGAATAGACTGGAATGGAATAAGCCAGGTTGGAAGAGACCTCCAAGCTCATCCAGCCTAACCTAGCACCCAGCCCTAGCCAATCAACTAAGGCACTAAGTGTCCCATCCAGGCTTTGCTTCAACACCTCCAGGGATGGGGACTCCACCACCTCCCTGGGCAGCCCAATCCAATGCCAATCACTCTCTGTGGGAAGAACTTCCTCCTAACATCCAGCCTATACCTCCCCTGGCACAGCTTGAGGCTGTGTCCCCTCCTTCTGTTGCTGGTTTCTTGGGAGAAGAGCCCAACCCCACCTGGCTACAACCTCCCTGCAGGTAGTTGTAGAGGGCAATGAGCTCTGCCCTGAGCTTCCTCCTCTCCAGGCTGCACACCCCCAGCTCCCTCAGCCTCTCCTCACAGGGCTGTGCTCCAGGCCCCTCCCCAGCCTTGGTGCCCTTCTCTGGACACCTTCCAGTACCTCAGTATCTCTCTTGATACAGTCTCTGCTCCAACAAGCTTGAAGGCACTGGCATGAGGGATGTGCATAGCCCATACCTCCCTCCCTATGTCCCCAAACAACCTGACCTGGACTGGCTCCAGGCATGGGGTATCTCCCACCTCTCTGGGCAGCCTAGGACAGGGTCTCACCACCCTCAGTGTAAAAAATGTCTTTCTTCCATCTAGTCTAGATCCCCTTGCTTTGAAGCCATCACCTCATCCTGTCCTGGACAGGGTGGAGGGTCCACACGTGGAGAAAGCATCACCCAGAGTTCTTCCCATTGCTGCAGAGCCCTGAGCCTGAAAACACTTACTCCTTTTCAGCTCCTGCCTGGAGGAATTAAAAGCCATCACCAAAGTGTGGGAATGGCTGCATTCCCCCCAGGCCTGTGGGCTGCTGTCAGTCCCTCTGGCAGTGGCCAGTGTGCCAGATGACCTCCTGCCTGGGGCCATGCTGGGATGAGCATCTCCACGGGGAGCTTCTGCCTGCCCTTGAGCAGAGCCTGGCTCCAGCTGATGCTGAGAGCTGGCCAGGAACTCTTCCTGCTCTCCAAAAACTGCTGATGGAAACAAAAGGTTTTCCTGCTTGTAGAGATTTTGTTGGTTTTTGTCAAAAAACTCTCCTGGAGCATAACTGCTGAAAAGTTTTCCCTGAATGGGAGAAAATGGTCAAATATAGACTGGTCAAGCTGGGGGGGTTGGAGCTCTGCAGCCTGGAGGAGAGAAGGCTCCAGGGAGACCTTAGAGCAGCCTTAGAGCTGAAGGGGCTGCAGAAGAGCTGGGGAGGGACTTTTGACAAGGGCTGGGAGTGACAAGACAAGGGACAATGGATGTGAGCTGGAGAAAGGGAGATTTAAGATTGCAGAGAGTGAAGGTGGTGAGACACTGGCACAGGCTGCCCAGGGAGGTTGTGGATGCCCTCTCCCTGGAGGTCTTCAAGGCCAGGCTGGATGAGACCTTCAGCAACTTGGTCTAGTGGGAAGTGTCCCTGCCCATGGCGGGGCTGGAGGGAGGATGTCAGAACTGGATGGTCTTTAAGGTCCCTTCCATTCCATTCTATGAGTCTATGCTTACAAGCCTGGTCTGGAAGTGGAAACCCAAAGAATTCTTGCTGAAGTTCATGGCAAGCTTCTTCCAAGCCCTGAGCACAAGGAGGGGAGAAGATGAATGCCAACATGAAAATATAACCAGGAGCCAGGTTCATGCTTTTCTTCTAAATCCAGCACTTCAAGATGCTGCTCTTCCCTCAAAGCTTGCTCCCTTCATGCTCAAAGCTTGCTCCCTTCGTGGCAAGCTTCTTCCAAGCCCTGAGCACACGGAGGGGAGAAGATGAATGCCAACATGAAAATACAACCAGGAGCCAGGTTCACGCTGCTTTTAAAATCCAGCACTTCAAGATGCTGCTCTTCCCTCAAAGCCCCATTTGAAAGCTCTAAGCTCTGGCAGTAGCTCCCCTGCCTCACAGAGGAGGTGACCTTGGATGACACCAACCTTCCAAGAAAGAGGAGGAGGGAAAAAAAAAAAAAAAAAAAAAAAAAAAAAAAAGGTGTTGCTGATATTTATTTATTTAACTCTCTGCTTCCTCATTCATCATCAGGGTCAATTTTGCTCTTGGCAGCACCAGCAACTTCCTCAGCCGCAGCCAAGGTGACCGCTAAAATTAGCATCGAGCCTCACTAAGGCTTTCCATCAGGTAGAGGAGCTCGGTTTCTTTTTTCACTGGACATAAATTGTGAGGTGTTTCCCTTTTTGTTTTGAGTCCCCTGAGGAGCAGGCACTGGGCCACGCTGGGGATGCAGCCACCTCCAAATGTGGAAGTTGAATTTTTTGTGTGTGTGTGTTTTTTATTCCCCCCCTCTCCGTTTGTTTCACTGGAGCTGTTTTCTTGGTCCTTGCCAAGATGAAGTACTGAAACGTCTGAAGGAACAGTGCTGACCCAGACTTCAGACAGTAAAACAGAGTCTTCATCCTCTCTCATAAATTGCTTTTTGTTTTTTTTGGTTTTTTTTTGCTTAGCTAAAAGACCTCCAGCTGAAAGTTTCTCCAGTCAGAGCCAAGGAAAAGGAACCTGTGAGTGGGCAAAGGGCTGGGGATGAGAGCAACCCTGCCCTGTCCTGCTGGAATTCAACAGCCAGACACAGGAGCACACAGCCACAGAACCATCAGATCATTCTGCTCATAGATTCATAGAATCAATCAGGGTTGGAAGGGACCACAAGGATCATCTAGTTCCAGCTCCCCTGCCATGCCCAGGGACACCCTACCCTAGAGCAGGCTGCCCACAGCCTCTGCCAGCCTGGCCAAAAACACCTCTAGTGATGTGGCCTCAAACCACCTCCCTGGGCAACCCATTCCAGGCTCTCACCACTCTCATGATGAAGAACTTCCTCCTCACGTTCAGGCTGAATCTCCCCACCTCCACAAGATCACAGGCTCACAAGACATTAGGGGTTGGAAGGGACCCAAGGAGATCATCCAGTTCAACCCCCCTGCCACAGCAGGACCAGACAATCTAGCTCAGGTCACACAGGAACACATCCAGAGAGGAGATGCTCCCCCATGGACCCAGTGGTGGAGCATCCATTTGGTCTCAGTGGTGGAGCATCTGCAGGGAGACCACTGCTGTCTGGAGCCTTGGATGAAGCCAACCCCAAACTTCCAAGCATTTGTCCAGATTAAATGACCTGGCAGGAAATAAAGCTCCCAGCCACCTTGAAATGCCTTCAGAGGAGACACTTCTTTAAGGTGAGGGTGCTGGAGCCCTTGAGCAGGCTGCCCAGAGAGGTTGTGGAGTCTCTTTCTCTGGAGCCTTCCAAAGCCTGGCTGGATGCCTTCCTGTGTGACCTGCCCTGGGTGATCCTGCTTGGGCAGGGAGGTTGGCCTGGATGACCCCTGGAGGTCTCTTCCAACCCCTGGCATTTTGTGCCTCTGTCCCAAAGCTTTTGTCAAGGGAAGGTGATTTTAGCAGGAAGGGCTGACTGAGGAGAACAGGCAGCAGAAGGTGTGAGGTCTCCTTGGAAGCTGGTTTGAGACCCTGTGACCTCAACAGAAACAGCTTTTTTAGGGAGGGGGGCCACCAAAGGCATTAACTCCTGCAGCCCCTGGCAGCCTGGTGCACCTCTCCATCCTCAGCAGATGTTATCCAGCAGAGATTTCTTTCCAGTCTCCTTTTCAAGACATGATCTCAGGATTCTAATAACCTGAGTAAGGCCAACCCTGGGTGGAATTACCATTGTGTTTATCAGCTTCCTTCTTGCTTTTCTTGTCTGGATTAATCATGGAAAAGTCCTGTTAGACCAACCTGCCTCCCAGCCAAGGCAAGGCTTGAACCCTCCATCTTCTGTTTCATCCAGGCTATTTTTAACACACCCCTAGGGACAAGACTTCTTGAATCAGAGGAGCAAGACATGGAAAAGACCCTATGAGGTCATGCTGTCTGCCTCCTGGCCAGGGCAGGCTGTTCCCTGCAGCTCCAGGCTTTCGTGTTCCAGCTTCCACCTTGCTTTCCCTTGGGAGATGATCCTGCTTGGATAGCAGATCTCACCCTCTGCTTTGCTTGATGTCATGCTGGAAAGCAACAGTGCCCAGCACTGGCCTCAAATGACTGAGAGCACTCCTGAGGCTGGCCAGCAAGAGTGGAAATGGGATGAGTGGTGGGACAGTGCCCTTCTCAGACACATGAGGTGCTCACATGGGACCTGAGTTGCTGCACTCCAAGACTGGGCCACTAAGATGCTCAGAGGACTGCAGCAGCTCTGCTATGAGGACAGACTGAGAGAGTTGGGGCTCTGCAGCCTGGAGAAGAGAAGGCTGCCAGGAGACCTTGGAGTGGCCTTCCAGGATCTGAAGGGGGTTACAGAAAGGCTGGGAGGAACTATTGACAAGGTCTGGTAATGACAGGACGAGGAGGAATGGGTTTTATATGGCAGAGGGGAGACTGAAACTGGATGTTAGGAGGAAGTTGTTTGCGGTGAGGGTGGTGAGACACTGGCACAGGTTGCCCAGGGAGGTCGTGGAGCACAGAAACACAGAATTAGGTGATTCTGTGATCCACGACCTCCCTGGAGATGTTCAAGGCCAGGTTGGATGAGGCCTTGAGTGACCTGTTCTCGTGGGAGGTGTCCCTGCCTATGGAACAGAGGGGTTGGAACTGGCTGAGCTTTGAGGTCCCTTCCAACCTAAACCATCCTACGATTCTATGATTTTTCACCTTGGTCATGAGCAAAGGACCTGTCCTGCTCCAACCCCCTCATGTGTCCCTGCGCTGATGTCCTGTTGTGCTTCCCCCAGCATGATCCCTCAGCACCATGGAAGGAGCTTGGATGGGTGCTGGGGACTCAGATGGGTGTGAAACCCCACGGAGGAGCCCCCAATCTGCTGTGCTTCCCCCAGCATGATCCCTCAGCACCATGGAAGGAGCTTGGATGGGTGCTGGGGACTCAGATGGGTGTGAAACCCCACGGAGGAGCCCCCAATCTGCTGTGCTTCCCCCAGCATGATCCCTCAGCACCATGGAAGGAGCATGGATGGGTGCTGGGGACTCAGATGGGTGTGAAACCCCACGGAGGAGCCCCCAATCTGCTGTGCTTCCCCCAGCATGATCCCTCAGCACCATGGAAGGAGCCTGGATGGGTGCTGGGAGCTCAGATGAGTGCTGGGAGCTCACACTGGTGTTGAGGGCTCATCTGGGTACTCCTGACCCACCCGGGAGCAGCAGAGCTGATGTCTCCAAGTCACTGAGGTGCCCTCACTCCCTTAGGGTGAGCAGTTTTCAGCTTTCCCCCAGCCTTATCTGCCTGGAGTGATGGCAGAGCCTTGGTGGCTCCACAGTGACCTGATCTAATAGCAAGAGGCCTAAAGTTATTTCAAACAGTTGTCCATGAGTTCATCTCCTGGAAAGCTTCAGCCCCAGCTGTTGCTGTGCTTTTGANTCCATATTTGCTGCTGGTGAAAGATCTTGGGTAGATTTCAAAAGTCCTGAATAATACTTGGCTTTCTTTATAATGGCAAAAAAAGAAAAAAAAAAAAAACCCACAAAAGAAAACCAAACAAAAAGACCCCAACAAAAATAGATCAAACCCAATCAAACAAGGAAGATACTAAACCCAAAGTGGGGATTACCAGGGCTGAGCACGTCTCAGCTCTCCCTCCTCCCCCTGTCAGGTGCCTGCTGGGGTTATAAACCCTTCTTTGTGTGCAGCTCCCTCACCCTTCTCTGTCGGGAGTTGGCAGCAGCTCTGTGGGCAGTTGGCAGCTCTCTGTGGTGTGCTGAGAGTGGGATGCTGGCAGCAGAGGGCTCCTGGTGGCAGCTCTCTGTGGTGTGCCCAGAGTGGGATGCTGGCAGCAGAGGGCTCCTGGTGGCAGCTCTCTGTGGTGTGCCGAGAGTGGGATGCTGGCAGCAGAGGGCTCCTGGTGGCAGCTCTCTGTGGTGTGCTGAGAGTGGGATGCTGGCAGCAGAGGGCTCCTGGTGGCAGCTCTCTGTGGTGTGCCGAGAGAGGGATGCTGGCAGCAGAGGGCTCCTGGTGGCTGCTCGGCTGCCAGCAGGAGGCTCTGGCCTGTCAGAGGTCACCCAGGCCACCAGCCAAGTCCAGTTCTTGATGGTCAAGTGATAGGGAAGTGCCTGGGCGGGGGAAGAAGGAAACTGATTAGGAATGAGCGAGGAGAAGGGAGGAGGTGGAATAGGAATGGGGATGGGATAGGATAGGGATGGAATGAGATAGGGATGGAGAAGGGATGGGACAGGATGGGATGGGATAGGGATGGGATAGGGATGGAGAAAGGATGGGATGGGATAGGGATGGGACAGGATGGGATAGGGATGGAACAGGATGGGAAGGGATAGGGATGGAGAAAGGATGGGATGGGGTGGGATAAGGATGGAGAAAGGATGGGAAGGGATAAGGATGGAGAAGGGATGGGATGGGATAGGGACGGAGAAGGGATGGGACAGGATGGGATGGGATGATATGGGATAGGGATGGAAAAGGGATGGGATAGGGATGAGATGGAATGGGATGGGATGGAGATGGGATGAGATGGAGATGGGGTAGTGCAACACTAGAACAGATTGCCCAGGGTGGTGACTGGGGGTCCCATCTCTGGAGATATTCAAGGTGAGGCTCGACAGGGCTCTGAGCTACCTGATCTAGTTAAGGATGTCTCTGCTGACTGCAGGGTGGGTTGGACTGGATGAGCTTTGGAGGTCCCTTCCAGCCACCCCCATTCCAGGCTTTGGTCAGGTCAAGCTATGCTCTGGCAGGAGAGATGTTGTTGTGACCCTTCCCCCCAGCATCCCTCTGCCCAGCACAGCTGGCAGGCTGTGGGCACAGCAATGCTGCAGTCTCCTCACTGCCACCAACATCTGAGTGCACTCAGGCTGGTCCCAGCCCTGCTCTCCAGGTGGACTCATGTCCCAGCAACTGGACAGACATTGCTGCTGGCAGAGTGGGAGAGCTAGGATGGTCACCTCCCACATCAACATGGGCCTCACTGGGCTCCTGGTGGCTCCTAGGTCAAGACCCTTCTGGAAGGGATGGATTAGCAGCTTGGGCATTTGGAAAGCTTCCTGCCAAGGCACAAAAATCAGAGAGGGCCTGTGGCCCAGATTCTCCTCCCTCTGCTCTGACCTAGTGAGGCCACAGCTGCAGTACTGGGTCCAGATCTGGGCTCCCCAGTTCAAAAGACACAGAGAAGTACTGGAGAGAGTTCACTGGAGGCTATAAAAATGCCAAGGGGCCTGGAGCATCTCTGTGAGGAGGAAAGACTGAAAGCCCTGGGGATGTTGTGCCTGGAGAAGCCCCAGAGGGGATCTGAGCAATGCTCAGCAAGAGCTAAAGGGTGAGAGGCAAGAGGATGGGACCAAACCATTGTCAGTGGTGCCCAGTGACAGCAGGAGGGGCAGTAGACTCCAACTGGAGCCCAGGAGGTTCCACCTGACCAAAAGGAGAAACTTTTTTTTTTTGCTGTGAGGGTGCTGGAGCCCTGGAGCAGGCTGCCCAGAGAGGTTGTGGAGCCTCCTTGTCTGGAAAGCTTCCAACCCCAGCTGGGCATTGTGATGCTGGGCAAGCTGCTGTGGGTGCTGCTGGTTTAGCAGGGGTGGGGTTGGACTGGCTGATCCCCAGAGGTCCATCCCAAGCCCAGCATGCTGGGATTTTGTGAGCATGGAATATTGCCTTGAGCTGCCCACAGGATGCAGAGTGGGGGCTGCCTGCCAGCCCCAATACCTACTGAATGCCTCCAACCTCCTCTCAATCTCTTCCCTGCCTCCAAACACGAGGCTCTGTGCTGTGGGTTTCTAGAAGCAAAAATCTCCCCACAGCATCCCTGCTGCTCTCCTGCCTTTCTCCCTGTGCCTCTTATTTTCCTTTTTTTTTTTTTTTTTTTTTTTCACNTTTTTTTTTTTTTTTTTTTTTTCAGCATCAGCATCTAAACATCTGGCTGGTGGTGGAGCTCAGAGCTGGAAGCGACACAATCCAGGGAGAAAGGATGTTTTTTGTGCCACTTCCAACCTTCCCACAACAGAGGGCTTCAGAAAGCCCTGGACAAAGGCTGCTTTCTTCCTCGGCCCTGCTTTGAAAAGCTGGGTGAAATCCTCAGCTATCTCCTGCAGCAGGGCTGGACAAGACAAGAGATGACCAAAAGAGGAGGAGGGGGATGAGGAAAATCATGGCCAAGTGTTGTTTGTTTTGGTTGTGGGTTTGGGGTTTTTTTTTTTGTCTTTTTGGGGGGGGTTGTTTGTTTGTTTGAGGTTCTTTGGGTTAAAACAGCAGGTCTGGAGCTCCTCCAGCCTCCCCTGGACATGGGGAGGATGGAGGAGCTGAGTGATTTACTGAAGATCCCCACTGACAGTGGCATTCTGCTTTGTCACCTTCTGCTAGAAGTTCACTTTCTTGCTGAGATGTTGAGTTAGAGTCAAATTTGGGGGGGGTAGCTTTTAAAGAAGCTTCACTCCTCAGCACACCCCAGCTGGCCAAAAGGGCTGGGTGGGAAAAAGCAGACCCTCACAGGGCAGCACCAGGGCAGTTATCCTGGTGCAAGGTGCCCATCAGCTTTCAATCACTCCCCATGGGGCAGGGAATGGTGGTGGGGGAAGGGACATGGTCTGGGTGGACATCAAAACAGCTGGGGATGGTTAGTTTGAACAAGAGGAGGCTGAGGAGAGACCTCATTGCTGTCTACAGCTACCTGAAGGGACATTGTAGAGAAGCTGCTGCTGGGCTCTACTCACAGGGGACTGGAGACAGAATAAGGGGGAATGGCCTCAAGCTGAGGCTGAGGAGGTTTAGATTGGACAGGAGGAAAAAAGTTTTTCAGTGAGAGAGTGGTCAGGGACTGGAATGAGCTGCCCAGGGAGGTGGTGGAGTCATCAAGCCTGGATGTGTTTAAGAGTCCTCAAGGGTGCAGGATGGTCTCTGAAGGTACAGGACCTCCAGCACATCCTTGGAGCAGCAGCACACCACCTAACACAGTGCACTGATAAGATGAGGAGCAAGGGATGGAAGCTGCAGCACAGGAGGTTGCAGCTCAACACAAGAGGAAACTTCTTGACTGGAAGGGTCCCAGAGCACTGGCACAGGCTGCCCAGAGAGGCTGTGGAGTCTCCTTCTCTGGAGCCTTTCAAGGCCTGTCTGGATGTGTTCCTGTGTGACCTGAGCTAGATTGTCTGGTCCTGCTCTGGCAGGGAGGTTGGACTGGATGATCTTTTTGGGTCCCTTCCCACCCCTGACATGCTGTGAGCCTGTGAGCCTGTGAACCCAAACAGGACCATCTGGACCCCATTTCACAGCAGTCAGCACCACGTACACCTCCCTGCCCAGAGAAGAGCAGCTGGGGTACCAGCAGGTACCAAAGCAGCCAGGGATGTGGTGGAGAAGGGCAGCAAGGTCCATACCAGCCCCTTGGCTCCTCGGCACACAGAGCTGCCAATTCCCAGGTGCTGGAAAAGCAGGCAACGTCGTTTTTTTGTAGCAGCTGCCTTCCTGCAGGCAGCTCCAGAGTCAGAAGAAAATATTTCCTCATATACATAATCCTGAAGCAAAAAAAAAAAAACCAACCCAAAAACCCAACCCCAACCCTGGTCCTCTGGATTCCCAGACAGTACACTCAGCATCCTCATGCTACTGATGTAATCCTGGAGAGAGAAGTCTCCTGGGCTCAGCTTTGCTAAGCCAAAGCTCTACCATGTTATAGAATCATAGAATCAGTCAGGGTTGGAAGGGACCACAAGGATCATCAAGTTCCAACCCCCTTGCCATGGGCAGGGACACCCTAGCCTAGATTAGGCTGGACACCCTAGCCTAGATCAGGCTGGACACCTGTGCATGGAGGTAACTCAGTTAATACTGCACCACAAGGATACCCCAGGCAGGGTTTAAGGACCTTGCTGAGTGCCTGAGTTCTCTCTGCACCCCCGGGGGGAGCGTTCATAGCTGAGCAAAGCTCTTTGCTAATACTGTACTCACTTGTCCTTTGTGTTCAGCTGCAGTAGAGACGAGCCAGGATTGAAAGTGACATCATCATCATCATCACCAGGAATAAAACCAAGCCAGCAGACCCCTCTGCACCAGCAGGTATCATCCTTCGACCCCAAAATGGAAGCTAAAAGCAACTCAGAGCAAGCCCTGAGCTAAGGTACAACACACCAAAGACAAGAGAAGCTGGTGGCCTCAAGCCAGAGAGAATATTTGACCCAAATTGCTTCAGCTACAGCTGGTTGAGTGATTCACTGCTCCATCCACGGGCCTGGCCTGGCCTCTGTGTTTGGGACTTGTCTCCAGAGAGACGCAGAAGCTTCTCTGTTTTGTTTGCAGCGGCGTCTGGGTTGTGCGGGGAACCGTGACACAGGCTGGGGGAACGTTGGCTGCCTGCTCCTGCACAAGGTGCAGCCAGAGCTGCACCTGCCTGCTTGGCTCCCCTGCCAGCCCTCCTGCTCCTGCTTCACCTCAGGAGCAGCTCTTGTTGCCACCAGCCCAACATCCCTGCTGCAATGCTGGCTGTGGGGGGGCTCAAGTCTCATCCACCCATGGACTCCTGCAGAGCCACCGTGATGGTTCTGAAGGCATTTTGGGCTTGGTGATGGCTCTGAAGGCACTTTGGGATTCGTGATGGTTCTGAAGACAGTTTTGGCTTCGTGATGGTTTTGAAAGCATCTTGGGTTTTATGATGGTTCTGAAGGCACTTTGGGATTTGTGATGGTTCTGAAGGCACTTTGAGGTTCGTGATGGTTCTGAAGGCATTTTGGGCTTTGTGATGGTTCCGAAAGCAATTCTGGCTTTGTGATGGTTCCAAAGGCAATTTTGGCTTTGTGATGGTTCTGAAGGGACTTTGAAGTTCATGATGGTTCTGAAGGCATTCTGGGCTTTGTGATGGTTCTGAAAGCATTTTGGGCTTTGTGATGGTTCCAAAGGCAATTTTGGCTTTGTGATGGTTCTGAAGGCACTTTGAGGTTCGTGATGGTTCTGAAGGCATTTTGGGCTTCGTGATGGTTGTGAAGGCATTTTGGGCTTTGTGGTAGTTCAGAAGGCACTTTTGGCTTTGTGATTAGTCTGAAGGCATCTTTGGCTTTGTGATGATCTCAGGCATTGAGGTTAAGTCCCACAGGTGGGGATGGAGGGGAAAGCTAAGACATTCACCTCATGCAGGTATGGCCAAAACTTTCAGGGCTCATGATGCTCCAGGCTCCTCAGCATCTTTGTGGCTTCCACTGGACTCTCTCCAGTTCTCCCTCTAGAACTGGGAAGCCTAGAACTGGACCCAGCACTGCAGCTGTGGCCTCACCAGTGCAGAGCAGAAGGGAAGAAGAACCTCCTTCGAGCTGCTGCAGAGGTGGCTATGGTGGTGAGCCTCAGCACCCAGCCCAGCTGACTCTCATGGGGAGGGTCCACCTAATATTTTTGGGGGACACACACACACACACAAATCCCTCCAGCACTTTGGGGCTGGCTTAGCCTTGCCCTCAGGCAGAGCCCAGCTGCCTTCCAGCTGCTCCAGCTGCAGATGCCAAATTGAGAACGACGACCCAAAAAAAAAATAAAAAAAAAAAATTGCTGGAAATGAAGATGGCAACAAAATGCTCCACAGTTGCCTGTCCCTTTTGATTCAGAGTTTGGTCAGCTAAATTGTTCCTGAACCAGGCAAGCTGCTTCCAAAAAAAAAAAAAAACAAAAACCAAAAGTGCTTTAATGAAGTGCAGCAGGAGCTCTGGCATCACTTCCCCAGCCCCATGAAAGCTTTCCACCCTCCAGCCCTTGCACAAGCTTGCCTGAGGAGCTTTTCTGCTGTCTGCTACTGCAGGCAGGTTTCTGTTTTAAAGACTGCTGCCAGGCAGGTTAGGTTCAGCCCAAAGTGTTGGTGTCACTCATGGGATGGAGAATCTCCTCAGAGAAGGACACTGTGATCCTGGGCAAGCTGCTGTGGGCGCCCCTGCTTTAAGCAAGGGGGCTTGGACTGGATGATCTCCAGAGGTCCCTTCCAACCCCCACTGTGATAATCCCCAGGGGACACCTCAGGCACCAAGAATGGACTTTGCTAATTAGTCCTAGCCTACCTCAAGCAAACTTTTGCCTCTGTTGGCTTAAGCCCAGCCTGGAGTGACTCATATCTGCAGCAGGGAGGAGAAGTCCTGCTGGCATCTTTTCTTCTTGCCTGGGAGAACCTCGCTCGGGGAGATATTAAAGGCTTTTGTTTCCAGGAGCTGTCAAACCCCTCACCTTTCACAAGCACTAAAACAGCCAAGGGAGAAGAGAAAAAAAAAAAAATATATATACATGTATGTGAGTGGAATAGTAATTTTTAACTCATAAATTTGAGCTCATAAATCAAGGAGTGACGGGGCAGTCGTTGCAATGTCTCAGGAGTTAACATTCAAGGTTTTCTTTCACCTGAGGAAAAGGGGAAAAAAAAAACCAAACCAACAAAACAAGCCCAAGACTCTGCCCTTCCAGTCCAGAGATTGCCATAAATCACCTTAATGTTACAGTCTTGCTCCTAAACAGACCAAAAGCAGGAGCGTGGGGACCAGACACTGAACCCGGGGTGATTTAAACAGGTAGGGCAATGGGAAGGAAGCTTTTTGTAGAGAGAAATAGAACAACCATCCACCCACAGCTACACAGCAGTCCCCCTCCACCTTCAAAGGAAGAGGATAAATCCTGTGCCCCAAGGAACCCACTCTCAGGACTGTAGGCAAGCCTTGGTGCTGGTCCCACCACGGAGCTGAGCGGACTGTGGGCAAGCCTTGGTGCTGGTCCCACCACGGAGCTGAGCTAGGTGAGGGCACAGATGCACAGAATTCTTTGAGTTGGAGAAGACTTCTAAAGATCCTTGAGGCCAACTGGCAACCTAACACCACCATAGCCACCAGAGCATGTCCCCAGGTACTGTGGCCACAGGTTTCTGGAATACCTCCAGGGATGGGGACCCCACCAGCTCCCTGGGCAGCCTGTGCCAATCCACTTGAAGGATAACTCTGTCTGAGGTCTGCTCCTGCTAAGCTCCTTTTCCTCAGACAGAATCACAGAATTGCTTGGGATGGAAAAGGTCTCCAAGATCATCCAGTCCAACCATCAGTCCAACACCACCATGGCCATTAAACCATATCCCAAAGTGCCATGGCCACAGGTTTCTTGAACACCTCCAGGGATGGGGACTCCACCACCTCCCTGGGCAGCCTGTTCCAGTCCCTGACCACTCTTGCAGCAAACAATTTTTTCCACTTCTCCAACCTAACCCTTCCCTGACACAATTTCAGGCTATTTCCTCTCATTCTATCACCTGATACTAGGGAGAAGAGACCAATCCCTACCTCACTGCAACCTCCCTTCAGGGAGTTGTAGAGAGCAGTGAGGTCCTCCCCTCAGCCTCCTCCTCTTTTCCAGTTCACTCAGCTGCTCCTCTGAAGACCTGCTCTTCACATCCTTCACCAGGAAGAGGAAGAGGAGGAAGAGGAGGAAGAGGAAGAGGAGGAAGAGGATGAGAGTAGGAGGAAGGCATTGGCATGCAGAGCACAAGTGTGTGCTGGACTCGACTCTGCCTAATCCAGAGGGTTCAAAGCTGCCGGATGGTGGCAGGCACAGCTGCAGTGTCTGAGCTTCAACAGGTGATGGCTCAGCTGCCCTCCTCCCCAGAGGGCTCTGGACTCTGGAGGAGGGCTGCTGGGGCTCAGCAGGTCCTCAGAACTTCAGCTGGCTTCATCCTGCCCTCAGGAAACCACCTGCATCTCCTTGGCTCCCTGCCCTTCAGGCCCAGGGGCCCAGCACATCCCAGCTCATGGTCTTCCTCTTGCACCCTGTCCTCTGCTGAGGCACGGTCACTCTACATCACCTGGCTCCCTGCCAGCACGTGGACCCTCTAGTACCTGGTCCCTTGCTAGCACATGGTGACCCTCCATCACCTAGTCCCCTGCCAACACATGGGCACCCTCAGTCACCTGGTTCACTGCTGATGCAGTTCAGGACAGGAGAGAGGATTAGAGAGAGCAGCCCAGAGGCATGGGTTGGGGCCAGCCCTTCCCATCCCCAGCCCTGGGTGAGTTCCCTTGGTCAGGGCTGCACTGCAGGAGGCGTTGAACAGCTCCTCACTGGGAGCTCTTTTACCTCACCGCTTCTGAAAACCTGTCAGCAGCTGAGGGAACTGAGCCTGTTCAGCTTGGACAAAAGGAGGCTGAGGAAAGACCTTTAAAACTCCCTTGAAAGCTGAGGGTTGGTCTCTTCTCCCTAGCATCAGACGACAGAACGAGAGGAAATGGCCTGAAGTTGTGCTGGGGAGGGTTAGGTTGGACATGAGGATCTACTGGTTTGCTGCAAAAGCAGTCAGGCACTGGAACAGGCTGCCCGGGGAGGTGGTGGAGTCCCCATCCCCTTTTAAAAGACGTTTGGATGAGGAGATTATGGACATGGTTCAACGACCATGGTGGTGCTAGGTTGACCCTTGGGCTCCATCACCCTAGAGGTCTTTTCCAACCCAAGCAAGCACTTCTGCGACTCAATGGAAGCTGGGAACAGGGAATTCCATCCCATTCAGTGAGGGTGGTGAGACACTGGAACGGCTTGCCCAGGGAGGTCGTGGCTCCTCCCTCCTCCTAGAGGTGTTCAAGCTGGGTCGGATGAGACCTCGAGTGACCTGTGCTAGTGGGAGGTGTCCCTGCCTACGGCACAGGGGGGCTGGAATCGAGATCCCTTCCAACCTAAACCCGTTCTCTGATTCTGTGTGATTCTACGATTCTGAGACAGCCTCATCCCTGCTGCTTCCCATTTCCCAGGCCTCCTGCTGAGGCCAAGCAGTTCCCATGGGTGCCCATCGGCACTGCCCCCAAAAACCTGCTGGATGCAGCTGCACCAACAGCACAAAGGCACTGAGGAGCATTGAGAGCAGCACAACTCAGTCACTGATAACTCCTTCAGGGTGTTTCATAATTTTTTTTTTTTTTTTTTTTCCACCCCTCCCCCCCT
>VWZI01007252.1:88869-109818 GCA_013396835.1 Psilopogon haemacephalus | reverse complement strand
AAAAAAAAAAAAAGTAAAAAACCCCCAAAACCCAACAAACCCAAAACAAACAAAAAAACCCAAGCACCACCAAAACCAAACCACCACCTCACAGAGCTCTATTTTTCTTTGGGTAGGTGGCTGGGGCAGCTGGCTCTTTAAATATTAATCAGGGGGCCTCATTGAGATGCAAATATGGTCCCAGGGGAATAATGCATCCCGCAGCTGCGCACCCCCGGCCAAGTGTTGGGCTCCTCTCCGCCCTGAATGGCAATATCTGAGGACCACAGGTGCAGGGAACCCAGAGCCCCGCTTAATAAGGTGATTTGTGAGGGATGCTCTAGGGAGGCCCCCACGGGAGCGATCTTTCTTTACCACTCGAGGGTATCTGCCCACCAAACAAGGTGTTAAGCTCATAATTGCGGCGCCGTTGCTGGCCTCCTGCCCCTGACACTGGGCCAGTTGGGATCAGCGGCGCTGACGGGTCGGAGCCGCGCCAACCCAGCCGCCAGAAATTATTTATTGTTCTCTTCCCAGGGTAAACAGGAAAAAGGCAGGGCCACCCCACTGGGAGACAACCAGTTTGGGGGATGAGTCGTGGCGCCCTACGTGGCCACCACCGCCGTCTCCTGTCCCCCGCTGCGCCACGCCGAGCGGCTGCGCTCCCCCGCGCTCGTGGGGAGAGGGGGCAAAGGCTTAGGAGGTCGAGGAGGGCAGATGTAGGCTGGAGGTTAGGAAGAAATCCTTTGCAGGGAGGGTGGGCAGATGCTGGGAGAGGTCTGAAGGGTCACAGGATGGCAGGGGTTGGAAGGGACCCAAAGAGATCATCGAGTCCAACCACCCCTGCCAGAGCAGGAGCAGACAATCTAGCTCAGGGCACACAGCAACACATCCAGACAGGCCTGGAAAGGCTCCAGACAAGGAGAATAGAGTAGAATAGATTAGAATAGAATAGTGTAGAATAGACTAGAATAGAATAGAATAGAATAGAATAGAATAGAATAGAATAGAATAGAATAGAATAGAATAGAATAGAATAGAATAGAATAGAATAGAATAGAATAGAAGTAGAGTAGAGTAGAGTAGAGTAGAATAGAAAGAGCTCAAGTCACACATTTTGCTCTCTCCCGTCATTTGCTGTGCACAGAGATGGGTCTACAGGGCAGATGACAGTAAAGAAAGACCTCTGTGAGGGCACCAAGCAAGGCACCCTCCATCACCACATGGAAGCCCATGATGGTGATGGAGCATGATGGACCATGATGGTAGCCAGAAGGGATCTCTGAGGATCAGCCAGTCCAACTAAAGCAGCTAAAGCAGGACACCCACAGCAGCTTGCCCAGCATCACAATGTCCAGCTGGGGCTGGAAGCTCTCAAGACAAGGAGACTCCACAACCTCTCTGGACAGCCTGCTCCAGAGTTCCAGCATCCTCACATCAAAGAATTTTCTCCTCCTGTTCAGGTGGAACCTCCTGGGTTCCAGTCGGTGCCCACTGCTGCTTGCCCTGGGCACCACTGAGAAGAGTTTGGCCCCATCCTCTTGCCCCCACCCTTTAGCATTGAGAAGACCTTGCCTCTTTAGCACTGATGAGAATCCAACCCAACCCAACCTAACTTGCTGTGCTGCTCATTCCCACACTCACAGCCCTGTCCTCTGCTTCTTGAGAAGGGACCAAGCCTTCCTTTGCCACCTCCTGCTCCCAGCTTTTGCAGCAGAGCTTGCCCTGGGACATGGCTCATTCCTTCTGCTGATGGGCAGGACCAGCTCCACGGAATCGCCCTGGGGCTGCTCCATCCCAGTGGGAACAGGAGGGACACAGCCAGAGGAAGCAAAGCAGGAGGCTGCGGATACAGCCCCCACTGCCACAGAGCATTTCTAAGGTTTGCCTCCTGTGGTTGCCATCCTCTTTTTTATTTTTCCCCCTGCCAAGCTTCCTTGCCTGGGCTCCTGGTGATGAATGACCTCGTCCGGGTCCCGCCGGTACCAGGCGCAGGCAGCTGCCAGGCTCCTTTCCCCGGGGGGTGCTGCAGATGGCTGCTCCCCCGCCCAGCTGCGCGCTCCCCGCTCGCCCCTCCCCAGCCACGGAGGGACAGAAAACCCAATTAACCAGGGAAAAAGGAGCCAGCAGGAAGGCACCATGGGATGGCTCAAGAAGGCGACCCCTGCCTCACCCTAGGACCAGCACGTCTGGACTGGCCGGGGCTGGTTGCAGCTTCAGCCAAGTCTTCAGCTGGATCTGCAGAGGGAGGGCTCTTGGGGCAAGGCTGTGGTCACTCCTAAAGGAGCTAGATCACAGGATTGTGGAACTGTTTGGGTTGAAAAGCACCTTTAAGATCGTTAAATCTACCTATTAAAGCCAGTATTGCCATGTCACCACTAAACCATGGCCCTCAGCACCACATCTACAGGGCTTGGAAACCCCTCCAGGGATGGGGACTCCACCGCTGCCCTGGGCAGCCCGGGCCAGGCCTTAACAACCCCTTTCTGGGTAGGAATTGTTCCACATGTCCAACCTAATCCATACTCAGTCCCATCCCTCTCACCTCACCATTAAGAATCTCTCCTGAACCTGACCATAAGCACCAAGGATGCTCCACATTGAGACTGTGCCACCTAACTGACCAAGCTCAGCGTTGGGACTGCACCACCTAACTGACCAAGATCTGGGTTGGGACTGCACCACCTAACTGACCAAGATCTGAGTTGAGACTGCACCACCTAACTGACCAAGATCTGAGTTGAGACTGCACCACCTAACTGACCAAGATCTGAGTTGAGACTGCACCACCTAACTGACCAAGCTCAGCGTTGGGACTGCACCACCTAACTGACCAAGCTCTGGGTTGGGACTGCACCACCTAACTGACCAAGCTCTGGGTTGGGACTGCACCACCTAACTGACCAAGCTCAGCGTTGGGACTGCACCACCTAACTGACCAAGCTCTGAGTTGAGACTGCACCACCTAACTGACCAAGCTCTGGGTTGGGACTGCACCACCTAACTGACCAATTTCCCCTGGCCAGTTTTGAAAGGACAAAATGGTGCCCCTCAAAGGAAGGATCCAAACCCACTCATTCAGCCCTGAAGTGTGGCATGGCTCTGTGTTTCTTGGCTGGACACCAGAATTCACAGAATTGTTAAATGGCTTAAGTTGGAAAAGACCTTAAAGATGGTCTGGATGTGTTCCTCTGTGGCCTGAGCTAGATTGGATGGTCCTGCTCTGGGAGGGGGGATTGGATTTGATTCATCAGGGCCAGGGAGGTGATTCTCCCACTTTACTCTGCTCTTGTCAGACCCCACCTGGAGTACTGTTCTGTACTGGAGTACAGTTCTGGAGCCTCCAACACAAGAAGGACATGGAACTATTGGAGCCAGTCCAGAGGAGGCCTTGACCAACCTGCTCTAGTGAGAGGTGTCCCTGCCTATGGCAGGAGGTTGGAACTGGCTGAGCTTTGAGGTTCTTTCCAACCTAAACCATTCTATGATTCAATGATTCTATGTCTTTGGATTCCTTCCAACCCCTAACATCCTGTGATCCTGTGACCTAGTTCCAGCTAGTCCCATGGGCAGAGACCAGATGCTCAAAACCCAGCCTGGTCTTCAACACTTCCAGGGAAGAAGCATCCACAGCTTCTCTGGGCCAATTCCTTCCTCTTGTAAAGCTGGGAACATGCCCAGCCCAGGTTGCTCCGCGCTCTGTAACGAGCAATTACTCCTTCCACAAGCAAAAGGAAATAAGAGCCCTTCCCATAATCACCTACTGGATTTTATCAGCCTGTTTGGGTTAGGTTTTGTGCCCCTTTGGCTAAGCCCTAATTGATTCTTTAATCTCTACAACTCTTTTATTGACTGATACAAGAGCCACTTAGCCAGCACAGCCTGCAAACCCCCCCTGCCAAAGCCCCATGACATGGTGCTTGGCTGACCTCACCCCAAGCCAAGGCTTTTATTTGATAATCTATCACTTATTTATTATTCCAACTAACCACTTGCAGGTGCTGTGATTGCAGGAGGATTGTCCCAGCAACAGGCACGGGCAGGGAGAAGCTCAGCATCATGCAACCTTATCCTGAGCTGCTACCACGGAGGCAGCAGGTTCCCAGTTTCTACCAGGGGAAACTGGGGGAGGGGGAAATTTGGCCTTTGGGCAATGAAAATCCCCCCAAATGGGTTGATATTGAAAATTGAACAGCCTGGCTTTGTTCTGACTGGAGGCTTACTGGGAGCAGGAGGCAGAGCAGGGTGGGAAATCCTAATGCTGTCATAGAGAGGTCTTCCAGAACAGTGGCTGGGGCACGACTCACACAAGGATGATTTGGTACCACACATCACCTCCTTCCTCCCAACTTCTCTGCAAAATGAGGATTGCTCTTGTGGCCAATAAGGCCAAAGGTCTCCCAGGGGTGTATTAAGGAGAGGGTGAACCCCTTCTGCTCTGCCACAGTGAGGCCACAGCTGGAGTATTGAGTCCAGTTCTGGGGCCCCCAGTTCAAGAGAGACAGAGAACTACTAGAGAGAGTCCACTGGAGGCTATGGAGGTGCTGATGGATCTGGAGCATGTCTGTGAGGAGCAAAGGCTGAGAGCCCTGGGGCTGTTAAGCCTGGAGAAGAGCAGCCCCAGAGGGAATCTGAGCAATGCTCAGAATGAGCTAAAGTGATGAGCAAGAGGATGGGGCCAGACTCTTCTCAGTGGTGTCCAGTGACAGGACAAGGGCCAGTGGGCACAACTGGAACCCAGGAGTTTCTATCCAAAGAGAAGGAGAAACTTCTCTGGTTTGAGGGTGCTGGAGCCCTGGAGCAGGCTGCCCAGAGAGGTTGTGGAGTCTCCTTGTCTGGAGATCTTCTACCTCAGCTGGGCAGGCTGCTGGCTTTAGCAGGGGGTTTGGACTGGATGATCCCCAGAGGTCCCTTCCAACCCCTACCATGCTGGGGTTCTGTGTGATGCTGTGGTTTTAGGCAGTGACAAGGAAGCAGGACATGGATGTCCCCACAGAGCCTTGCATCGGGCTGGCATAGAGCTGGTCCCCAGAGGGTCCACACTGGAATCACTAACTGGAGCAGTACAGAAGGGTTGCAGAAGGCTCAGCCTGGCACATCCACTACCAAATCTTGCATAAATAAATGGCTTTGGGGTTTATTTCTGGAAATGTCTGTATTGGTTTTATGTTCCCTGGGGCAGGTTCTTGACCCTTTGCTACCCCCATGGGCCAAGGCAGGATGGGTGTCCCAGGGCAGGTGACTTCATCTGAGCACTGGGGAAGCCTGAAGCCACTTCATGCCACAAGGCTGCCAGAAAACCTGACAAAGATGTCCTCTCCAGCACAAAACCTGAGGTTTGCTGCCTTCTCAGTCTGGGCTGGGGGGTTGGGGGTTGGGGGGCTACTCCCTCTGGACCTCCTGGCAGGCTGAACTGCTTCCAAAACTGGAAGCCAACAGGCGGCAGAAGATAGAAAGCAGCCCCTGAATTTACAGCCTGACTGAGCCATTTAGCAATGGGCTTTTAAGATCAATTAGCCCTGCATTAATCTCCAAGACTTTGGAGCTCAAAATCCCCCCAGGATTCGAGCCACTTAAAGCATTTTCCCAGTGAGGGAAAGGGTTGAAGGCTGAGGAGTCCCAGGAAGCCTTGCCAGGAGCAGAGGAGGCAGATTGACAACCTGCTCTAGTGGGAGGTGTCCCTGCCTGTGGCACAGGGGGTTTGGAACTGGCTGAGTTTTGAGGTCCCTTCCAACCTAAACCATCCTCTGATTCCATGATTCTATGGATGGGACCTTCAGCAACCTGCTCTAGTGGGAGGTGTCCCTGCCAGTGGCACAGGGGGTTTGGAACTGGCTGAGTTTTGAGGTCCCTTCCAACCTAAACCATTCTATGATTCTATGGATGAGACATTCAGCAACCTGTTCTAGTGGGAGGTGTCCCTGCCTGTGGCACAGGGGGGTTGGAACTGGCTGAGCTTTGAGGTCCCTTCCAACCAAAACCATTCTCTGATTCTATGATTTCCACATTATTTGCCTCCTCCTCATTTGGCCAAGCTCCTTCAAGCAAGCCATTCAAGAAGGGGAATGTGGTATTTTGAGTGGCAAGACCCTGCTGTGCCTTCACTTCTAAACCCAGCTGGGGAACAAAATGAAAGCAGAGGGGCTGGGGGGAATAATATTTTTTCATTAAGCCCCCAAATCGATCCATAATGAAAATAGACTTTTAATGAGGAAAAGTTGAGTGCAAATGGAAGCTTTTAAAGATGCCTTTGACTGACAATAACCTGAAGACCCTCCAGGAACCCCAGCCCAGAATAATCAGATTAAATGAAAACTAATATACGATCCTGAAATTCATCCCATGCTGGCCTAAACTTGGAGCAGCTGGGTAATTTAGCCTACAGGTTTCTGCCTCTTGCCCAGCAGTTCACACTGAATTGTTTGGCCAAATTTAATCTACTGGGAAAGGGAGTGTGGGGGGGAAAGCTCTTCCCTTTAATATGGCTTAAAGCAGAGCCAGCTTCTCCAAGCAGCTGGGCTCTGAAACACTCAGGCACCAACCATCCACTCACAGAATGCTTTGGGAGCAGTGTGGCCAGCAGGTTGAGGGAGGTGATTCTCCCCCTCTACTCTGCCCTGCTGAGACCCCACCTGGAGTACTGTGTCCAGTTTTGGAGCCCCTGGGACAAGAGAGATGTGGACATGCTGGAGGTGTCCAGAGAATGGCCACAAAGATGCTGAGAGGGCTGCAGCACCTCTGCTATGAGGACAGCCTGAAAGAGTTGGGGCTGTGCAGGCTGGAGAAGAGGAGGCTCCCAGGTGACCTTCTTGTGGCCTTCCAGGATCTGAAGTGGGCTACAAAAAAGCTGGGGAGGGACTTTTTAGGCTCTCAGGGAGTGACAGGACTGGGGGGAATGGAGCAAAGCTGGAGGTGGGGAGATTCAGCCTGGAGGTGAGGAGGAAGTTCTTCAGCATGAGAGTGGTGAGAGGCTGGAATGGGTTGCCCCTGCAGGGAGGTGTTTGGGGCCAGATCCCTGGAGGTGTTTTTGGCCAGGCTGGCAGAGGCTGTGGGCAGCCTGCTCTAGGGTAGGGTGTCCCTGGGCATGGCAGGGGGGTTGGAACTGGCTGATCCTCGTGGTCCCTTCCAACCCTGACTGATTCTATAATTCTATGCCCCCAGGTGCCCTGTATGTTTCTTGAACACCTCCAGGGTTGGTGATTCTATCTAGGGTAGGGTGTCCCTTCTGCCCAGGGAGGTGGTGGAGTCCCCATCTCTGGAGGTGTTCAAGAAAGGTGTGGCCACGCCTTGGGACATGGTTTAATGGCCATGGTGGTGTTGGGTTGATGGTTGGACTGGATGACCTTGGAGACCTTTTCCAACCTAAACAATTCAACAATTCCATGATTCTGTCTGAGGAAGAGGAGCTTAGCAGGAGCAGACCTCAGACAGAGTTACCCTTCAAGTGGATTTGCAGCAGGCTGAACTTGGGAATGCCACAAACTTCTGCTTCCAGTGCATAGCTCAGGGAGGGGAAAGAAAAAAAAAAAAAAAAAAAAAAAAAAAAAGAATCTGTCCAAGAAAACTTCCAGTCAACAAGATAAGACAATGTGGTTCCCATTTCCTCAACCCTTGGAAATAAAATGATTTCTTTTCTCCTTTCAAAATGCTGTCCCAGGGAAACGTTTCCAATTTAATCCCCTGCGTGCACCTTCCTCGCTGCCTTTGAGTGGGTATCATCTTCCCAGCAGCACTCCAGAGTGGAGAGAGGGAGGGGGAAAAAAAAAAAAAAGCCCCCAAAAAACCAACCCCCAAACTGAACAAACAGGACTGGGAATGCTGGTCTGGGTTCTATTATCCCTGACCCCGAGGTTGGGAACCAAAAGAAATAAATTAAACTGGGGTAGCAGTGCTGGGGGAGAACAGCATCGTTTGCTGCTGGTGACCAGCCCAGGAGGGGTGGCCAAGGAATGTTCATCACCCATCAGCACACACCACCCTCTGCCCATGCAGGGGTGCACACTCCACCCCCATCATGCCATTATAAAGGCTCCCACTTCCCTGGCACCAACAGAAAGGGACAGGGCTGCCCACTTGTGCCAGTTTGTTCCCACTAGAAGATGGGGATGGGGAGCAGAGAGGGTGGCTGGGGAGCAAAATCAAAGGGTGGATGAGGATGGAGATGGGGGGTCTGTGGCCTGGAGAAGAGAAGGCCTTCAGGAGACCTTGGAGTGTCCTTTCAGGATCTGAAGGGAGCTAAAGGAATGCTGAGGAGGGACTATTGACAAGGTCTTGTAATGACAGGAGGAGGAGGAATGGGTTTAAAGTGGCAGAGGGGAGATTGAAACTGGATGTTAGGAGGAAGTTCTTTGCAGTGAGACACTGGCACAGGCTGCCTAGGGAGGCTGTGGATCACAGAAGCACAGAATGTGATTGAAGATCACATTCTGTGCTTCACAACCTCCCTGGAGGTGTTCAGGACCAGGCTGGATGAGGCCTTGAGCAACCTGTTCTATGGCACAGGGGGGTTGGAACTGGCTGAGCTTTCAGCTCCCTTCCAACCTAAACCATTCTATGAGTTTATGATTCTATGATCTTCCCTGGCTTTGTCTAGAAGATCCCAAGGCAGAAGTCCCTGGCACAGGGATGGATGCAGCCATGTGGGTGGGATTGTAAATGGCTGTTGGCTGCATCAAGCCCCTGCCTAGGAGTGGAGTTGGTGCTGAGGAGGCAGGGATGGTGCTGGTGGCAGGGCATAGCAAAGCTCTGCAGCGTGACCATGGCTGGCCTGGTTTCTGGGAAGGTGCAAAGCACCATACCATGGAAGATTCCCTGATGCCATCAAGCCAGAGAGCACTGGGGTGGTTTGTGCTGCCCTTGGCCAACTCACCTGCTGAAGAAGTTGTGTCCAAGATCCTGCGAAGGGTGAGAAGCAGGATGAGGTCCACTCTTGTTCCACGCATCCAACTCCAGGACTTGATTCCAGCCGTGGGAGCAGAAAATCAAAGCACAGGCAAAAAGCTTCAGATCCCTTTTAGCAGCTGCTGCCCTCCTGCAGATGGAGATGCTCGGGTCGGAGCCTTGCCTTCATCTTCCATGCCCATGGAGACACAAGGATCCCCATGGCCACAGCCTGGTCTCCATCATCCCCAGCTCCTTGGTGGGTCAGCCAAGCCAGGAGGGATGCTAGTGGGAGTGAGATGCAGGCCTGTGCTGCTGCCCCTCCTCGTGGTAATGGGAACAAAATGTTCTGCCATTGTTCACTGCAGAGCTCTGCTTTCCAGCTATGGCAAACCTCTAGGACAACACAATTGAGTCGTAAATGTGATTTACGACTTGGAGAGCTCCATACATTGCTCCCAGTCCCACGGTTAAACTCTTTGTCTTGCTTTGAAGACAGTTGGGGACCATACAGGACCTTCCCAGTCCTCAGCCAAGAGCAGCAATGCCTTGCAGGAGCATGGTGGCTCTGAGCCATGGGCTTGACATCTCCGTTGCCATCGTGGTTTTCCTGGGTGCCAACAGCCAACCAGGCCTCCCTGCCTGCTGCCTCATCCTGGTACCCTGCAGAGCTGCCACCACAGGAGCCTGGAGTACCCCAGCTCCCAGCTGTGAGGTCCCATGAGAATCTTCCTGCTGCTTACAGCCATCCTGACCTGCCTGCTCCTTCCAGCCAGGCAGGAAAAGCAACCACAGGCCAACAGAGAGCCACAGGCAAACACAGCCTTGAAAGCACTAGGGAAAGGGGAAGGGAAAGGGAAAGGGAAGCGAAGGGAAGGGGGAAGGGGAAGAGGGAAGGGAGAAGGGAAGGGGAAGGGGAAGAGGAAGGGAAAAAGGAAGGGGAAGGAAAAAGGGAAGAGGGAGGAGAGGGGAGGAAAGGAGAGGGGAAAGGTAAGGATGTACTCCAGCAGCCTGAGCTGACATGTCTTGGGCTGAGCTTGTTCTGAAAGGATGAAATCCTCACTGTCAACCTTCAAGTCACTGGAATTCTTCTCCAGGGAGGTACAAGGGGAACATCACTGCAAAAAACCACTAGGCAAGCCCCTTTCTGGGCATCTCCTTGCCTGCCTGGTGCATGGCCATGTGGACCATGCCTGTAGGATGCTCAGCTCCTCCTGAACACCTGTTAGCCAGGTGTGCCCAGCACCAAGCTCCACCAGCTCCCCAAAGAGGTGGATTTCAGCCCCAGAGGCACCAAGAGAAAGCAACAGTTATAAAAACTCCAGATTAGGCAAACAGGAAGGTGAAACCCAGCGTGGCTGCACTTAAAACAAGACCTGTTTAAAGGTGGTGGGACTCAGTGACTCCAGGAGCATAAGCAGCAGTGGCTGCACAGGGCTGTGCTTGTCCTCGGGGCTGCTTGACAGCTCCCAGCAAGGAGCTATTTTAGGTTCCTCAGTAAACTTGTGGCTTTCTGCAGGCAAGCCTGACACAACTGGGAGTTGTGTCTTACTTTGATCTTTCTTTCACCCTGTGAACAGAAATGTGCCTGGCAGGAGGTGCTAACGAGCCACCAGATACTGCCCTGGCCACTTGCTGGCACATTCCTGCTCGAACTTCCCTTCCATCACCATCATTTGGGGGTTCACCAAGCCAGACCCATACGGTGGGACCATTTGGGGTGGCTTCAAACACAGACTGAGATGAGGGAATGCTCCAAAGCTAAGAGAAGAGACTGAGAAAAGCAGGATGAGGTCCCAGGTTGTGGGACACCTGGACCATGCCCAGTGTGCAGGATATGTAGCTCAGACTGGTCATGAACTCATGATGAGATGGTGGCAAATGGACCCTTTCCAGGGTGACAGTGTGGGGACAGCTATGTTTGGAATAAAGCAGCTTTGATGGCTCAGTGCTGGTGGTGCACTGGGATGGGATGGGATGGGATTGAATGGATGAGATGGAATGGGATAGGATGGATTGGATGGGATGGGCTGGCATTGTTCAAGGATGGGATGGATGGAATGGGCTAGGTTGGCATGGGATGAGATGGGATAGGATAAAGGAGAAGTGTCCCATCTTAGCCACCTCCACATGAGCCATCTGTAGAGAAGGATCTGGCTCTCTGCCTGATCCCAGGGAACTTTAGAGCCCTGGAAGGCACTCAGTGGGGCAGGAGATCTTCCCAAAAATCAGTCACCAGGCATGGCTGTGGTGAGAAGGACAAAGAGGTAGATGAGAAAAACCAGACCATGGCAGCAGGTAGACAGCTTGGCTGGGAACCTTCTGTAAAGGATGAGCAAACAAAGGAAATGGATCAAAACTACAGAGGCAAGGTGTGGCATTTTAAGGGAGCTGACTGCTGCCCCTCTTCCCCAGCTTGGTCCCTCTTGACCTTGCTCATGCTCCTCCATCAGTCCCCCACAGGGTATGGCCAGTTCCTGTCTTCATAAAACTTCTTCAAGCCTGGGAGGTTGACAGGGGGAAAGTAAGGACCAAGCCTCTTCCGAATCCACCACCTCCCCTGGCTGGCATGCTTTCCTCCAGGCTGGCTGAACTTGTACTTGAAGTGCTCTCCTCGGATCCACCTGCGGAGATACAAGGCATGGACTGCTCAGGAGGGGCTGCTACAGCTGGAAAGGTGACTGATCCTATTGATGGCCCTCTGGGAGAGGACTTCTTGAGCCCTTCCATAGCTGGATGGAGTAATCAGCTTGGTGGCTCCCATATCTCTATGCTCCATCCACCCATCCCTCCATCCATCCCTCCATCCACCCACCCATCCAATGGTTTGAAACTAGAGCAGGGCAGGTTTAGACTGGATATTAGGAAGAAATTCTTAAGTGAGGGTGGGGAGACACTGGAACAGGTTGCCCAGGGAGGTCGTGGAGCACAGAATCACCCAGTGTGATCAGAGACGATCACATTGGCTGATTCTGTGCTCCACAACCTCCCTGGAGGTGTTCAGAACCAGGCCAGATGAGGCCTTGAGCAACATGTCCTAGTGGGAGGTGTCCCTGCCTATGTCAGGGGGTTTGAACTAGATGAACCCTTCCAACCCAAACCATTCTATGATTCTATGAAAGTGGAAGTGTTTGAGACCAAGCTGGATGAGGCTTTGAGCAACCTGTTCTTGTGGAAGGTGTCTCCTCCCACGGCAGGGAGTTGGACCTGGATGAGCTTTAAGGTCCCTTCCAATCCAACCCATTCTATGCGCGCACACACACACACACACATACACACACACGTATGCACACACGCACACACACACATGCACACACACACATACATTCACACATGCACACACACATATAAACACATGTGCACACATATGCACGCACATATACAGACACATATGTGCACACACATGCATATACACACATACATACACACATACATGCACACACACACGTGCACACACATATGCACACACATACATGTATGCACACAGAGGCATACACACATGCACACACACACGCACACACATGTGCACATACACACACACACATAAACACAGAGGCACACACACACGTGCACACATGCATACATGCACATACACACATGCACACACACGCGTGCACACACATACATGCACATGCACGCACACACATATACATGCACACACACACATGCACACACATGCACACGCATACATGTATGCACACAGAGGCATACACACATGCACACACACACGCACACACATGTGCACATACACACACACACATAAACACAGAGGCACACACACGTGCACACATGCATACATGCACACACACACATACATGCACACACACATGCACACGCACACACATACATGCACACACACACACACACACGTACATATGCACACACACATATCTCTTTACAACCAACTTTGAAAGGCTAAGGATAAAAGGAGGAAAATGCCTTTCCTCTTCCCCGTTCTGCGAGTTTAACTCTGCCTCTGCACATTTGTCTGTCTGCCCAGCCCATCTCCAGCTACAGACCCCCAAACTCCCAGCCCAGTTCCTCCTCCAGCATCCTCCTGCCCCGGCCGGCGGCAGCAGCTCGGTAGCTTATTAGCGGGGCTGGGGAGCGCATCTGTTTTCTGGCTGCCCTGGGAGCTGACAGCCAAGGAGATTTTTCAAGCAGTGCAGAAAGAAGCATTCATCAGTGTCGCCAAACACGTTGGGAGGCTAACCGCGCCGCGGGGTTTGGGGAGGTTTTGGTGCTGCTTGATGTAGGGCATGCTGACAAGAGCAGGAGTAACACCCCCCGGCCCCGCAGCGCTGCGCTCCCCTCTTTGCCGAGCGCATCGCCGCCAGCGCCGCCCTGACTTCATAAACCAGCCCACGGTATAAAAATGTCAGAGTCGTGTCAGTGCTCATTTCAGACCTGCTTTGCTTCACTACTAAAATACAAACCCGGCTACTGAGCAAGGGCACCAGGCAGCTGCTCCTTGGCTTTCCCGGGGGCTGCGCCTGGGGCAGCCGTTAAAGTTCCTTCCTCCTGCTAAAATAATTAGGGGACGACTCCTTGGATGTTTGCCCCGGCACCGGCACACCGAGGGGAGGTCGCTGATGATGGAGAGAACTGCACCCAATTAAAAGGTCTGCTGCAATCACATCTCCCTTTAAATCTTGCCGGAGACCCGGGTGAGCGAGGCGGGAATGGTTCTCCCACCAACGCACCTCCACCTGGAGCTGTTCCTCACAGCCAGCGCCAGCAGCTGCTGACTTGCAGCCACCAGCAGCACATCTGTTTGCAGGGAACCCAGCCCTGCCTGGGGTGGGAATAGAATAGAATAGAATAGAATAGAATAGAATAGAATAGAATAGAATAGAATAGAATAGAATAGAATAGAATAGAATAGAATGGAATAAGCCAGGTCGGAAGAGACCTCCAAGATCATCCAATCCAACCTATCACCCAGCCCCAGCCAATGGCACTAAGTGCCCCATCCAGGCTTTGCTTGAACACCTCCAGGGATGGGGACTCCACCACCTCCCTGGGCAGCCCATTCCAATGCCAATCACTCTCTCTGGCAAGAACTTCCTCCTAACATTCAGCCTATACCTCCCCTGGCACGACTTAAGACTGTGCCCCCTCCTTCTGTTGCTGGTTGCCTGGGAGAAAAGACTAACCCCACCTGCCCTGAGCCTCCTCTTCTGCAGGCTGCACACCCCCAGCTCCCTCAGCCTTTCCTCACAGGGCTGTGCTCCAGGCCCCTCACCAGCCTTGGTGCCCTTCTCTGGACACCTTCCAGTATCTCAATATCTCTCTTGAATTGAGGGGACCAGAAGTGGACACAGTACTCAAGATGTGGCCTGACCAGTGCCAAGTACAGGGGAAGGAGAACCTCCCCTGTCCTGCTGATTCTCTGACCTTCAAAGCTTATCTAGTCCAACCTCACTGCAGACAGCAGGGACACCTGCAACTAGAGTCTTGTCCAACCTGACCTGGAATGGTTGCAGGGACAGGGCATCAACCACCTCTCTGGGCTGCCTGGCTACCTGCCAGTCTCAGCATGAAAAATTCCTTCTCCCTAATCTAAATCTCCCTCTTTTAGCTCAAGCCATCACCCCTTGCCCTGTCACAACAGGCCCTGCTCAGAAGTCTGTCCCCAGATTTCTGATCAGCCCCTTTAAGTCCTGGAAGGCCACCAGAAGGTCTCTCCTGGAGCCTTCTCTTCTCCAGGCTGAACAAGCCCAACTCTCTCAGCCTGGCCTTACATCAGAAGGCTTCCAGCCCTCAGATCATCGTGTTCCCCTCTGGCCCTGCTCCAACAGGTCTGTGTCTCTCCTGTGCTGAGGACTGCTGGCTGGAATGAAAGCAGAAGAAGCACCTCCACATTTCCCCATCCATGAGGACAGATCCCAGGAAGCCCAGAGCAAAGCATCTGGAGCTGCACTGGGACAACTCTAATTTGAATGAGGAGTAAGGGCTGGGTGCCAAGGGAAGGGTGGGGACAGAGGGGTCCTCAGGTGCTGTACCACTGCTCCACAGCAGAGCCTCCTGGTCCACCCCAGCATCTCCCCTTGCTGCTGAGAAGGAGGTGCAGTGAAGCAGCCCTCAAACACGGGAAGGTAAATGGGCATAGGAGGGGGCAGTGCCACAGCCCTGTCCTGGGGCTTAGTGGGCACAAACCTGCATCTCCTCACCCTGAGTGGTGCCCTGAAGCTGCTGCCTTCCTCGTGGCCAGGGCCATTTCTGCATCCTCTCGTTTCTGAGGCTGGCCAGTGCCAAACAGGGGCTGAAGTGTTACTCCCCTGGTGTTTACTTAGCCGGAGCACAACATTTCCTGTTAATTAGAGCCTCGCTGAACAGCAGCGTCTGTGTGAACCCAGGCAGCCTGCAGGCTCCTGACTGGGATGGTTGGAGATTGCCATGCTCCCAAGAGAGAGATAACCTCCCCTAAAAAAGCTTCAGTGGCTGATGAAGTCAATCCCTCTCCTGCTCAAGCCTGCCTCTGCCTGCTGTACTGGGGCTTTTAGGGTTTTTCTTGGCTAAGCAACTTGAAGAGCATCTACCAAACTGGACCCATCTCCAGGAACACCTCTAATGCGGATATAATCACAGGATGTCAGGGGTTGGAAGGGACCCAAGGAGACCATGGAGTTCAACCCCCCTGCCAGGGCAGGACCATCCAATCTAGCACAGATCACATCCAGACAGGCCTTGAAAGTCTCCCCATGCTGAAGGAGTGACCTGCAAACCCCATTCTGTAAGTTCCCATTGTCTAGACAAGGATGAAGAGGGCAGATGACTTATCTGAGCTCCCAGGCCACACTCAGGAGACCTTAGGAGATGCCCAGACACAGAAGTACCCTTTCCCCAACCCTAAGAACTGTCCTCTAACCTCTCTGGAATGAACATTTCCTTGTCCCTTTGGAATGGGCTTGGCTGGCCAGATTAAGTCCCATCTACCATCTGATTGGGAATGATTTTCCCCATCTGTTCTCTGTCTGTTCAAATGTTTGCAGGGCATGGCCATGTAAAACTAGAACCGTGCGAGCAGGAAAGTGACCACATCCAGCTGAAGATGCATTTTTGTGGTAGAGTTTGCCTTGCTATCTGACTCTGTCTCAGGCTCTTCCCTTCAGTGCCTCTATCACTCTGAAGAGTCTCTCCAAGGGACCCATCGCAAGATGACCTTTGGAGTTCCCTTCCAACCTAAACCTTTCTATGGTTCTATGATTCTGTGAATGTATTTCTTACACTGAGGGTGGTGATACCCTGCCCCAGGCTGCCCAGAGAGGTGGGAAATGCCTCACCCCTGGAATCACTGCAGGTCAGGTTGTCTGGAGTGCTGAGCAGCCTGCTCTAGTTGGGGATGCCCTTGCTGACTGCAGTGGGGGGTTGGACTGGATGGGCTTTAAAGATCCCTTCCAAACCATTCCAAACCATTCCATGATTTTATGACCACCAAGACACCCAGAAAGACCCAGGACCCATCACGAGACGAACTTTGGAGTTCCCTTCCAACCTAAACCTTTCTATGGTTCTATGATTCTGTGAACATATTTCTTACACTGAGGGTGGTGATACCCTGGCCCAGGCTGCCCAGAGAGGTGGGAGATGCCTCACCCCTGGAATCACTGCAGGTCAGGTTGTCTGGAGTGCTGAGCAGCCTGCTCTAGTTGGGGATGCCCTTGCTGACTGCAGTGGGGGGTTGGACTGGATGGGCTTTAAAGATCCCTTCCAAACCGTTCCAAACCATTCCATGATTTTATAACCACCAAGACACCCAGAAAGACCCAGGACCCATCACAAGATGACCTTTGGAGTTCCCTTCCAATCTGGACCACCCTACAACTCGACGATCCCGCGCCAGGACCCTCTTGCTACCACTCTTCTAAACCAAACACCATTGCCACCCGGATCAGGCAAAGCCACAGCCTTGAGATGGGCAGAAAGGCAAAAAAAAACAACAACCCCTCAAACTCAAACCAACAAACCCCTCAAACTAATAAGTATTAGTTTTTAAATCACCATCTTCCCCCTGCCAGATGCCCGGCAGCAGCTGCGCCGTCGCCCTTTCAAGCTTCGCTCGTATATCAGCCGATTATGACATCTTCCAACTGGATGTGTTAAAAATTAGCAGCGATCCTGGAGCTGCTGGGGTGGAGGGCTAAATCTCTCAGACAGCTGAAATTAGTTCCAGAGGCTGCAGCTGTCTCCTCACAACAGCTGAGGGGTTCCAGGGAAAAAGAAACCTCCCCCCGCCCCCCACCAAAACCCTTTTCCCCGAGCCGTCGGGTTCTGTTAGAATTAATGGTCTGATGGGGCAAGGAGGGGTGGGAGGGGAGAAGAAAGGAACCAAAACATGGGGAAGTCTTTTTTGGTTTGGTGGGGTGTGGGTTGGTTGAGGTTGGGTTTTGTTTGGGTTTTTTGGTGGTGGGTTTTTTTTTGTGTGTGTGTTGTTTTTTCTTATCTGGAGGTTCCCCACTTCGCTGTAAATCAGGGAGCAAAGTGGCAGTGGAAAGTACCAATTCGCTCCAGTAACAGAGCCTCCATCAGCAGCTCTCTCGCTTAGTCCTAGCCCTGTTAGCAGGAGGGATCATAAATTCATCTCGGCCCAAGGCTGCAGAATAAGGGCAGGTTTATGGGTTGATTTTCAATGCCATTGACTTGCCTTTCTCCAAGGCTCCTGCAAGCTTTGGTCCTGCGGAGCCAGAGCATCCCATGGGCAGTTTATCCTCAAACACTGGTTTAGTATCAGGCTGGATCAAGCTTTGAGCAAGCTGGTCTAGGAGGAGGTGTCCCTGTCCATGGCAGGGAGGCTGGAACTAGATGACCTTTAAGCTCCCTTCCAAGTCAAGCTATTGTATCATTTCTGTGGTTTTTTCCACCCTATGGACAGTGGCTCAGTGAGGCTCAGAGGCTGTGTCTGCACCAAGGGCAGAGCAAACCTTGGAGGAAGGAAACCTCAACCTTCTTGGGGCTCACCACACCAGCCAGGAGAACTGCTGGCATGGTCAGCATCTGGGGTTCAGTCGAGTGTTTTGCATGGGTGGTGGGGATGTGGCTTTCAAGGGAGGAGCTGCCCTTGCCAAGGGTGATGCCTCCCATGGCCATGGGACACGTGCAGAGTCTTCACCACACAGCAAAGCTGCCCCACAGCTGTGTCTGCCACCCTCCACCTGGCTCCAACCTCCTTTCAGTTTTTGAGAGCCAGAAGGCCTCCCCTCAACCTCCTTTTCTCCAGCTGAACACTCCTAGGTCCCTCAGCTGCTCCTCACCAGCCCTGTTCTCCAAGCCCTTCATCAGCATCTTTGCCCTTCTCTGGACCTGCTCCATCCCCTCAATGTCCTTCTTGGAGTGAGTGGCCCAAAAGCAAACCCAGGACTCTACGTGTGGGTTCAACCTGAGCTGGTTTTTTTTTTTGGCATCTTTTTTCTTGTCTCTCCTCCTTCTGCAGGCAAAATCTGATTTCTTTTTTGTAGTTGTTGGGTGTTTCCCTTCCTTGTTGCCCTGTGTTTCCTCTCCCTTTTTCTTGTCTCTCCTCCTTCTGCAGGCAAAATCTGATTTTTTTTTTGCTGGTGGTGTTGTTGGTTGTTTCCGTTCCTTTTTGCCCTGTGTTTCTTCTCCTTTTTTCCTGTCTCCCCTCCTTATGCAGGCAAAATCTGATTTCTTTTTTGTAGTTGTTGGTTGTTTCCGTTCCTTTTTGCCCTGTGTGTCTTCTCCTTTTTTCCTGTCTCCCCTCCTTATGCAGGCAAAATCTGATTTATTTTGTTGTTGGTTGTTTCCCTTCCTTGTTGCCCTGTGTTTCCTCTCCTTTTTTTCTTTTCTCCCCTTCTTCTGCAGGCAAAATCTGTTTCTTTTTTTTTTGCTGGTGGTGTTGTTGGTTGTTTCTCTTCCTTGTTGCCCTGTGTTTCCCCTCCTTTTTTGTTTTCTCCCCTCCTTCTCCAGGCAAAATCTGAATTTTTTTTGTTCTTCTTGTTATTGGTTGTTTCCCTTCCTTGTTGCCCTGTGTTTCCTCTCCTTTTTTCTTTTCTCCCCTCCTTCTCCAAGCAAAATCTGATTTATTTTTGGCTGATGGTGTTGTTGGTTGTTTCCCTTCCTTGTTGCCCTGTGTTTCCTCTCCTTTTTTCTTGTCTCCCCTCCTTCTCCAAGCAAAATCTGATTTTTTTTTTGACTGATGGTGTTGTTGGTTGTTTCCCTTCCTTGTTGCCCTGTGTTTCTTCTTTTTTTTCTTGTCTCCCCTCCTTCTCCAAGCAAAATCTGATTTTTTTTTGACTGATGGTGTTGTTGGTTGTTTCCCTTCCTTGTTGCCCTGTGTTTCTTCTTTTTTTTCTTGTCTCCCCTCCTTCTCCAAGCAAAATCTGATTTTTTTTTGGCTGATGGTGTTGTTGGTTGTTTCCCTTCCTTGTTGCCCTGTGTTTCTTCTCTTTTTTCTTTTCTCCCCTCCTTCTCCAAGCAAAATCTGATTTTTTTTTGGCTGATGGTGTTGTTGGTTGTTTCCCTTCCTTGTTGCCCTGTGTTTCTTCTCTTTTTTCTTTTCTCCCCTCCTTCTTCAAGCACAATCTGATTTTTTTTGGCTGGTGGTGTTGTTGGTTGTTTCCCTTCCTTGTTGCCCCGTGTTTCCACGCCGGTGTGTTCGCCACTGATGAATTTCTCAGCCCCCAGTCCAGATTTACGACGGCTGCTGCTTTTACAAACTGTCCTGCCTCCCCAGAATATTCTGTGAGCCCTTCCACCAACATCCCAGGAAGGCTTCGCGCTCGGCCAGGCTGGGCCCTCAACAATGCCTTCATTTTTAATCAGTCACCTGTTTCTCATTTCGGAGTTTTATCACACTTGAGAAAATACTATAATTTCTCGAGCTGTAAAGAAACCCACCAACTTTGGTCTCAGAAATTTCATTTCGAAGGCATTAACTCATTCTGCAAGTCCCTTGGCTATTTAAGGTGTAGAGTTTCCATTAACAGAAGAAACTCCGCCGAGTATGGAGCGAAATGGTCTTATGGAAAACAGTCCCTTCCCCTAATTATTTAGTCTAGCAGGGAATGAAAATAATTAAGTCTCAAAATTCCCTTTAGAGTGGAGTCAGGGTGGGGGGGGGAGGAGATATGGTAGGAAAAGGAGGGTTGGGTTTTTTGTTAGGTTGTATTTTTTTCCCACCCAGCTACTGAAGGGAGCTGAACGACACAAGCTGGGCACAAGCTGGAGAGATGAATTAGACAGACAGAGAGACAGAATGATAGATTGATTGATAGATAGACATACAGAGTGATTGATTGATAGATAGATAGAATGATTCATAGATATGATAGATAGAAGAATGGTAGATAGATAGACAGAACGATAGATAGAATGACTGACAGACAGAATGATAGATTGACAGAATGACTGATAGAATGATTGATTGATTCTGATATACTGATATATAGATACATAGAATGATAGATAAGATATTGATAGAATGATAGATACACAGATAGAGTGATTGATGGAGGCTCAATGAGGTCTTGAGCATCCTGATCTAGTGGGAGGTGTCCCTGCCTATGGCACAGGGGGGTTGGAACTGGATGAGCTTTGAGGTCTCTTCCAACCTAGACCATTCTATGATTCTATGATTCTATGATTCTATCTTGATAGATAGATATTGATAGATAAAATGATTGCTAGATGGGTAGATAGATGATAGGCAGGTAGGTAGATAGATAAAATGATTAATGCATATTGATAGAATGATTGATAGATACTGATAGATAGAATGATTGCTAGATGGGTAGATAGATGATAGGTAGGTAGGTAGGTAGGTAGGTAGGTAGGTAGGTAGGTAGGTAGGTAGGTAGACAGACAGAATGATTGATAGATAGATATTGATAGAATGATATTGATAGAATGATTGATAGATACTGATAGAACGATAGACAGAATGATTGATAGATATTGATAGATAGATGACAGGCAGACAGAATGACTGATAGACAGAATGATTGACAGAATGATAAAATCATAGAATCATAGAATGGTTTAGGTTGGAAGAGACCTCAAAGATCATCCTGTTCCAACCCCCCTGTGCCATAGGCAGGGACACCTCCCACTAGATTAGGACGCTCAAGACCTCAT
>VWZI01007252.1:75699-88825 GCA_013396835.1 Psilopogon haemacephalus | reverse complement strand
GATAGATAGATAGATAGATAGATAGATAGATAGATAGATAGATAGATAGACAGACAGATAGGCAGACAGACAGGCAGAAAGACCAACTTCTGCTATGAGGACAGGCTGAATTTGCTGGAGGTGTTCAGCCTGCAGAAGAGAAGGCTCCAGGGAGACCTCAGAGCAGCCTGCCAGTACCTGAAGGGGGTTCCAAGAAGGCTGCAGAGGAACTGTTTGCAAAGGCCTGCAGGGACAGGACGAGAGGCAATGGTTTGGAATGAGGTTTGAGCAGATTGAGATTGGCTCTGAGGAACCTAGGATGAAGGATAAAATGGGTTGCTGGAGTTTGGTCCAAGCCAGAAGGAGTATTTGTAAACTGTTAATTTTACTTCATGCCACCCAGAAACACAGAAGAGCCACCAAAACCTTTTAAAGCAGAGCTAATGCCAGAGCAAAGGCAGCTGCCAGATGAACCCAGTGCTGGATCCTGATCCTTTCCTACTATAAACTAAGCTGCTAAGGAGTGAAAACAGAGGCTGGGCTTTAGTCCTCCCACAGTAAGGCATCAATCAAGCCCCTGTTCAACAGCACCCATGCGCTGTGTGGTTGCAGCCCCGACCTGCTGAGCGCCTCTGCATACTCTGCAATCCTCAGCCTCAAACAGACAGAAAGATCTGCTCTGCATTTTGCTTTAAGTTCCTGAGGATTTCACTTTCTCACCTGTTACAGAACACAATAAACCCCCCTCCCCCTTCCCGAATTACCACCTGGAGATATGGGGAGAGTCCAGCAGAGGCTAGGAAGATGCTGAGGGGCCTAGAACATCTCTGTGAGGACCCAGCAGTTTGAGGGATGTTCTCCAGCCCCTCTACTCTGCCCCAGTGAGGCCACAGCTTGAGTGTTGGGTCCAGTACTGGGCTCCTCTCGTCGAGAGAGGCAGGGAACTACTGGAGAGTCCAGTGGAAGCTACAAACATGCTGAGGGGCCTGGAGCAGCTCTGTGAGGAGCAAAGGCTGAGAGTCCTGTGGCTGTTGAACCTGGAGAAGAGCAGCCCCAGAGGGGATCTGAACAATGCACAGCAAGAGTAAGAGGATGGGGCCAGACTCTTCTTTGTGGTGCCCAGGGACAGGAAGGAGCAAGAAGCAAAAAATGGAACCCAGGAGGTCCATCTGAAGCTGAGGACCAGACTGTTCTCAGTGGTACCCAGTGCCAGGACTAGGCGCAAGAAGCACAAACTGGAACCCAGGAGGCTCCACCTGAACATGAGGAGAAACTTGTTTGGTGTGAGGGTGCTGGAGCCCAGAAGCAGGCTGCCCAGAGAGGTTGTGGAGTCTCCTAGTCTGGAGAGCTTCCAAACCCACCTGCCCATTGTGATCCTGGGCAAGCTGCTCTGGGTTGGTGGTTCCAGGCTTTTGTGCTTTGGAGCAGGCTATATACAGACACCCCCCCTCAGCTCCCAGTATAAACCATCTTGGGCTGTGCAAACCACATTATCAGAAGATCTCTAGTGAAAGGCAAAAGTTACTAATGCCACAGGTGGGAAAGGAGCCTCTTCTCAGAAGGCTTGTGGGGGGGCACACTGTGCTAGAGCTGCAAAACATCAGCAGAATTCAAGAGGAAGCTGAGGACAGACTGAAAGAGTTGGGGCTGTTCATTCTGGAGAAGAGAAGGCTCCCAGGTGACCTTCTTGTGGCCTTCCAGTATCTGAAGGAAGCTACAAAAAACCTGGGAGGGACTTTTTAGGCTATCAGGGAGTGACAGGACTAGGGGGAATGAAGCAAAGCTGGAGGTGGGGAGATTCAGATTGGATGTGAGGAGGAAGTTGTTGAGCAGGAGAGTGGTGAGAGCCTGGAATGGGTTGCCCAAGGAGGTGGTTGGGGCCACATCCCTGGAGGTGTTTAAGGCAAGGCTGGATGAGGCTGTGTCCAGCCTAATCTAGGGTAGGGTGTCCCTGCCTACGGCAGGGGGGTTGGAACTGCCTAATCCTTGTGGTCCCTTCCAACCCTGACTGATTCTAGGATTCTAAGCTCATTCCACAGGGTGCTGTGAACCTCCATCCCTGTTTGCTGCGCATCCTAAGAGCCTCAAATGGAAAATATTAGCGAGAGCCCTAGCATTACTTGAGCCCATCCAAAATTCCCTTAAAAGTGTTTTTCTCAGCTAAAAATAACTTGGGCAACCAAACAGAGACCTTTGTGAAAAATGCCCCTTTTGTAGAGGGCCTTGGGCTGTTCACCGAGGCCTTTTGCTGCCTGATGTTTGCTTTGTCTCTTCACAAACACTTCCAAGAGTCCACACAAACAACCCTCCCTGCAGGGCTGCTTTGTAGCCCCGAGGGATCATGGCAGAGACCCTCCAGCTGATGGGCAGGAAACCAGCTGCCACCATTTCTGGCCAAGAGAAAGCAACATTGAGACCTTCACTGACCTTCTGGGAACAGGCTCAACCAAAAGGAAGTTTTTTACGGTGAGGGTGGTGAGACACTGGCACAGGTTGCCCAGGGAGGTTGTGGCTGCTCCCTCCCTGGAGGTGTTCAAGGCCAGGCTGGATGAGGGCTTGAGCGACCTGTTCTAGTGGGAAGTGTCCCTGCCAATGCCAGGGTGGTTGGAATTGGATGAGCTTTAGGTCTTTTCCAGCCCAAACCATTCTGTGAATCTGTGACTCCTGCAGCAAAGACCTGAGTCCAAAGCAGATTTTTCAACTGAGCTACAAAACTGTTTAAAGTGGCAGAGGGGAGATTGAAACTGGATGTTAGGAGGAAGTTGTTTGCAGTGAGGGTGGTGAGACACTGGCACAGGTTGCCCTGGGAAGTTGTGGATCACAGAATTACAGAATGTGATTGAAGATTCTGTGCTTCTGTACTCCACAACCTCCCTGGAGGTGTTCAGGGCTAGGTTGGATGAGGCCTTGCCTAGGGAGGTTGGGGAGCACAGAAGCACAGAATACGATCAAAGATCACATTCTGTGATTCTGAGCTCCCCAACCTCCCTGGAGGTGTTCAGGGCTAGGTTGGATGAGGCCTTGCCTAGGGAGGTTGGGGAGCACAGAAGCACAGAATACGATCAAAGATCACATTCTGTGATTCTGAGCTCCCCAACCTCCCTGGAGGTGATCAAGGCCAGGTTGGATGAGGTCTTGAGCGACCTGAGCTAGTGGGAGGTGTCCCTGCCTATGGCAGAGGGGGGTTGGAACTGGCTGAGCTTTGAGGTCCCATCCAACCCAAACCATTCTGAGAGTCTATGAAAGGTCCTTGTGACACCACCAGGAAGGCAACAAGGTGCTAAGAGCACCAAGCCAACCTAAACCATTCTATGCTGGATGTTAGGAGGAAGTTGTTGCCAGAGAGAGTGATTGGCATTGGAATGAGCTGCCCAGGGAGGTGGTGGAGTCCCCATCCCTGGAGGTGTTGAAGCAAAGCCTGGATGGGGCACTTAGTGTCATGGTCTGGTTGATTGGCTGGGGCTGGGTGCTAGGTTGGACTGGATGAGCTTGGAGGTCTCTTCCAACCTGGCTGATTCTATGATGCTATGAAACCAGGTGTGCACATCCAGGACAGGAACAACTCCTTCAAGCCGACCAAACCTCAAGGCTTACCGTGGGGGTTCTCTGCCCGCAAATGGGTTCGTTGCCATCAAGGACAGGATCTCCTCATCCTGGGCCAGCAGCTTCCCAGCCAAATGGATTATCCACTCATTCTGCTCGTAGGTCTTGGGGAAGGAGTAAGAAAGAGAAAGATCAGGAACTGCTGGGCTTGGCGTGAAGAGTTAGCAGCATTAAAGACCTCTGAGAGGGCTCTGGAGGTAGATTACAACTGATATGGGTAGCAAACAGTGAATTTCCCAGTCTTAGAGGGGACAGATCCCATAGGATCCAACATCCTGAGGCTCTCTGGCATCTGTGGGGAGCTCCCATCCTGCTCCAGCTGCAGGGTAACATCCCCCATCTGGAGCAACCCCACAGTGATTCCATCACTGCTGAAGGGGTTGAAAACTTTGCCCTTTCTGCTTTCCCTGCCTTTGATTCCCATCAAGGCTTTTTTGGATTTTTTTCTCCCTGTGTCCCTAACTGGATTTTTTTCCTGCCAGCAGTAGGGGACACTGTGGGAAAGCAAAACCCAGCAGCTGTACCTGCAGAGCTGGGACTAAGGCAGAACGTGGAGGCAAAGCTGCTCTGCAAATCTCCTCTCGTGGTAAAGTTTGTTATTTGTGTTGCTAAGGGCAACAGGAGAGAGAGGAGATGGAAACCCCCAAAAGCTGGTGGAAAGGTCCCTCAAGTGGCAGCTCTGCCTCACAGGGTTCCTGAGCCACCCTCATCACCTTTTAGAATAAAACCACAACTATTAAACCAACTACTTTTTAAAAAAGTGACTACTTTCCTCAGCTGCCTGCTTCTGTCCTGCCTCTCTGCAAAGCTCATTCCATCTGCACCACCAACATGGGTGGGGTGGTAGAGCCAGAGGTGGAGATGTCCCTGCTGACTGCATGGGGTTGGACAAGATGAGCTTTGAGGGTCCCTTCCAACGAGCTGCAATCTGTGGTTCTGTGTAACCTTGAAGATCATCCAGTCCCAACCAGGCTGCCATGGACAGGGACACCAAATGCAAATAATATAAAATATTACAAGTCACAGGATCACAGAATCACAGAATGGTTTGGGTTAGAAGGGACCTCCAAAGCTCATCCAGTGCAACCCACTGCAGGCAGCAGGGACATCCTCCACTAGAGCAGCTTGCTCAGAGCCTTCTCCAGCCTCACCTTCAAGAGCTCCAGGCTTGGGACCTCAACTCCCTCCCTGGGCAACCTATTGCAGTGTTCCAGCAGCCTCATGGTGCAGAACTTGTTCCTAACATCCAGTCTCAATCTGCTCTGCTCTCATTCCAAACCATTGCCCTCATCCTGTCCCTGCAGGCCTTTGCAAACAGTTCCTCTGCAGCCTTCTTGGAGCCCCTTTCAAGTACTGGCAGGCTGCTCTGAGGTCTCCCTGGAGCCTTCTCTTCTGCAGGCTGAACAACCCCAGCTCCCTCAGCTTGTCCTCATAGCAGAAGTTGGTCTGTCTGTCTATCTATCTATCTACCTACCTACCTACCTGTTTATCTATCTATCTATCTACCTATCATTCTGTCTATCATTCTATCTATGTATCATTCTGTCTATCTATCTTCTGTCTATCTATATTCTGTCTCGACTGTCAATAGTCCCTCCCCAGCCTTCCTGTAGCCCCTTCAATTACTGTCAGGCTGCTCTCAGGTCTCCCTGGAGCCTTCTCTTCTCCAGGCTGAACACCCCCAGCTCCCTCAGCTTGTCCTCATAGCAGAAGTTGGTCTGTCTGTCTATCTATCTATCTACCTACCTACCTACCTGTTTATCTATCTATCTATCTACCTATCATTCTGTCTATCATTCTATCTATGTATCATTCTGTCTATCTATCTTCTGTCTATCTATATTCTGTCTCGACTGTCAATAGTCCCTCCCCAGCCTTCCTGTAGCCCCTTCAATTACTGTCAGGCTGCTCTCAGGTCTCCCTGGAGCCTTCTCTTCTCCAGGCTGAACACCCCCAGCTCCCTCAGCCTGTTCTCACTCCAGAGCTGCTCCAGCCCCCTGATCAATTCTGTGGCCCTCCTCTGGACCTGCTCCATCAGGTCTATGTCCTGCCTGTGTTGAGGGCTCCAGAGCTGGACACAGCAGTGCAGGTGAGGTCTCCCTAGAGCAGAACAGAGCAGAGCAGAGCAGAGAGGCAGGATCCCCTCTCTCCATCTGCTGGCCAGGCTGCTTTGGCTGCAGCCCAGGCTGCCGTTGGCCTCGGGGGCTGCAAGCTGAGCCTGTGAAGCCTGCCTCAGCCCCAGGAGGCTGTGCCGCGCTGCAATCAGCTCCCCCATGCTCTCCAAGTCGTTAATTAGCAGCTCCACGCACAGCAGAGTTTGGGACTTCTGCTTTAGTAAAGTGTTTTTCTTGTAAAATTTACAACGTCTGGCCCCAGTAAAGGCTGCGGTGAGAAGTTTCCACCCGGTGCAGCCTCCCCCAACACCGACTCCCTCCCCCCTCCCCGCCCATCCCAGCAGGAAGGCTGCGGCACCGTGGGCCGGTGCTGGTGGAAGCATGCAGCAGCTGAGCTGCACTCAGAGCTCTGCTGTTTTAACTCCTCACTCTGGAAAGTGATGATGGTGGCAAAGGCAGGGCAAAAAACCCAGTCCAGGACTTGCATCCCAGGGCTTGCATCCAGGGAAGCATCACACCACAAGGTGGGGAGGTGATGATTGCTCTGTCCGTGGATCCAGTGAGAATTGAGGCTGAAAAAGCATTTGCAGAGCTGGTCCAGGATGGGAAGGATTTGCTTGGTGTTGAGCTCCGCTTTGCAGAATGGTGTGGCTTGGGAGATCAGCCAGACTAACCCCACCTGCTAAAGCAGAGGCACCCACAGCAGCTTGTCCAGCATCACAATGGCCAGCTGGGTTTGGAAGCTCCCCAGACAAGGAGACTCCACAACCTCTTTGGACCTCCAGCACCTTCACACCAGAGATGTTTCTTGCTCAGCTGAAACCTCCTGGGCTCCAGTTTGTGTCCACTTCTCCTTGTGTGCTGTCAGTGGGCGCCACTGACCAGAGTCTGGCTGCATCCCCTTGTCCTCCACCCTTTAGCTCTTGCCGAGCATTGCTCAGATCCCCTCTGGGGCTGCCCTTTGGCAGGCTCAACACCTCCAGAGCTCTTAGCCTTGGCTCCTCACAGAGCTGCTCCAGGCTCCTCAGCAGTTGCTTGTCTCTCATGAACTGAGGAGCTAAGAAGAGGATACAATTCAGATGTAGCCCCACTGGGGCAGAGCAGAGGGGAAAGAGACCCTCCCTTGACCTACTGACCACACTCATCATTGGCCCTTTTTTGCCATCTCTGAGTTTGCAGAACAGTTGAGTTGGAGCTTGAGTCACTCAGTGGATTAATACAGAAGCCATGACAGATGCTTTCAGGTGGGCATGCAGCCATGCACTGGGTTCATCTTTAGGTTCTGGATCTTCACCAAGCACACAGACAGCTGGGGACTGACCCTGCACAGCGATGCAGGTCCCCCAGCTGCTCTGTCTTCATCAAGGCACAGGCATGGATGAAGACTCCCACACCTGCTCCTGCCCTCCAAAAGCTGGGGCTGCAGGTCTCTTCTCCCAGGGAATAATGATGGGACAAGAGAAAAGGGCCTCAAGTTGCACCAGGGCAAGTTTAGGTTGGGCAGGAGCAACAAATTCTTTCCCCAGAAGGCTTTTCAAGGCCTGGAACAGACTGGCCCAGGGCCGTGGTGGAGTCCTCATTCCTGAGGGGGATTGAAAGCTTTGGAGATGTGGTGCTGAGGGACATGGTTTAGTGATGACCTAGCAGTGCTGGGTTAATGGTTGGACTGGACGATCTTCAAGGCCTCTTCCAACCAAAACAATTCTGATTCTATGAGACAATGCTTGGGAAAGCAGCAGGTCCCCAGAGGAGGCAGGTGGTGGAGCAAGACTTTGGGAACCGGCTCTTAGATCTTGTGGGGAAATCACACACCTGGCAGAGCTCCCATATCACCTCTGCACTGGGAAAAGAAAAGTCACTTTGTTCCAGATTGGAGCCCAGACAGGGAGATACAACAGGCACTGAAGCCAGCAATCATTCCCTGCATGGACAAGGTCTCACTCTGTATTGAACCAGCCCATGGCCATGAGAGCCTATCAGCCCTCCTTCCATGGCAGTGCTGCTGAGGGGACACCTCACTGCTCCCTGAAAGGAGGCTGCAGCCAGGTGGCTTTGGACATTCTGGGGCTGGAGTGGGTCCAAGAGGAGGGCAGCAACGCTGGTGAAGGGTCTGGAGAACAGGGCTGGTGAGAAGCAGCTGAGGGAACTGGGGCTGTTCAGCCTGGAGAGAAGGAGGCTGAGGGGAGACCTTCTGGCTCTACAAGTTGGAGTGAGGTGGGGGTTGGTCTCTTCTCCCTAGTGTCAGGTGATAGAAAGAGAGGAAATGGCCTGAAACTGTGCCAGGGGAGGGTTAGGTTGGAGATCAGGAAAAGCTTCCTTCCAAGTTCATTGAGTCCAACCATCAACCCAACACCACCATGGCCATTAAACCATGTCCCAAAGGCTTCTCCTGTTTGTGCACTGGGCTTGTGCTGGTGGCTCCCCACCACACCAGTCATCCAAGGCCATGGCTTTCCCATCTTCCACAGCCTGGGTTTGGCTCTCCTGTGTCCCATGTCCCAGGGTTTGGCTCTCCTCCAGAGGCTGTCTCTCCCATGCTCCATAGCTTGGCTCTCTCATGTCCCAGGATCTGGCTCTCCCACATCCCAGGGTTTAGCTGTCCCATGTCCTAGAATCTGTCTGCCCCATGTTCCAGGGTTTGGCTCTCCCTTCCTCCACAGCCTGGCTCTCCCTTCTTTCACAGCTTGGCTCTCCCATGTTCCAGGCTGTGTCTCTCCCATGTCCCAGGGTCTGGCTGTCCCATGTTTCAGGATCTGTCTCTCCCATGTCCCAGGGTCTCGCTCTCCCATGTCCTAGGGTCTGGCTGTCCCATGTCCCAGGGTCTTGCTCTCCCATGTCCTAAGGTCTGGCTGTCCCATGTCCCAGGATGTGTCTCTCCCATGCCCCAGGGTCTCGCTCTCCCATGTCCTAGGGTCTGGCTGTCCCATGTCCCAGGGTCTTGCTCTCCCATGTCCTAAGGTCTGGCTGTCCCATGTCCCAGGATGTGTCTCTCCCATGTCCCAGGGTCTGGCTCTCCCATGTCCTAGGGTCTGGCTGTCCCATGTCCCAGGGTCTTGCTCTCCCATGTCCTAAGGTCTGGCTGTCCCATGTCCCAGGATGTGTCTCTCCCATGCCCCAGGGTCTCGCTCTCCCATGTCCTAGGGTCTGGCTGTCCCATGTCCCATGGTCTTGCTCTCCCATGTCCTAAGGTCTGGCTGTCCCATGTCCCAGGATGTGTCTCTCCCATGCCCCAGGGTCTCGCTCTCCCATGTCCTAGGGTCTGGCTGTCCCATGTCCCAGGGTCTTGCTCTCCCATGTCCTAAGGTCTGGCTGTCCCATGTCCCAGGATGTGTCTCTCCCATGCCCCAGGGTCTCGCTCTCCCATGTCCTAGGGTCTGGCTGTCCCATGTCCCAGGGTCTTGCTCTCCCATGTCCTAAGGTCTGGCTGTCCCATGTCCCAGGATGTGTCTCTCCCATGCCCCAGGGTCTGGCTCTCCCATGCTGCAGCTCTTCAAGGCAAATCCTGCAGCTACAGCCAGGGTGGAAAGTTTCTGAGGAAAGCCTGAGCAGTGGAAGGCGTCGTATGTCAGGTGGTGATGAGGTGCAAAGAGGAGCCTGTCATGAGCAGCACAAAGGGATGGTAAATATCTTCCCCCCCAAGTCCTTGGCTTTTCTGCAGCCTGTCAGTGCTGGATGTGTCAGCTCCTTTAGCTGGCCACTGCCAACAAAGTGCAGCAGCAAGCCCCGCGGCCGCCTGCTGCGGAAGCGTTGGGGCAGATGGTGAGCGGTGGTGCAGAGAAAGTCCAGAACTTCTACAAACAAATTAAACCTAATCCAGGGGCTGCACTCACCTGCTTTTATGGACTCTGTAAACTACTGCGTGGGCTTTGCAAAACTTGCCTGGCTCCACACGTTTCTGCAGAGGGCTTTGAGTTCTGCTTTCTCATCCTTTCTGCAGCTCTCAAGCGCCAACAGCACCTGAACGGTGGTGACTCCTCCTGGCTGTGGCAGTGTGGAGGGGACAGCAGGACACTTGGCTTTCCAGGGGCTGACAGGGTCGAAGGCACAGCTCACAGTGGTCAGACAAACATTCTGCTACTCCAAATGGGACGTGCTTCCAAGCTTGAGAAGGCAATGACCTGCCTGAAGGTCCTGATTTGAACATAGAATCACAGAACATGCCTCCTGCTGTGGCCAAGTCGCTTCTCCTCTTGTTTTCAACAGGACTCATCCCCACTTCTCATTTCAGAAGGTCCTTTTTAATCCTTCCTGGACCTTTTGCCAATATATCTTCTAAACAGTACTTGAAATTGCTTTACAGAGATCTGTGTGCATCAGGGAGGACATGGGAAAGGCTCCAGCTGCAGGAGGAAGAAGATCCATCTCCACCTGGTGCCACCACAGCAGGGAGCTGATGTGGTCCAGGACTGATGCACACCTCTGGCAGCACCCACTTGGAGGGGAACTGAGCACTCTCCTCCTGCCAGGGCAAGGAGAGCCCCAATGATAAGTGCTTGTTATAAGCCTGTGGACAGGCTGCAGAGTTGGGTGAAAAGGAATCTGATGAAGTCCAACAAGGCCAAGTGTAGCATCCTGCACCTAGGAAGGAACAACCTCCTGCAGCAGTACTGATAAGGGTGGCCTGCTGTGAAGCAGCTCTGGAAAGAAGGACCTAGGAGTGCTGGTGGACAACAAGGTCCCCATGAGCCAGCAATGTGGCCTCCTGGCCATGGTCAGTGGTTTCCTAGGATGCACCATGAAGAGTGTGGCCAGCAGCTCAAGGGAGGTTCTCCTCCCTCTCTACTCTGCCCTAGTGAGGCTACATCTGGAGTGCTGAATCCAGCTCTGGCCTCTCCAGTTCAAAAGAGGCAGGGAACTACTGAAGAGAGGCCAGTGGACATCCCCACTCCAGCAGCTTCCCATCCTCAGGGCAACAGAAACACTTGGGGGAACCTTTCAGTGAATCAAACACTAACAACAATGTGAAGGAGGATCACAGGCTCACAGGATGTTTCCCTCCTCTTCTCTTTTTTAGCTCATGGCTGCCATATGAGGAAAGTGTTTGGAGGGACCCAGGAGGGCTGTGGGTGCACATGGGCATGCTGCTAATCCTGGTGAGTCCTGGGCACCTCGTGAGACAGCTTCTGCTCCACTATGCTGCCACTCTGCAAAGCAGCAGCAGCCCAGAGCCTTTCTCAACACCTCTAACTCTTGTTATTGCTGAGAAACACCCAAAAAGCCTCAAGTAAAACCCCCAGGAGTTCCACCAGAGGAGCAGCAAACATCCCTGAGGAACACAACCTTTCTTTCTGAACACAGCCAGGGCTTCAAACATCCCCTCACACACACCAGCACATAGGAAATCCATCTAAATTTGTTCTCTTGGTCCTGGGACACCCAAAGAACACCCAAAGGCACCTACCTGGAAGGCAGCAAACCACATCAGCCAGTCCAGGCGGTAGTGGTATGGGGTGATGAAGCATGGCCTCCTCTTCAGGTCCCCAGGCTTGCATTTGAAGTCATACTCCTCCCAGACAGCAGCAGGGTCATTGGGATCCAAGCTGGATGTTCCCTGAAGGACAACTTCTGTTCTCTCCTTGGTGATGCTGTGGGGGGCACAACGAACACGACCTCATTCCTTGTCTGAAGGCTGAGGAGAGTCAGCAGGGCAGGACCAGTTGCTGGCCTCACCATGCAGATGCATCCTGCTATGTTACCTTGCCAGCAGCAAAGTGCAGGCAAAACTTGAACTTCAAATCCTCCCACGTTCCCTGCTACCACACTCTGGCTGCACCACTCCAAGGAAGGATGACAGCCCCAAAAGGTGACTCCTACTGGAATGGGTGGGCTTGCCTTTTAGATAGGACAACGGATGGAAGCTGAAGCACAGGAGGTTCCACCTCAACACAAGGGGGAACTTCTTTAAGGGTCTCAGAGCACTGGCACGAGCTCCCTAGGGAGGTTGTGGAGTCTCCTTCTCTGGAGCCTTCCAAGGCCTGTCTGGATGTGTTCCTGTGTGACCTGAGCTGGATTGTCTGGTCCTGCTCTGGCAGGGGCATTGGACTCAATGATCTCAAGTTGTGCCAGGGGAGGTATAGGCTGGATGTTAGGAAGGAGTTCTTGACAGAGAGAGTGATTGGCATTGGACTGGGCTGCAGCTAAACCCTGCCTCTGCATTTTGAAGGTCTGGCCCTGAGACCTTCTGCTTCGGGATCAGCAGAGCATCTTCCAGCTGGGACTACTCCAGCATCCTCTTCATGAGCCTGGCTCTCCTGGCAGCCCTGCTGGCCATCAGATGCTGAACTCCAGCTTGAGGCTTGGCCTTGGCTGTGGCCAAGGGCAGGACACACTCTCAGTGAGCCCAGGTTAACTGGCTACAGCTGCTTGAGCCCTATGGGGGTGGTTGGCCTCATATGGAGCACCCCCCCCAGGAGCTGACTCTTGGGGCACCATTAACAGCTGTCTCTACACGCCCAAATATTTCACCATCCCAGCTGGAAGACAGGTCTCCTGGAGCTATTAGTCAGCAAGAGGAGGAGGAGGAGGAGGAGGAGGAAATGTGTGAGCCAACACAGAGAAAGCCAAGAGAAACAGAAAATGAAAACAAAAGAGCCCCTCCCCACCCCCCATACCCAGCTGGTGTAGAGAACCTTGGTTAAAAAGCATCCCAACCTCATGGCAGGTTGTGGCAGGCTTTGCTGTTTGGCTGGAGTCTCTCTAGGGGCAAAGCAAGGTGGTAGAGAGAGCAGCAGGAAGGGCAAACCCCCCCAGGCCACAGAAAGCCCTGCTGGAGTCTCTTGTCTGCACTGGAGAGCTGTTCTCCATAACCAACACCTAACAGGGGAACTCTGCCATCAAACAGCTCCCAGCTCCCAACACCTTTTTATTTTTAACTACTTTGGTTCTTCCAAGCCAAGAACCCAAAAGCTTGGAAACACACAGCCTCCACCTTCTCCCCCTCGGTGGCTTCTAGGCACAGAGGTTTACAACCCCCAAAAAAATGCTCAACATAGAATCATGTAAGGGTTTGGATTAGAAGGGACCTCCAGAGCTCATCCAGCCCAATGCCTCCACAGGCAGCAGAGACATCCTCCACTAGAGCAGGTTGCTCAGAGCCTTCTCCAGCCTCACCTTCAAGAGCTCCAGGCATGGGGTTTCTATCACCTCCCTGAGCAACCTGTTGCAGTGTTCCAGCACTCTCATGGTGCAGAACTTGTTCCTCACATCCAATCCAAATCTGCTTTGCTCTCATTCCAAACCATTGTCCTCATCCTGTCCTTGCAGGCTTTTGCAAACAGTTCCTCTGCAGCCTTCTTGGAACCCCTTCAGGTACTGGCAGGCTGCTCTGAGGTCTTCCTGGAGCCTTCTCTTCTGCAGGCTGAACAACCCCAGCTCCCTCAGCCTGTCCTCATAGCACAAGTTGGTCTGTCTGTCTGTCTGTCTGTCTATCT
>VWZI01007252.1:46325-74336 GCA_013396835.1 Psilopogon haemacephalus | reverse complement strand
AAAAAAATAAAGAGAAAAAAAAAAAAAGGCAAAACAACCCAAAGAAAACAACCTCCTGTAGCTTCACCCCTCCAGCCTTCAAAGAAACATTGAATTGTGCTGGCAGGGAAAAGACCTCCAAGATCATCCTGTCCAACCATCAATCCAACAGCACCAAGGCCTTTAAACTATGCCCCAAAGAGCCATAGCCACACCTCTCTTGAACACCTCCCTGCACCACCTCCCTGGGCAGCCTGTGCCAATCCCTGACCACTCTGGCAGGAAAAACTTCTTCCTAATCTCCAACCAAAACCTCCTGTGATGCAATTTCAGACCATTTCCTCTCCTATCATCTGACACTAGGGAGGAGACCAACCCCCACCTCACTCCAACCTCCTTTAAGGGAGTTGCAAAGCCAGAAGGTCTCCCCTCAGCCCCCTTTTCTTCAGGCTGAACACCCCCAGCTCCCTCAGCTGCTTCTCACCATTCCTATTCTCCAGACCCCTCTCCAGCTTTGCTGCTCCTCACCAGCCCTGTTCTCCAGACCCTTCTCCAGCTTTGCTGCTCCTCACCAGCCCTGTACTCCAGACCCTTCTCCAGCTTTGCTGCTCCTCACCAGCCCTGTTCTCCAGACTCTTCTCCAGCTTTGCTGCTCCTCACCAGCCCTGTTCTCCAGACCCTTCTCCAGCTTTGCTGCTCCTCACCAGCCCTGTCCTCCAGACCCTTCACCAGTTTTGCTGTCACCATCCCTGGAGGTGTTCAAGAAAGGACTGAATGGAGCACTTAGTGCCATACTCTAGTTGACTGGATAGGGCTAGGTGCTAGGATGGACTGGATGAGCTTGGAGGTCTCTTCCAACCTAGTCTAGTCTAGTCTACTTCTACTTCTACTTCTATTCTACTCTACTCTATTCTTATTCTATTCTATTCTATTCTATTCTATTCTATTCTATTCTATTCTATTCTATTCTATTCTATTCTATTCTATTCTATTCTATTCTATTCTATTCTATTCTATCCTTTGCCCAGTCCCACCTTGCAGCTGAAACTGGGATTTGCTAAGCTGAAGGGAGCAGCCAGACTGCTGCTGGGTTGTCCTCTCCTTTTTTTTTTTTTTTAATTTTTCTTTTTTGAGGCCATTTATACTTTTTGTCTCCACAGTTTCCTGCAGCAGTGAATTCCCCAAGTCACTCCTTGGAAAAAGCACTTCCTTTTGTTGGCCTGAAAACCTGCTAGCCCATAACTTCTGTGTGAATACTGACATGAGGGACAGGGGAGGAGGAGTGTGCTGGTGGTGATGGTAGAAGACTGTCCACTGGATGAACTCTCCTATGGATATTTTCATCCTGCATCAATATAACGAGCTCAGGAAAAGTGGCTCAAAGAAAACAGAATTCAGTGGGAAAGAAACCTGCTCCTTTTCTCCTTCACTCTCATAAACAGATATTCCAAGCCTGGAAGGACATCTGGTTATGCTGAAGGTTCACAGTCTACCAATCATACTGGAGAGAGAGAGGCAGAGCTCTATGATCACAGAATCATAGAACTGTTGGGGCTGGCAGAGACCTTTGAGGTCAGCCAGTGCAAGCACTCACTTAAGAGCTCACTTAAGAGCTCGTTTAAGAGCTCACAGTCCCACTACTACTACTACACAGTCCTACTACCACCAGGGGTGGTGGTGGAGTCACTGTCCCTGGAGGTGTTCAAGAAAAGACTGGATGGGGACTCAGTGCCATTGGCTAGGGCTGGGTGCTAGCTGGAAGTTGGACTGGATGAGCTTGGAAGCCTCTTCCAACTTGGCCTATTCTATTCTATTCTATTCTATTCTATTCTATTCTATTCTATTCTATTCTATTCTATTCTATTCTATTCTATTCTATTCTATTCTATTCTATTGCTGAGCCACCAGCACTAGACCACGTCCTTCAGCACCACATCCATGTCTCTTTTAAACCCCTCCAGGGATGGTGTCTCCACCGTCCCCCTGGGCAGCCTGAGGACCCTTTCTGTGAAGAAATTGTTCCTAATATCCAACCTGAACGTCTCGTGCCACAACTCCTCCCCCTCTACTCTGCCCTGGTGAGACTTCATCTTGAGTACTGCTGTCAGTTTTGGGCTCCTCAGTTGAAGAGGGACAAGGATCTGCTGGAGAGGGTCCAAGGGAGGGCTACAAGGGTGCTGAGGGGACTGCAGCACTGCCTGGTGAGGAGAGGCTGAGGGACTTGGGGCTGCTTAGTCTGGAGAAGAGAAGACTGAGAGGGGATTTAGTCAATGTGCATAAATCTCTGAGCGCTGGTCAAAGTCGGGGGGACAGGCTCTGCTCACTGCTGCCTGGGATAGGACAAGGAGCAATGGATGGAAGCTGCAGCACAGGAGGTTGCAGCTCAATACAAGAGGCAACTTCTTTGACTGGAAGGGTCCCAGAGCACTGGCACAGGCTACCCAGAGAGGTTGTGGAGTCTCCCTGTCTCGAGCCTTTGCAGGCCTGTCTGGATGTGTTCCTGTGTGCCCTGAGCTAGATTGTCTGCTCCTGCTGTGGCAGGGGGGGGGTTTGACTCAATGAGCTCTTTGGGTCCCTTCCAACCCCTGCCATCCTGTGAGCCTGTGAACTCAAGGTCATTAAAATATTGGTACCTCCCAAAAGCTCCGTAGGTGTTCACTATCCTGAGAGGGTTGAACGAGGTGTTCATGACTTGTCTGGAGTTGAGCAGGTTCAGCACAACTGGGATGCTGAGGTAGACAATCAGGAGGCCAAAGGAGACGTGCACCATCTTGCGGATGTAGCAGCCTGTTCAGGACACAGAAACAGACCAGAAGATGACTAATAATCTACACTCAAACCTCCTTGTCCTCTGGCATTTTCTCTTATTGCTTATCATTCAGGTACCAGACTTGTGCTGTTCCACCAGCACTTTGGTTTGCAGGAGCAGTGCTGGATTTCCAGCCAAGGAGACACCTCCTGCAAGAGGACAAACAAGCAGCCATGACCTCTGAGGGGTTCTACCCTTGTGGCCCTTCTCAATTTATTTAACATTAGCAGGCAAAGGATCAGATTCAAAGCTTTTGCTTGCAGCTTTCCCCTTATCTCGGCAGGAGAGGGATGTTTATTTGAACCTCTCCCAGAAGCTATTAATAATTGTTTAGTCTGAGAAGGTTTCTGGAGAATCATTTGATTTGGGAAGGGAGCTTGCTGAGATGCCTTCTCTCACCCTCTTGTGCTGCTGCCAGAGCAGTCTGAGTCCATCAAGATGTTTTGTTTTGGGTTTTTTTGTTGGTTTTTTGGTCTTTCTTGGACTGAACTTCATAGTCTGCAGTCAAAGAGCAGACACAAAGCTTCGCACCACACTGGCATCAGCAGCTCCTCAGGTCACACTCTATGGCCATACATGGGCTGCACATCTTTCAACAGGTGGTGACTGACACCATGCCCTTGGGGGTCACAGCTACTCAGTCAGAGAGAAAAAAGGCTTTAATACAGCAGCAGAAACAACCAGAACACGGCATGGATGGAGCAAGAGCTGGGGAAGGAGCATGGGGCACGAGCTGAGGGCATCTGGATGAAGCAGGCAGGAGCTGAGCACTAGGGATGGCACTAGGGATGGCAGCCTGAGGTCTCAACAGGAATTAGGCACACAGACTTTGAGGATCTGGCCAGAGCCTTGTAAAATCAGGTCATGAGCAAGGCATGGCTGGGTAACCCTCCTGACTTCTGCTCTGGTGACCCAGTGGTGAGGACTTCTCTTGCCACACAGCACCAGTTCAAACAGCCTCTGCTTTGCTAGCAGACAAAAACAGATGCAGAAGTCCAAATTCACCTAGAATTCTACAGATCCTCTCTCCTTCAACTGGATCTGTCTAGAAGGCCACCCTCAGTTGGTGCTCATGTAGCCCTAGCACAGGTGGGTGCAAAGGGGCAGAAGGGCAGACGGATCACTGGTCCATGGGGGAGAGGACAGCAAACACAAGCCTTGTACCACAAAATCCTCACCTCAAGCCTCTTTCATCCTGGACTTTAAATAGTCAAAATGAAAAATAAATGAACCAGTCACCAGCTGATCATCTGCAGTGTGACGTCCAGAAACCCTCCAGACCACAGAGGAGCCCACAGAGGGGCAGAGTCATCTCCCTGCCTGCCTGGGTTTGCTCAAGAAGATGACAGCTTTTGAGATAAACTCAGCAGAGACATTTCTGTGCTGCTGCTCTGGGAATAACTCACCAAAGGGAAGCTTCTTCTCAGCTGCCTCCTTGAGCTGCATCCGTGCCAGCCGCTCCTTCACCCCTCCCTGCCTGGAGCTGAAGAGGAAGCTCAGGCTGAGGTCATCGAAGCAGGCAATGCTGGGGATGATGGTCAGCCAGTTGAGGAAACTCAGGTTCCCACTTATGATCAGAAGCACCTGAAGGGGGAAAAAGGCAAGTGGAGGCTTGAGTGACATCAAGCAAAGATATCAAGCAAAGGAATTGAGCAAATGACCCCAAGCAAAGACATCGAGCAAATGACCCCAAGCAAAGACATGGAGCAAATGACACCAAGCAAAGACATTGAGCAAATGACACCAAGCAAAGACATTGAGCAAGTGACATCAAGCAAAGACATTAAGCAAAAGACATCAAGCAAAGACACTGAGCAAGTGACACCAAGCAAAGACATTGAGCAAAGGACACCAAGCAAAGACATCAAGCAAAGGACACCAAGCAAAGACATCAAGCAAAGGACATTAAGCAAAGACATTGAGCAAAGATATCGAGCAAAGACATTGAGCAAATGACAACAGCAAAGACACCGAGCAAATGACAACAGCAAAGAGTCATCAAATCATTTTGGTTGGAGAAGACCTCTAAGTTCAAGTCCAACCATCAACCCAACACCACCATGGCCACTAAAACATGTCCTAAAGTGCCACACCTGCAAGTTTCTTCAACACCTCCAGGGATGGTGAATCCGCCACCTCCTTGGGCAGCCTGTTCCATGCCTGACCACTCTTGCAGGAAAGGAATTGTTCCTCATGCTCAACCTAAACTTTCCCTGGTGCAACCTGAGGCCATTCCTTCTCATTCTATTGCTCAGTTCTAGGGAGAAGACACCAAAACCCCAGCTCACTCCACCCTGCTTTCAGGGAGTCACAGAGGTTGTAAAGAGCAAAGAAAAGTGTGGCGGAGGCAATGCTGGATGGATTTTAGCACCCTGGCCCAGGCTTTGCTGACTACCCACGATTCCAACAGCAATGGCAAACCTTCCCCTGCCCAGGCTGCAGCCCAAAGGTACCCCAGTGGCTTGCAACGTGAGCTGTGCCCTTGCTTTCAGCAGGAGCAGGATCAGCCAGGGTATAGAGTGACTCGATTTCCATAATGCTCCTGGTGTCAGCACCGCAGTTGTGTCCCAAGGGGATCCATCCCCTTCCTGCTTACGCCGAGGTATCTGTGACAGCAACGTTCCTGAAACCCTCCAGGAGGAAATATTGCAGCTTCTAATTAAAGAGCAGCATTAAATATAGACGTGAGGAGTTTTAAGAGGCTTTCCCCCCCTCCCCCCCCTTTTTTTTAGCTTTTATTGGCCATTTAGGAGAATGTTTTGCATGTGTAAGGCAGAGAAAGTGGAAAAATCTGTGAGCCTCTGGAGGAGTCTCCATAAATACCTGTACACGTTAGGAAAGGCTTTTTGGAGGCACTGCTTGGGTTTTTTTATAGAATCCCAGCCTGGTTTGGGTTGGAAGGGATTCATCTAATCCAATCCCACCCTTGCAGTCAGTAGGGACATCCCCAACTAGAGCAGGTTGCTCAGAGCCTGGAATAACCTGACTTGGAATGGTTCCGAGGATGGGGCATCTCCTACCTCTCTGGGCAACTTCTTTGTCTTACTTTTACTTGAAAGCTATGAGGAACCTTTGTGGCATTCTCCAGCAAGTCCTCATGCACATTAGGTGGTCAGCTTTGGGAACAGGCTGCCCAGGGAAGTGGTGGAGTCACCATCTCTGGAGGTGTTTGGAAGATGTTTTGAGGAGTTGCTTAGGGATGTGGTCTAACAGCTGTGTGCAGGGAGATGTTAGGTTAGGGTTGGGCTCCATGATCTTAAGGATTTTTCCAGCCAGGTGATTCTGTGATCTTTGGGCACTGCCCACTTAGCCTGCTCAGGAAACACATCTTCACAGCACAGGGCTTCATTCTGCAGCTGCCATTTCCTCACCCTGTTCACCCAGCAGTCATGGGGTGGTGCAGGTAAACCCCTGCTGAAGGTATGTGCCAACACCACAGAATCATAGAATCAGCCAGGTTGGAAGAGACTTCCAAGCTCATCCAGTCCAACCTAGCACCCAGCCCTATCCCATGGCACTAAGTGCTCCATCCAGTCTAGAATAGAAGAGAATAGAATGGAATAGAATAGAATAAAGCCAAGTTGGAAGAGACCTCCAAGTTCATCCAGTCCAACCTATCACCCAGCCCTAGCCAATGGCACTAAGTGCCCCATCCAGGCTTTGCTTGAACACCTCCAGGGATGGGGACTCCAGCACCTCCCTGGGCAGCCCATTCCAACGCCAATCACTCTCTCTGGGAAGAACTTCCTCCTAAGAGCCTTCCATGACATCCTACCAGAGCCTTCCATGACATCCCACCAGAGCCTTCCATGACATCCCACCAGAGCCTTCCATGACATCCCACCAGAGCCTTTCATGACAGCTTCACGCCAGCCCAAACACACAGAGCAACTCCTGCTTCCTCACCAGCCCTGCTTTTAATTCCCACTCTTTTTACCCTAAATGTAGCCAAGCTCAATCTCTACTCACTTTTTTTTTTTCTATGCCAGCATTTAACCTGCTCACAGCTCTCCCTGTCCGTGCAGTCACCTCCCTTCCCCACTTCTACCCTCTGAAGCACGTCCAACCGCTCCGCTCTCCTCTCCCAGAGGGCTTCCCTGCCTGCCGATCCCACCAGCTGTGCCCTCAACCCCAGCAAGGTTCCATCAATCTTTCTGGGTGCTGACAAGGACCGTATGGAGGATATCAGATGGATCTCACTAGGAACTTGTAGGGTGATGTTCACATTTCTCATGCTCAAGCAGCCCTGCCCCTCCCGCTGCGTTTTCACGCCACATTTATCTTCCCCGCCGAGGTGTCACGGTAGAGCTTCCAACCCGTGCACACGAGTCCTCCCACACAGAACCTGATCCCAGCCTCACACAGACATCTCTGCTCCAAGCCCGTGCTGCAGCAGCCCACGTGTTGCACAGCTCTGCTTCCTTCCATCTGCCCTTCCATCCTTCCATCTGCAGGAGCCCAAGCTGTGCCGAGACTGCCGAGGATCACAGAATCACAGAATGGTTTAGGTTGGAAGAGACCTCAAACCCCACTGCCATAGGCAGGGACACCTCCCACTAGAAGAGGTTGCTCGAGGCCTCATCCAACCTGGCCTTGAACACCTCGAGGGAGGGAGCAGCCACAACCTCCCTGGGCAACCTGTGCCAGTGTCTTGCCACCCTCACTGTGAAGAACTTCCTCCTAACATCCAGTTTCAATCTCCCCTCTGCCAGTTTAAACCCATTACTCCTCGTCCTGTCACTACAAGACCTTGTGAATAGTCCCTTCCCAGCCCTCCTGTAGGCCCCCTTCAGATATTGGAAGGCTACTATAAGGTGTCCTCAAAGCCTGCTCTTCTCCAGGATGCTGAGAATGGACAGACTCAAAGTTTCATTGCGTTGCCTTTCACACTTGCTGTGGGCTTTAACCCGAAACAGCAGAAGCATCTCATTCCTCCAGAGAATCAGAGAATCAGGGAATGCTTTTGGTTGGAATGGACCTCAAAGATCATCCAATTCCAACTCCCCTGCCACAGGCAGGGATGCCTTCCACTAGAACAGGTCGCTCAAGGCTTCATCCAACCTGCTCTTGAACACCTTGAAGATCACATCTGTGCTTCTGTGATGCACAACCTCCCTGGGCAACCTGTGCCAGTGTCTCACCACTCTCACTGCAAAAAACTTCCTCCTATCAACCATTTTAAATCTCCCCTCTGCCAGTTCAAACCCATTCCTCCTCATCCTGTCATTACAAGACCTTGTCAATAGTCCCTCCCCAGCCTTTCTGTAGGCCCCCTTCAGATACTGGAAGGCCACTACAAAGGTTGGATTACAAGGGCACCCACAGCAGCTTGCCCAGCATCACAATGCCCAGCTAGGGTTGGAAACTCTCCAGACAAGGAGACTCCACAGCCTCTCTGGGCAGCCTGCTCCAAGGGCTCCAGCACACTCACACCAAACAAGTTTCTCCTCCTCTTCAGATGGAACCTCTTTGGTTCCAGTTTGTGCCCTCTGCCCCATGTCCTGTGGCTGGGCAGTACTTACAAATTCTGACCCCATCCTCTTGCCTCCCACCCTTTAGCTCTTGCTGAGCATTGAGCAGAGCCCTTCTGGGGCTGCTCTTCTCCAGGCCCCACAGCCCCAGGGCTCTCAACCTTTGCTCCTCAAAGAGCTGCTCCAGGCCCCTCAGCATCTTCATAGCCTCAGTTGGACTCTCTCCAGCTGTTTCTGGTCTATCTTCACTGGGGAGGCCAGAACTAGAGCCAGTACTCCAGCTGTGGCATCATTAGGGCAGAGCAGAGGGAGAGGAGAACCTTCTCAACCTGCTGGCCACACACTGACCCATATTTGACATCTCTGCCAGTGCCCAGCAGCAGTCCCAGGAGCTGGCGCGAGCACCGAGCCTCGCTCCGAAGTAACCCAAGCTGAAAATGTGTCAGGTTCATGATTCCACCCACAGCCCAGCAAGTGCCAAACTTGTATTATTTTTGAATCCCCTGATTTTTAAAGGCTGGAGGAAATAAGATCTCCTGCTTCTGACTTCCAAGCAATAAAGAGAGGTGAATCACTACTGCAAAGAAAACCTCCCGTGGACCACCCAGTCGCACCGCACGAAGCTGTGAACGGAGCCTCCAGCACCAGTGGCAAAGAGCAGAGCTGTTTGCTTCATGTCACTGCAACTGCACGAGGCAAATCCCACCAGGAAAGGGTCAGTTAATTGAGAGCTGTGTTAATGAACACAGGCTGATTAATATGCATCGGATTAAATCACACTGAGGTCAAAGGAGGGAGCACCAAACCCCGAGGAGAACTTGTGTCACACATGTGTGCAATTCACATTTAAAGCCTTTTCTTTTTTTTTTTTTTTTTCCCTCCTCATAATTCTGGATGATTAACCAGAGTGGGTAATTAGGAGCTGTCAGGCATTGGAAGAGGTTGCCCAGGGAGGTGGTGGAGTTGCCATGCCTGGAGGCGTTCAAGAACATGTGGATGTAGAAATCTGGGGCATGGTTTGGTGGCCATAGTGGTGCTGGGTTGAAGATTGGAGTTGGTGAGCCTGAGTCTCTCTTCCAAGTGAAACAACTCTCAGGTTCCTCATCAGCTCCATGAAGGAGTTTGTTGAACACATCTCACAGTACTTTTCAGCCTCTGCAGGAAGGTCATTGGCTGCCTCCTCCCTGGAGGTGTTCAAGGCCAGGTTGGACTAAGACTTGAGCAACCTGCTCTAGTGGAAGCTGTCCCTGCCCATGGCACAGAGAGGTTGGAACTGGATGAGCTTTGAGGGCCCTTCCAACCGAAACCATTCTCTGATTCAACAGATGGGACCTTGAGCAACCTGCTCTAGTGGGAGGTGTCTCTGCCCATGGCAGTAGGGTTGAAACTAGATGACCTTTAAGGTCCCTTCCAACCCAAGCCATTCTATGATTCTATGATGCCAGGCTTGGCCACTCTATGCTCCTATCATGACTGCAACCCAAGGGATCTCCACATCTCCACCCTCCAAACCTTTTGCTGCTGTGGATGGGCTGCTCCCTTCCTCCCTCAGCCCTGAGCTGTGTTTTAGGGAGCTTCCTTCCCTTGCTGGACAATATTTCAAGGCCCAATTATCCCCAACAGATGGTATCAACCCCTGTGGTGATTTCTAAGAATTTTTTTATTAAAGCACAGTATTAATCATGGTAATTGGGTAGGAACTTTAAGGTTATAAAACTACAGCATGTCTAATGAGCGAGCTCCTTCTAGGAGGAACTGAGGTTTTTAATCTAATAATGTCAGTTTTATGGATTATGACTGGAGTTTTATGAAGTGTGATATGAAATACTGGGGATTCATGGCTCTCGCTGGATTAATTTGGAAAAAAGTAGCTTTCCTGGTTCTAGGCCCAAAAACAATTATTCCTCACATTTCTGTCCCCCTGCACTGTTACCAAAACCCCCTCCCCGACAGAAAATGGGCACCTACAGCCCTAACTTTTTTTTTTTACAGGTCGAGACTTCTTTGTTTGGCTGGGGGTTTATTTTCTGAAATCACAGATTGTTGTGACCCTACAGTAGGGAGGAGAAGCTCACATGCTAGGGAGCAGCCTCTATATTTGGCCAGAAGGAACAAGGAGGGGTTGTAAACTCTTTAAAATGTGGGGGAGGGCTGGTTGGAGCTTGCAGGCTCCATCTGAGCATGGTCACCAGGCAGCACTGGAGCTTAGAATCAAAGAATCACAGAATCATAGACCCATGGAACCACAGAATCATAGATCCATAGAATCACAGGAGCATAGACCCATAGAATCACAGACCCATAGAATCACAGAATCATAGAGCCACAGAATCACAGAAGCATAGATCCATAGAATCACAGAATCATAGAATCACAGAATCATAGATCCATAGAATCACAGAATCGTAGAATCACAGAATCATAGGTCCATAGAATCACAGAATCATAGAGCCACAGAATCACAGAATCATAGATCCATAGAATCACAGAATCATAGAATCACAGAATCATAGATCCATAGAATCACAGAATCATAGAGCCACAGAATTACAGAATCATAGAATCACAGAATCATACCATCATAGAATCACAGAATCATAGACCCATAGAATCTCAGAATCACAGAACCATAGACCCATAGAATCACAGGATCATAGATTCACAGAATCATAGAATCACAGAATCAGCCAGGGTTGGAAGGGACCACAAGGATCAGCCAGTTCCAACCCCCCTGCCATGCCCAGGGACACCCTACCCTAGAGCAGGCTGCCCACAGCCTCTGCCAGCCTGGCCAAAAATACTTCCAGGGATGTGGCCCCAAACACCTCCCTGGGCAACCCATTCCAGGCTCTCACCACTCTCATGCTGAAGAACTTCTTCCTAACATCCAGTCTGAATCTCCCCATTTCCAGCTTTGCTCCATTGCCCCCAGTCCTGTCACTACCTGACAGCCTAAAAAGTCCCTCCCCAGCTTTCTCGTAGGCTCCCTTAAGATACTGAAAGGTCACAATAAGGTCCTCTTGGAGCCTTTTCCTCTCCAGACTGAACAGCCTCAACTCCCTCAGTCTCTCCCCATAGCAGAGGTGCTCCAGGCCTCTGATCATCAAGTCAGAAGCAATGATAGCTGCTAAGCTAAACCAGCCCTGCAGGTAGCTAATACCCAGGTGGCATCAACTCCAAACCCCCTCCAGCAGCAGACTTGGCAAGTCACCACCAATACAAGGGGGAACTTCTTGACTGTAAGGGTCCCAGAACACTGCCACAGGCTGCCCAGAGAGGTTGTGGAGCCTCCTTCTCTGGAGCCTTTCAAAGCCTGTCTGGATGTGTTGCTGTGTGCCCTGAGCTAGATTGTCTGCTCCTGCTGTGGCAGGGGGGTTGGACTCAATGAGCTCTTTGGATCCCTTCCAACACCTGATGTCCTGTGAGCCTGGGATACTACTGCTGCAGTCAGAAAGTGGAGCAGGAAGAGGCAGAGCTACCAGAGAGAAGCAAACCATTGGTTTGTAGCAGCAGGAAATCAGGATCTGGCCCTGCTTCAGTCCTGAAGAAAGCATATTAGCATGTAATGATGGGGCCTCGTGTGGACTCAGAAACAGGATGTGAAACGAAGCTCCTGATTACTCGTGGTCACAGAAGAGACCAGGGAATTTTCTATGGCTGGGAGTAGTAGGATGCAGAAGATCTTGACACAAACTCCCAACTCAGGTTGTTTCAGCCAAGGCACCACAGCACCCAGACTATTTCAGCATGGTTGGGGTTGGAAGGGACCTCTGGGGATCAGCCAGTCCAAGCCCCCTGCTAAAGCAGAGGCACCCACAGCAGCTTGCCCAGGAGCACAATGTCCAGGTGGGGTTGGAAGTTCTCCATCTCCAACCTATCTGGGCAGTCTGCTCCAGCACCCTCAAAGGAAGAAGTTTTTCCTTATGCCAGCAGGACCCTGCAAGCCCTGGCAGCTGCTCCCTCTGTCACAGAGCTGAAGAGTGGTCGTGTCCCTACACCAGCACACAGCTCCAAACCTGCTATTTTGCAAAGCACTTCAGGATCCATCCAGAAGAGAAGAGAGCTGTGGAAAAGCACAGCAGAGTTCCTCCAGAGGGGGCCTGGGTTTCTTCACTCGTTCCCATTAGCTCATTTCATCAATAAAGTCCAAGCAGCCCATGAAGCATTTTCTACACCCATTAACAGCCCAAGAGCTTCACTAACCAGCTCCGTGCCACTCATTAAAAACACTTTTCCTGGCTAATGTAAAGCTGAAGTCCAGCAGAAGTGCTCAGCTCCACTGGTATCTCCAGACAGGTTACATTGGCAGTAGCCCCATGCCACGTGCTCTGGAGGCACATCAGGCTCTGCCCTCCAGATGCCTCCCCCATGGGGAGAGCAGGTTGGAAAGGATTTCCGCCCCCCCCCGCCCCCCAATCACAATTTGTAGACTGATACAAAAATTCCCCATCCTGGCCCTGCAGGCCTTTGCAAACAGTCCCTCTGCAGCCTTCTTGGAGCCCCCTTCAGGTATTGTCATAGAATCATAGAATCAGTCAGGGTTGGAAAGGACCACAAAGATTATCTAGTTCCAATCCCCCTGCCATGCCCAGGGACACCCTACCCTAGAGCAGGCTGCCCACAGCCTCTGCCAGCCTGGCCAAAAACACCTCCAGGGATGTGGCCCCAACCACCCCCCTGGGCAACCCATTCCAGGCTCTCACCACTCTCATGCTGAAGAACTTCCACCTCGAGGTCTCCCTGGAGCCTTCTCTTCTCCAGGCTGAACACCTCCAGCTCCCTCAGCCTGTCCTCCTAGCAGAGGGGCTCCAACTCCCTGATCATTTTCTTGGCCCTCCTTTGGACCTGCTCCACCAGGCTCATGTCCTTTTTTTGTGTTGAGGGCTCCAGAGCTGGCCACAGCACTCCAGGTGAGGTCTCAGCAGAGGAGAATAAAGCAGCAGAATGAAACCAAATCAAAGCCAACTTTCTCCTGGAAAGCCCCTGAGGAACCTACGTGTGAAAAATGGTTTCTCAGCTTCCTTTCCAGGCGGCTGCCAGTCTGGGGCAGACACCTAGCAAACAGCACTACAGCCCTACAAAAATAATCCTAAATATAACCCTGTCTTCTGGATGGCTGGAGCTGGACTGGGCACCTCTGGCTAAGTCAAGTTGTTCTGGGAGCGTGTTGCTGCAGGTTTTTATTTTTCCTCCCTGCCGAGGTCTGCTCCGTGCCTGGGTATTAAGACATCACCTTGAAAAATTCCACCGCAGCCATTAATCATCAACTGTCATCGTTTGCCACAAGGTGAAAATGTAAGGTTATAAAACTGTCAAAAAAACCCCCCAAAAACCAACCCAAACCCAAAAACCTGAACAGCTCCATGGGCTGCTTGAGCTGTTGGCTGGATGAGCTTCTGGAAGTGGATGCAGACGGCTGCAGACGGCCCCGTGGGAAACCACAGGGCTGCAGAGAGGTGCCCGTGGAATCAGAGTCACAGAATGGTTTAGCTTGGAAGGGAGCTCAAAGCTCAGCCAGTTCCAATCCCCTGCCATAGGCAGGGACACCTCCCACTAGAACAGGTCATTCAAGGCCTCATCCAACCTGGCCTTGAACACCTCCACAGAGGGAGCAGCCACAACCTCCCTGGGCAACCTGTGCCAGTGTCTCATCACCCTCACTGCAAACAATTTCCCCCTAACATCCAGCTTCAATCTCCCTTCTGCCACTTTAAACTCCTCCATCACCCAGTTCCAACATCCCTGCCATAAGCAGGGACACCTCCCATTAGAACAGGTTGCTTAAAGCCTCATCCATCCTGGTCTTAAACACTTCCAAGGACGAGGCATCCACAACTCCCAACCTGTTTCATGCTACAGGAATGCAGACTTCACAGAATGGTCTGGGATGGAAGGGATCTTAAAGATCATAGAATGGTTTAGGTTGGAAAGGACCTCAAAGCTCATCCAGTTCCAATCCCCTGCCATAGGCAGGGACACCTCCCACTAGAACAGGTCACTCAAGGCCTCATCCAGCCCTTAGGTCCATATTCCTAAGGAAGATCCTAAGGTCCATATCAAACACTGAACAGGCTGCCCAGGGAAGTGGTTGAATCCCCACCCCTGGAGAGCTGCAGAGACGTGGTGCTGAGGACCAAGGTTTAGCACTAGACTTGGTAGAGTTAGAGAATGGTTGGACTTGGGGATCTTAAAGGGTCTTTTCCAACCAACACAGCTCTGTCACTCTTTGAATCTGCTCTCAGCAGGAGGAAAAAGAGGCCTTTGCCTCACACCCCAGATGGCAGCTTTAGCAATCCCCAAGCTGTCAGCAGCGGGGACTTAAATAAATAGCAAATGAAATGTACATTGGGTGAAAGCAGAACTGCTTCAGCAAACACAACCTGTTCAAGAACACATTCTGCTGCCATCTGCAACAGTTTGTCTTCCCTTTTTTTGGGAGCTCTGCTTGCAAATTAGGTTCTGCAGGGAGTATGGAGTAAAGATGCCCCATCCCTGGAACCATTCCAGGTCAGGTTGTTCCAGGCTCTGAGCATCCTGCTCTAGTTGGGGACGTCACTGCTGACTGCAGGGGGGTTGGATTAGATGAGCTTGAGAGGTCCTTTCCAACCCAAACCATTCTGGGATTCTATGATGAAAAGATCAAATAAAGGAGAACTTTCAGCTCTTTCCTTCCCCTTGCCATGTGGTTCCTTCTACATGTGACCAAACCATGCTCAAGGAGGGTTGGTGGGATGGAGCCAAGGAAGGATGTGGAGGACCAGAATGCTCAGCCTCACTGTGAGGGCTTTTATTTCATCTGTGCATTTCTTTGCCTGTAGGAAACTGAAACACACCTCACATCCTCGTAGCATTCCACTGGACCCTCTCCAGCAGATCCTTGTCCCTCTGAAACTGGAGAGCCCAAAAACTGAAGGCAGTGCTCAAGATGAGGTCTCACCAGGGCAGAGTAGAGGGGGAGAAGAACCTCCCTGGATCTGCTTTTGAAGCTGCCTGGGCAGCCCAACCCCATAGAGAGAGCTTTGATGACCTCAACCATGAGGTCAGCTTGGTGGCTGTTCCCTGGTAGGATCATACTACGTTTCCCAGCCCAGGTCTGGCCTCCGTCAGATGGGATCACATGAAATGTAGATCCTGGAGGATGCTGGGGAGGAAGCTGAGAATGCCACCCACTTTCAAGGTCACAGCTGCAAGGAGATCCCTGCTCAGGATGCTGCACTGATCACTTACATATGAGAGGAACCTTGGAAGAGCAATGAAAATATCCATCTATTAGGTTATTCCAGGAAGAGCTGTGACTGGGCAGCCTTGCTGCTGCTGGAGCCATGCTGCAAGAAGCCCTCACACTGACGAGACCCTCATGGCAGCTGTGCTGTTATCACAAAGAGACACTCCTGGAAACAAGCTGCATAGGGCTTGAGCTTTTCCAGCTCCCAATAATCTTGAGTGGAAGATGAAATGCAGCTGCCTGTCCATGAGTTAGCTCCTAGGCTCCAACATGACTCATGCAGCAGAACTCAAATGCACCATCAGAAAAGACGTAGGGAGACAGGAAAAGAGGCAGGGAGCTAAGGGAAGATGCAAGGGAGAAGATGCAGAGAGCTGGGAAAAGAGGCAGGGGGAAAGATGCAAGGAGCTGGGGAAAGATGCGGGGAGCTGGGGAAAGATGCAGGAAGCTGGGGAAAGATGCAGGGAGCTGGGGAAAGATGCAGGGAGGTGGGGAAAGATGCAGGAAGCTGGGAAAGATGCAGAGAGCTGGGGAAAAATGCAGGGAACGGGGAAAGATGCAGGGAGGTGGGGAAAGATGCAGGGAGGTGGGGAAAGATGCAGGGAGGTGGGGAAAGATGCAGGTGGCTTTGCTGGTCCAGTTTTTCCTGCACCATCAACCTAGTGACTGGCATTTAAGCAGTGTGGCTGTGTGTGAATGGACAGTGCCAGGTTAGACCAAAACTGGCTCAAGAGCAGAAGTAAAGGCCCTTTATGAGCCAAGAGTGGAGCAACTGCTCCCTTTGCTGGAGGGGCTTGACCTGGGGACAATCTGGTCTACATTCCTGGAAGATCTTAGCCTGGGTGAGCATCCTGGACCTTGGCACTACGGACTTGAGTCTGATATTGCTTGTCTCGGGTAGTTTTAGCATGGCTCTGCAGCTTAATTTCTTCTGACAGTGAGAAGGAGCCCTGAAGGTTTCTCCAAACCAGAATGTTTACAAGGGAGTGCCAAAGAGGGAGCCGGGTCCAGCGTGGGCTGCGAGCAGCCAGCCCCACCACTGCAAAATGACAGGATGGAGCAGGGGACGTGCCACAAGGCATTCATCTCCCACCACCCAATTTCAGCCTTGAGATCCCTCCCTGACAGATGCCTGAGCGGCTCAGACATGGCTGAGGGAAGTTTAATGAAGCAGCAAATTACAGCTCTGCCCAGGATTTTCCACCCGAGATACCATGTAGGTATTTCCCAGCGCTCGCTCGTCGGCACTTGTGGTGAGAGCAGCTCCTTTCTGGCGTCTTGTGGTGGCACCACTGCTGTCATGGTGCTGGTGGTCATGGGTCTCTGGGCCATATCAGGGCACTCTCACCAAGAAACAGATGAGTGGTGACAGCCCCACACAACAAAAGTTGTTTGCATGGACCTAGCGAGCTCGGTTGGAGCCCTGCTTGGAGGTGTCTTGCGGGGTGAGCCTTGTCCTGAAGCCCCTTAGGACAGGTCCTGAAGCCAGCCAGGCCCTGAAGATCTTGCCCCACACAAGGCACGACAAAAAGCACCGGAAAGCAGCAGAACCACCACGTCTGTCCCTGAAGCATCCTTCAAGCAGAGGCATCTCCACCAGCACCCAGCCAAGCAGCCCAAGCAGCTAAGGGAAAAAACCAGCACGAGGACTCCTATCACAGAGCTGGATGCGTGTGGAGTATTTCATCTGGCACTCTCTGCAGCTCTCCTAATCTTTTCCTTTATGATTAATATTAAACAAGTCATATTCCTGCTGGAATTTCCTAACTCTGTCTGTTTATATTTTTCTCTGCATCACAGCTAATACTTTCAGATCGCCTCTCACTCTCTCTCTCTTTTTTTTTTCCTCTCCCCCCCCACCCCTTGCTCTTTCATTTCACATTCATATGTTTTGCCTCATTTTACAAATTGGGTTTCTTGTTTAGTAGCCATGACAACATCTAACTGTGGTTACCCCACAGCCTGGGGCTTTTTTTTCCCTTTTTTTTTCTCTCTCTCTTCTCCCCCCCCCCACCCCCCTTAGGCTGTCTTAGAGAGAGAAAAAAAAATATATATCTCCTTTAAATAAATAGCAACATAAAATGAAAGGGGCAAGTTTGGTCCTGTCTCCTCCTCCTCCTTTCCCTCCAATGACCCACTTCAACAAGACTTCCCAGCATGGTGGGTGAGGACTCATTTGGCTTTAATCCTGCCAAAGTCTTATCCACTTAGTTAACTTCAAGGGGAATACTCAGAGCACATCAAATCAAGCACACATATGTAAGTCTTTAAGACCTGGAGGCCTGAGAGGCAGAAAGCAAAAAGCTGGAGCTGCATTTTCCTTTGGGGCGTTGATCTTTGCACAACAGCTAAAGGGTTGTGGTGAGCACAGAGGGCTAAGGTTGGGGCAACTTCCATGAGATGCTCCTCACTTTGAGGGTGTTGGAGGCCTGGAGCAGGCTGCTCAGAGAGGTTTTGGAGTCTCCTCCTTCTGAGAAATTCCAAATCTAGGTGGACATTGTGATCCTGGGCAAGCTGCTATTGGTGCCCCTGTTTAGCAGGATGATCTCCAGAAGTATCTTCCAACTCCTACCATCCCAACTTCCAAACATGGACCACATGGACCACCATCAGACTGCAACCCCTGCACACCTACCTGGTGGTATCTGGGTTTTGAGTCTCATGCTCTAGACTCAAAACCCAACAGCTGGGAGGCAGCAGGACCTGCTTGCATCCATCTCTGCACTTCCCATGATCATTAGCAGGATGTGGTGGTTAAAGCACATTGGACAGGCAAAGGAACTTCAAAGCAAAGGAGCTTTGTGTCTAAACTGCATTTTTGTGCCCTAGGGAATGTGAACATCACACTGCAGTCTTTTAGTTGTAACCAGTAGCTGAGAAGAAATGGAGGCTTTGGGGGGAAAAAAAACCCAACCAACAACCAGTGAACAGTGATGGGTTAGGTAGGAATCTGCTTCTACCCACAGCAAGAGATGACTAAAATCCCATAGTGTGTTCCACACCAAACCCCAGTGACACGGCCACCAGCCACACCAAACACCAGGCTGACTCCAGAGGAGGCAAACAAGGAAGGGAAAAGGCCAGGAACTGAACAAAGGCAGATGAACCTTTAATGCAGCAGAACCTCTGGGAGCCCTGAGACACTGTGTCCAGATGTTTGGAGGTCGATGTAACCTGACTCCGAGAAGGAAGAGGATGTATTCCTTCAAATTCCCTGTTGTGCTTTAATTTACTGCAGTCTTGCAGAAGATGCATGTGGTGATCACAGGTGGAGCTGCAGATTGACCAGAGACATGAAGTTAGGGGGCAAAAGACTCGAAGTCCTCCCAGGTTTGGCTGCCAAGATGGTTGAGAGGAAGATTTCCAGGAAAGCCTCTCCCTCTCCTCTCCCTGTGCTCCAGTAATTGGTGATAGGGAGCCAGAGGAAAACCCTCCAGCAGAGATGCAAACCTGTCACTGATGGCAGCCAGGACCAGAGACAGGTAACCACTAGAACAGAAGCTCTCCACTTGATCACTTCTTTGCTGGGTGGAGAGGAGGAAGCAGGAAGGAACACAGGATGGATGACAGAGAGTGCAATCATCTCCCCAGGGAAGCAGCAGATTCCCCTGCTCTGGGCAGTTTGAGGAGTCATCATGACAGGCTGCTGGGCCAGCTCATTTCAACTTTATTATTACCTAGAAAGGTTGGAGCAGATGATCCTCGGGATCCCTTCCAACCTGGCGCTCTGTGATCCTGTGATTTGGAAGCTCTCATTCTCATCTGTGGTCACATTTCCTCTAACCAGCTCCAGGAAAATGATCTCTCTCCTTCCTTAGGACCCCACTGTCTGCCCCTGAACGCTTTGTGGGGAAGCAAGAAAAATATTGGCACCATCCCATCTGCCCACTGAATCCCAGAGACCAGGCTGATCTGGATGTGTTGGGTTTCAGAGTGCAGATCCTGACCCCTTCACCTTGGCTTTGTGCCCTCTGAGGTTTCTGGCCGCAGGAATGATCCCTGTTTGATCAGGAGGACTGGCAGATTGGCTTTGTTGCTACAGAGGGATTTGTGTGGGGATTAGAACTGGTTTTCAAGGGTTTGGCTACGGAATAAGTGACATTATTGAGGCAATAAAAGCAATCCCTGTCCCTTCCCCATCCAATCAATCCCCCAACCTTGATCCTCACAACCAGTGCAACTTGATTTGTTTTTTTTCCCAGAGAAGATTCTTAAATTTATGGTGACTCTGAGTTTTCTACTGCCTCTGGATTTCTGCATCTCCTCACAGCACCTAGCAGCAGGAGCTGGCAGGTGCTCTAAAGCCATGATGTGGTTGACTGGTGGGTGAGAAATGATTCTCCTTCCTTTCCTCCCAACCTGCTTCATGCTATAGGAATGCAGACTTCACAGAATGGTCTGGGATGGAAGGGATCTTAAAGATCATAGAATCATAGAATGGTTTGGGTAGGAAGGGACCTCAGAGCTCAGCCAGTTCCAACCTCCCTGTGCCACAGGCAAGGACACCTCCCACTAGAAAAGGTTGCTCAAGGCCTCATCCAACCTGGCCCTGGACACCTCGAGGGAGGGAGCAGCCACAACCTCCCTGGGCAACCTGTGCCAGCATCTCACCACTCTCACTGTAAAGAACTTCCTCCTAAGATCCACTTTCAATCTCCCCTCTGCCACTTTAAACTCCTCGATCACCCAGTTCCAACATCTCTGCCACATGCAGGGACACCTCTCACTAGAACAGGTTGCTTAAAGCCTCATCCATCCTGGTCTTAAACACTTCCAAGAATGAGGCATCCACAACTCCCCTGGGCAGCCTGTTCCAGTCTCTCACCAGCCTCATAGGAAAGAACTTCTTCCTAAGGCCCAATCTACAGCCACCCTGCTTTGGTTTGCTCTAAGAGGTCACTAAATACTTTTCCCTGACCTCTCACTTCCATAATTTCATCTTTTCCACAACCCACTGTCTCCTCCAGGAAGGAGGATGCAGTCTGGATACCCTCTCCCTGGAGGTGTTCAAAGCCAGTTTTGACAAGAGCAACCTGCTCTAGTGGGAGGTGTCTCTGCCCATAGCAGGTGGGTTAGAACTGGATCATCTTGAAGGTCCCTTCCAACCCAAAGGACTTTTAGGATTCTATGACAGGTTTCATAGGAGGGAAGCAGCTCTTTGAGCTCTGAGAGGGTTCAGAGCCTTGGATCTCTCTTAGTTGAACGAATCAGCTGCATGTCTACCAGAAAGCCTCTGGGATTCTTCCCTTTCATGTCTCCTCTCATCAGCACCAGTCACGAGAAGTGCCGAAGTGATGAGTAGGGAACATTGTTTTAGGCTCTCGCTTCCCCAGCCTGGCACTGATCTGAGCTTTTCTCGTGGCTTGCAAGTTTTTCTAATTAAAGTTGGGTGTAAATTTCAAGTGCCAAACCTCTTCCTGAACGGCTCCACATGTGGACACCAAAGCCCAGATCAAACCTGTGTAGTTCCTGTTCAGCTTAACCCATCTTCAAAGGGGGTTGCATATGTGTGAAAGGAGCAGTTAATCAACAACACCTCCCGTGGACAGGCAGACCCTCAGAGTGCTCCTGGGAGAGGTGAAAGAAGAAGGGGAGAGTCCTGCAGAGGAAAACAAGAGAAGTGAGAGCACTTGCTACAAACACTGGCTGGAAACAAGGTGAGGCTGGAGGTTCAAGTGAGCTCAGCCACCAACTCGATTTATGGCAGCAAGACAATTCCGTTTCCCTTCTTGTCAAAGGGCAGGGCTGGACTGGCCACCAGACAGAAGCTCTCTATGAATCCCTGGGTCTTCCCAAGGGGGAGAGAAAGGGAAGACAGGAGAGACACTGATGGGAGTGGGAAAGAAACTAAATCATCTGGGATGGAAAGAACAATCCAATGAAACAGAGACAGAGAGACACAAAACAATATGGAAACAAATCCTTGAAGGTAATTATGTCACCACTGGTACCACTGGTGCTGGGGGCAGGCCCTTGAGAAGTCCCAGACTGGACTCAGCAGCAGATGGCAAACAGATCCAGGAGCTGGATTCTGGAACACACAGATTGGGATCAAAGGCAGAAGAGACACAGTCCTCCTGGGACACCAGCCAGTGGAGAAGAGGCTTGGCCCTAGTCATCCCTCAGCTTGCTCCTCAAGATGCTGCCCATGGGATGCAAGCTCTTGTTGGGCAGCTGAGCATCACCTGTCCTGTCTGCTGCTCCTCACAGCAGCCACCTCTGATTTGCTGCACTCCAAGGTGAGGCAGAAGCTGTGGCAGTGCCTTTGGTGTGCAAAGTCTCAGGCAGAGGCTTTCTGCAGCCCAGCCCTAGGCAGGAACTCTCCTCATCAGCTTCTCCCTGCTAGAAGCAGCCCCTGGTTGTGCAAAGCTGCCCTGAACTGCAGAAGGTGCCTGAGCAGAGCAGAGCCTGAGCTGGGAAGTGACAGCACTGACCAGAATCAGCTCTGCTCTAGCTCAAAGCAGGAGAATTCTGCAAAGTGCCAACATTTTACCCCCAGGAACGGGAAGGTGAGACTTTGGGTTTGTAAACAACTCTCCAGGCAGGGATCAGCACCAAGCATGGTGGCAGCATCTCCATCCCATGCGTGGGTGGCTGTGCACCCTGGGAAGAAGCAGGTGATGCTGCCTGTGTCCAAGGGCAGCATCTCTGCTCCTGGCCAGTGCCGTGAACGAACCACAGCTGCTGGAAGAGTATCTTGCACTAATTGGTAACTCCTCTGAGTCACCAGCTCCAAGAAAACTCCCTTCTCCTAGCAAGATGAAAGCCCTGAGTGACACAGGTTTCCTGCAATTTCCAGCTGTTGCATCACCAAGGAGATAATGTCTTTGCTGGTGCCTGGGGACTGGGATCATACAGCTGTGTAAACTGCGTGTGGGCTAAAGTATCTCAGGGCTGCATCCTCATCCCCAACACTTCCAAAGCAAAATAAAACCTCTCTGGAGGCAGCAGTGTTACAGGGAAACATTAAACCCAGCAACTCGGCCCAAAAAGGAGCAAATGAGTTATTTTTCATCAAAGCAGGACACTACAAATTTTATCTTCATCTCTGTCCCTGAGCAGCCTGGACACTGAGTTCCAGGCTTTGTCTTTGCTCTCAGGTTACACCAGATTCATGTGAAATAGCTTTAAGTAAAGCTACTCAGACTTTGTGCAAGGGGTAGTGGTAAAACTGCACCTCTGATCTGCAGATCTCAGCAGATCCTTCTCACTCTCTACAACTCCCTGAAAAGAGGTTATAGCAAGGTGGGGGTTGGTCTCTTCTCCCCAGTTACAAGTGATAGGACAAAAGGAAATTGCACCAGGGAAGGTTTAGGTTGGACATTAGAAGAAAATTCCTCACTGAAAGGGTTCTTAAAGACTGGAACAGGCTGCCCAGGGAATCATAGAATGGTTTAGGTTGGAAGAGATCTTAAAGATCATCCAGTTCCAACCCCCCTGTGTCACAGGCAGGGCCCCCTCCCACTAGACCAGTTCCCTCAAGCCCTCATCCAGCCTGGCCTTGAACACATCCAGGGAGGGAGCAGCCACAACCTCCCTGGGCAACCTGTTCCAGTGTCTCGCCACCCTCACTGTGAAGAATTTCTTCCTAACATCCCGTTCAAATCTCCCCTCTGCCAGTTTGAACCCATTCCCCCTCGTCCTGTCATAACAAGACCTTGTGAACAGTCTCTCCCCAGCCCTCCTGTAGGCCCCCCTCAGATACTGGTAGGCTGCTATAAGGTCTCCTTGAAGCCTTCCCTTCTCCAGGCTGAAAAGCCCCAACTCTGGGCAGCCCATTCCACTCTCTCTGTGCAGAACTTCCTCCTAACATCCAGCCTATACCTGCCCTGGCACAGCTTGAGGCTGTGTCCCCTCCTTCTGTTGCTGGGTGCCTGGGAGAAGAGCCCAAGCCCACCTGGCTACAACCTCCCTGCAGGTAGTTGTAGACAACTAGTAGACCTAGTCATCCTAGGTCATCTAGTCCAACCCCCTTGCAATCAGCAGGGACATCCCCAGCTAGAGCAGGTTACTCAGAAAGCCAAGGTAGGATGATGATTTAAGATACCAGAGGAAAGGCTAAAGAGCAGGAATGGTGGAAGCCTTCACCTCAGCCAGGAGAGCTTGCTGTGGCCATTAACTGCCCCCAAACCCACCCCTCACCCTCAACAACAGCAGACCAAAGGCAGGATCCCACTCTCAGCCCCTTCCACTCCTCGTGGGGGCACCTTTCATCTTCACACATCTCTATCTGACGCTCTGAAATGTTTCTCTTTGCCATCCAAATATTAAAAATCCCCTTTGAAAGCAAGCTCAGAACCTGCCATCTGTTTCCATTTAGGCTGCTCTGATTCCTTCTTCTTTGAAATGGAATCTAAAACGTTACTTAAAGGTCCTCTAATCTAGAGGGTGGGAGGAGAGCAACCAAAATCCAAATACCACCATCGCCGCCGCCGCCACTGTCACCCTGCTGAAAAGCAAAGCCCTGGTGAGAGCCAAGTGCTGGGAAGATGAAAAGAGAAAACTGAGAGGAGATCTTATTAACATTTATAAAAAGTATCTGCAGGGTGGGTGTCAAGAAGAAGGGGCCAGACCTTGTCATTGGTGCCCAGTGATGAGCACAAACAGGAACCCATCAAATTCCACCTTGATATGAGGAGAAACTTACTTGCTGTAAGGGTGCCAGAGCCATGGAGCAGGCTGCCTGGAGAACTTGGGGAGCCTCTTTCTCTGGAGACTTTCAAGACACTTGTGGACATGTTCCTGTATGGTCTGTCCTAGGTGATCAGACATGTGACATATCTCACTGGGCCAGTCCTTTGGCTTGGGCAGCATTAATGTACAATGGGTTTAGTTAGCTTTAGTAGCTACACCTACACATAAATAATCATCACCAGGAAGATTGGTAAGAGAGCACAGACTCATAGAATGGTTTGGGTGAGATCTCCAAAGGTCATCCAGTCTAACCCCCCTGCAGGCAGCAGGGACATCCTCCACTAGAGCAGGTTGCTCAGAGCCTTCTCCAGCCTCCTTCAATAGCTCCAGGGATGAGGCCTCAACTCCCTCCTTAGGCAACCTGTTGCAGTGTTCCAGCAGCCTCATGGTGCAGAAATCATAGAATGGTTTAGGTTGGAAGGGACCTCAAAGATCATCCAGTTCCTCACATCCAATCTCAATCTGCTCTGCTCTCATTCCAAACCATTGCCCTCATCCTGTCCCTGCAGGCCTTAGCAAAAAGTCCCTCTGCAGCCTCCTTGTCGCCCCTTCAGGTTCTGTCAGGCTGCTCTGAGGTCTCCCTGGAGCCTTCTCTTCTCCAGGCTGAACAGCCCAAGATCCCTCAGCCTGTCCTTGTAGCAGAGGTGTTTCAGCCTCATTATCACCTTGGTGGCCCTCACCTGGACCTGCTCCCCCAGGCCCATGCCCTTCCTCTGCAGCACGTTCGAGATGACATCAGTGCCTTCAGTCAACATCTCTGCTTTATAGCTGCTCTGGCTCTAGTCAAAACGCCCTGTCCGTAGCCTCACCCGTAGGTGCAATCCCATGTGCAACACACACTTTATCTCCCAGCCTTGCTTGGACCCAAATGCTGCAGCACAGCCCTGAGTAAATCCCATCTGGAGAGCGCAGCTGTTGTGAAGCTCTTGCAGCTTGGCCAACTCAGCTCCCTTCACTGACAACATCGTCCGCCTTGATTTTCCTCCTCTTCCTCCAGCCCAAGCACCTGGAAACTGTGCTCCAGCACTGAAGAACACAAAGCTCCCAGATCACAGAGAAAGCTTGAAAATGAAAAAAAAAAAAAAAAAAAGAAAAAAGAAATCCAACCTAACCCTGCCCCAGAGCTTTAAGAGCCTAAGTACTCCACAACCTCTTCCCTTGGCAAAGGAAGGAGCACATGTGGTGGATGTCAGCCATGTCATTTAATATGCCTCTGGAAGGTGTTCATGCAGTGTGAGGAGGAGAGTGGTGTAAAGCCTACACAGAGCAGCCCAGAAAAGGAGACCTGAGAGCAGGCTGCAAGGTTGTAAGGCAGCAGATGTGCCAAGGGCGGCCAAAACTGGTTCTGTTTTTCATGATGCTTCAGTAAGTCCTGGGATTTAGGGATGCAGCTCGTGAGCTTTGCGTGTCAGTGCTCAGCAAGTGCCCCAGGACACGGGGCCAGCAGTGCCTGCACAGTCCCTGGCCATGGCCACAGTAGTCACTGTGGCACAGAGATGATACTGATGGCCGGGCCAGCACAGCTGGGACAGCCACGTGGCACCTTCCACCACCAACCTGAATCACACAATCATAGAATGGTTTAGGTTGGAAGGGACCTCAAAGATCATCCAGTGCCAACCCTCCCTGTGCCATAGGCAGGGACACCTCCCACTAGAACAGGTCACTCAAGGCCTTATCCAACCTGGCCTTGAACATCATCCAACCTGGCCTTGAATACCTCCAGGGAAGGAGCAGCCACAACCTCCCTGGGCAACCTGTGCCAGTGTCTCACCACCCTCACCGTGACGAACTTCCTCCTAACATCCTGTTTAAATTTCCCCTCTGCCACTTTAAACCCAGTCCTCATCCTGTCATTACAAGACCTTGTGAATAGTCCCACTCCAGCCCTCCTGTAGGTCCCCTTCAGATACTGGAAGGCTGCTATAAGGTCTCCTGGCAGCCTTCTCTTCTGCAGGCTGCAGAGCCCCCACTCTTTCAGCCTCTCNCAGGCTGCAGAGCCCCAACTCTTTCAGCCTGTCCTCAGAGCAGAGCTGCTGCAGCCCTCTCAGCATCTTTGTGGCCCTCCTCTGGACTCTCTCCAACAGTTCCATGTCCTTCTTGTGCTGGGGGCTGCAGAACCTCCCCTGGAACTCCTCCCTCTGGCACAGCCTGGCATTCCCTCCCCTCCCTGCCACTGTATGCTGGGATGAAGGTTGGACTGGCTGATCCTGGTGCTCCTTTCCAACCACAGCCTGGCATTGCCTCTCCTCTGTATGCTGGGATGAAGGTTGGACTGGCTGATCCTGGTGCTCCTTTCCAACCACAGCCTGGCATTGCCTCTCCTCTGTATGCTGGGATGAAGGTTGGACTGGCTGATCCTGGTGCTCCTTTCCAACCACAGCCTGGCATTGCCTCTCCTCTGTATGCTGGGATGAAGGTTGGACTGGCTGATCCTGGTGCTCTTTTCCAACCACAGCCATTCATAGTGCTTAGATGTTGTGTTGAGGGATTTGGTTTTGCCAGGGACTTGTCAGTGTGAAACTAATGATTGGACTCAACGATCTTGAAGGTCTTTTCCAACCTAAGAAATTCTGTGATTCTGTGGTTCTGTGATTTTGTATCCTTCTGCCACATGAGCAAACACATTGCAGCTCTGAAACCAAACAGCCCTCTTGGATGGCCAAAATCACTCGAGCGCCTCCTGGCCCCAGACCTGAGGACCTTAGGCAACAGGGAAAATCAATCCAGCCCTTTCCTGCTGCGTTTTTATAGCCATGGCAGCACCCCCACATGTCCTGGGGGCCTCCCCGTGCAAATCTGATTTCATAGCTGGGCCTAAAATCTCCCTCTCAGGTTTAATAACCGAAACCACAATCAGTAGCAAAGGTGAGCTGATGGACATCCCAGCCTGGGCCAACTCAAAGATGCCTCCAAGACATGGGGAGTGAAAAACCAGCATGTTCCAAGTCAGAGGAGCAAATCAAAGGCAGCAAAAATGAAAGCTGACAGCAGTCCAAAGAACAGCTTAAGAGGAACAGGGATGTGCTGGAGAGGGTCCAGCAGAGGGCTATGAGGATGCTGAGGGGACTGGAGCACTGCTGAGGGACCTGGGGCTGCTTAGTCTGGAGAAGAGAAGACTGAGAGGGGATTTAATGAATGTTTATAAATATCTGAGGGTCAGGAGAGGGGGGGACAGGCTCTGCTCATTTGCTGCCTGGGATAGGCCAAGTAGCAATGGATGGAAGCTGCAGCACAGGAGGTTGCAGCTCAACACAAGAGGCAACTTCTGGACTGGAAGGGTCCCAGAGCACTGGCACAGGCTGCCCAGAGAGGTTGTGGAGTCTCCTTCTCTGGAGCCTTTCAAGACCTGTCTGGATGTGTTGCTGTGTGCCATGACCTAGATTGTCTGCTCCTGCTGTGGCAGGGGGGTTCGACTCGATGATCTTTGTGTCCCTTCCAACCCTGACATCCTGCGAACCACATTTTAGTTTCTATTTGCAGACAACAACAACCAAAAAAAAAAACCCAAAAAACCCAAACCCATACCCAAACCATCCCCAAAACCCCAACACCCCAGCAAGAGGCAGGGCTGTGGGATCCCTCCCGTGCTGGCGGAGTGACCGATGGTAAATCAGCCCAGCTCTGGGGGCTCCGTCACAGTCACCGAGGGTCCCCCTTGCCAATTAATCACGTTCCCATACTGATTAACAGCATGATTCATGCCCCTCGTTAGGCACATTCCCTAACAAACAAGGCTGTTATTTTTTTTTTTTTTTTCCTCCAAGGCTGCTCAGCTTTAATGGTTTAAAAAAAAAAAAAAAAAAAAAAAAAAAAAAAAAAACCCTCCAAAT
>VWZI01007252.1:34451-45832 GCA_013396835.1 Psilopogon haemacephalus | reverse complement strand
GGGGATGGGGTGGATTGCAGCTTGGTATTTAATTTAAGGTGGCTTAAATGGGACGGCAAAATCTACCCTGCAACAGCTTTTGATTTCGCGTTCTTTCTGTTTTGCTGTGGAGAAAAGCTGAGCTGGAGCCATGCCAGGGCTGATGTAGGAGCTGGAGGAGGAGTGAGGGGTGCATGGGCAAACCCTTGCCCATGGGACCAGGATAGGGGCACAGGGCTAGCCTGGAGGCTGCAGCACTGGGGGTACATCTCTATAATCCCAGTGCAGCACTTCAAGGTTCCCAAACAACCTCTGAAAACATTTTTTTTCCTCCATCCATGGAAAGAAATTCTGTCCAGTGGAGGGTGGGGAGACACTGGTACAGCTTGCCCAGGGAAGTTGTGGAGCACAGAAATGAAGTGATGTGATTGAAGATCACATTCTGTGATTCTATGCTCCACAACCTCCCTGGAGGTGTTCAAGGCCAGGTTGGAGGAGGCCTTGAGTGACCTGCTCTAGTAGGAGGTTTCCCTGCCTATGGCACAGGGGGGTTGGAACTGGATGAGCTCTGAGGTCTCTTCCAACCTAAACCATTCTATGATTCTATGAAAGTCATGAATGGATCATCCTCTCAAGGTGTTATGTTGCTGGTCCTCTCTGGAGCTGTAGATGCCCTCTCCCTGGAGGTGTTCAAGATCAGGTTGGCTGAAGCCTTGAGCGACCTGCTCGAGTGAGAGGTGTCTCTGCCAATGCCAGGGGGTTGGAACTAGATGATCTTCAGGTCTCTTCCAGCCCAAACCATTCTATGAACCTGTGACTCCTGCAGCAAAGACCTGAGTCCAAAGCAGATTTTTCAACTGAGCTACAAAACTGTTCCACTGCCTGACCATTCTTGGATAGGGACACTGCCCTGAGCAGCCTGTTCCACTGCCTGGCCACTCTGAGATAGAGACTCCACCACTGCCCTGAGCAGCCTGTTCCACTGCCTGGCCACTCTGAGATAGAGACTCCACCACTGCCCTGAGCAGCCTGTTCCACTGCCTGGCCACTCTGAGATAGAGACTCCACCACTGCCCTGAGCAGCCTGTTCCACTGCCTGGCCACTCTGAGATAGAGACTCCACCACTGCCCTGAGCAGCCTGTTCCACTGCCTGGCCACTCTGAGATAGAGACTCCACCACTGCCCTGAGCAGCCTGTTCCACTGCCTGGCCACTCTGAGATAGAGACTCCACCACTGCCCTGAGCAGCCTGTTCCACTGCCTGGCCACTCTGAGATAGAGACTCCACCACTGCCCTGAGCAGCCTGTTCCACTGCCTGGCCACTCTGAGATAGAGACTCCACCACTGCCCTGAGCAGCCTGTTCCACTGCCTGGCCACTCTGAGATAGAGACTCCACCACTGCCCTGAGCAGCCTGTTCCACTGCCTGACCACTCTGGGATAGGGACACTGCCCTGAGCAGCCTGTTCCACTGCCTGGCCACTCTGAGATAGAGACTCCACCACTGCCCTGAGCAGCCTGTTCCACTGCCTGACCACTCTGGGATAGGGACACTGCCCTGAGCAGCCTGTTCCACTGCCTGACCACTCTGGGATAGGGACACTGCCCTGAGCAGCCTGTTCCACTGCCTGACCACTCTGGGATAAGAACACTGCCCTGAGCAGCCTGTTCCACTGCCTGACCACTCTGGGATAGGGACTCCACCATTGCCCTGAGCAGCCTGTTCCACTGCCTGGCCACTCTTGCAGTACAAAAATTGTTCCTTAATATCCAACCTAAACCTCCCCTGGAGCAACTTGAGGCTGTTTCCTCTTCTGCTACCGCTTGTTCCTTGGGAGAAGAGAACGACTCCCACCTGGCTCCAGCCTCCTTTCAGGGAATTGTAGAGAAGGTCCCCAAAGTACTTAATTAAAGGATTAGTGGAGGACCTCATCCTTCTGGCAGGAGCCTGGGGGACCTGTGTATCCTTGAGAAACCTCCTGGAGACCCATCTGCCTTGCACCAGGGCTACCAAATAGCACGAATCTGAGCTCCTATCTGACACATGAAAAACAAACACTGAATTCAGACACTTTCTGCAGGGATGGGGAGGGAAAGGGGGGGCTGTTTAATTTTGTTCCCCCTCTCTGGGTGCTGTGCTGACCTCTGCTACCTCCTAAGTCAGCAAGACAATAGGTTGCAGCTGTGGCACAGCAACAGCAGGATTTGATTTGTTCGTGTGTGGCTGGCAGGGCAGTTCCTCCCTCTGACGGCTTGCAGCATGGCAGGGGCAGCAGTGTTGGAACTGGGGGGCTTGGTCCCAAAACACATGGGGGGAAACCCCTCACTTTGCCTCCCCTGCACAACCTTGGAGAGATGGGAAAAGGATCAACTAGAGGAAAGTGTCCATTACCGTCAACTTTTTGTAGGAGGTTGGGGTTGATCCAAGCCAACTGAAAAAAGGGGCAGAAAATATTTATTCAACTGTTTTATGCTATAACAATAATAATAATAATAATAATAATAAAATACGTATATAAAGAGGAAAATTACTTTGCTGCCCCAGCTCCTTCATGCTTCCAACTCCCAGGAGAGCAGGGGATGCATGTCTCTGGTGTGGTGCCCAGTTGGGCAATGGGTAGTGCTCAGGGATTGCTTGTCAAGGGAAAATTGCTGGAGGTTCCTGCTGCAGGAAGGGTTCTGCTGCAAGAGGCTTCTGCTGCAGGAAGGGTTCTGCTGCAGGATGGGTTTTGCTGCAAGAAGGTTCTGCAGCAAGAAGGTTCTGCTTTGAGAAGGGTTCTGCTGAACGAAAGGTTTTGCTGCAGGATGGGTTCTGCTGCAAGAAGGATTCTGCTGCAAGAAGGATTCTGCTGCAAGAAGGTTCTGCTAAAGGAAGGGTTCTGCTGCAAGAAGGATTCTGCTGCAAGAAGGATTCTGCTGCAAGAAGGTTCTGCTAAAGGAAGGGTTCTGCTGCAAGGTTCTGCTGCAGGAAGGGTTTTGCTTCAGGAAGGGTTCTGCAGCAGGAATGGTTCTGCTGCAGGCCCTCTCCACCTCAGGCCCTCCTCTCTGGCCATCCTCCAGCTCATAAAGCTGCTTCCTTGGCCAGACCCCGAGAGCTGTCTCAGGACTTTTCTTTGTGAGTGCTCAGAGTCTGAGGGGGTTTTGGCTGCGGTGGTTTTATCTTTGCCTTCTGCAAGGCTGGATTTCAGCTTTGCTCTTGGCATTGTCATCCCTCTGCTTTAGATCAGGCTGAAAACCTCTGCTGAAAACCACCCTGGGACAGCCCAGATTTCAGCCCATTGCCAAACCTCCGTGGGAGGAGGGCTGGTGGCAGTCCCCCAGGCTCCTTCAGGGAACTTCTGTTCCACTGTGTGATGCTGGGAGCTGAGCTCCAGGAGCTCCTGCACAGAGGATGCTCCGTGCAGGAAGATGTGCTAGAAGTCCTTAGGGGGGCATGCAAAGGATTCATGTTTCTCAAATCCATAAGAATCCAAAGGAGATTTTAGGGGATGTGGAAAGGAATCAGGCTCCCAAAACTCCTCGAGATCCAAAGGAGATCTCAGAGGCCGTGGGAAGGAGTCACCCTCCCCAAATTCACACAAATCCAAGGGTTGGAAAGTCTAAACCTCATCCTACATCCTGAAACCCCCAAAATGTGACTTTGTGACTATGATGAGCCAGATCAGCACCACAGAAGCAAAGGACTGATCCTCCCTTTCCCACCCTGCCAGCTTCAGCCTTTCCATTCAGTGAACATTGATTTATGTATTTGTGGATTTTACCTTTGTGAACGCCAAAGCTCCTTCCCACCTGGCACAGCCAAAAGCAGCCCCTGGCTGTCAGAACTCTCAGCCCCCTCCTCTGCAGCCCCCTAACCCATCACCACCAGCCAGTTTGTAGGAGCAAGGTGGCTTTTTCCTGGCTTTCTTGGCTTCCCTCTCACTTCCCCTCGTCAACTTGTTTGCCAAGAAGGGTCCTTTTACTGCCTGGGTTTGAGGAGCCAAGAAAGACGCTTGCTGGTGCGCTAGACAGCATGGAAAACCTGCAGCTTCAGGCTTTTAGGAGCCAGCTCCAGAGAAGAGTGAAACACCCATGGGGAAGCAAGGCCATGGCTTTGCACCCTCTCTGGTTTCACCCATGGATGCTGGTCCTGAGTGGCTGAGTGCAAGCAGGGACCTATGGGCATGCAAAGGCAGTGGTGTGTGTAAGGTGGGTGGAGGGAACTTGTCCTCCCCATGCTGCACTTTCGTCCTCCTTCTCTCTTCGAACCACAAACTCCTTTATGGCATGAGGTTACTACAGGCTCTGGCTTGATGCTGCTACAAAATCCAAGAATAATATGGTCCAGACCTCATCTGTGGTCCCCAAGAACCTCCAAGGCCTCATCTTCTCCCTCTAGGTACTAACAGTTCCATTTTGGACTTGATCTCTCCTGAGCATTGAGGTGCTTCAGATCTAAATGTTTCTTTTTGAGGCTCAGACCCTGACACTACCACAAGCCCAACAAGGTGGGACCACCAGACTCCAAGTTAACCATTCCTCAAAGTGATTTGGGAAAACACTTTGGCCACTGTGACCACCTGCAGTTGGATTTTCATCCCACTGAGGGAACACCACATGCAAGAGCCCTCACCACATAGTGAGACCCCACCTGGAGTTGGAGAGACCCCACCTGGAGTGGTGAGACCCCACCTGGAGTACTGCGTCCAGTTCTGGAGCCCCTATTACCAGAGGGATGTGGAGATGCTGGAGTGTGTCCAGAGAAGGGCCACAAGGATGCTGAGAGGGCTGCAGCACCTCTGCTATGAGCACAGCCTGAAAGAGTTGGGGCTGTGCAGGCTGGAAGAGGCTCCCAGATGACCTTCTTGTGGCCTTCCAGGATCTGAAGGAGGCCTACAGAAAAGCTGGGGAGGGACTTCTTAGGCTCTCAGGTAGTGACAGGACTAGGGGGAATGGATCAAAGCTGGAGGTGGGGAGATTCAGCCTGGATGTGAGGAGAAAGTTGTTGAGCATGAGAGTGGTGAGAGGCTGGAATGGGTTGCCCAGGGGGGTGGTTGGGGCCACATCCCTGGAGGTGTTTTTGGCCAGGCTGGCAGAGGCTGTGGGCAGCCTGATCTAGGGTAGGGTGTCCCTGGGCATGGCAGGGGGGTTGGAACTAGATAATCTTTGTGGTCCTTTCCAACCCTGACTGATTCTATGATTCTAAGAGAAACCATCAAGAGACATTCACTGAAAACCAACCCATCCTTAGGGGTCAGAGAAGGTGTCCAAAACCTCAACCCCATCACTAGAAGTTTAAAGCACATGAGGGGATGCACATGAACTGCAGCAGACATCAGCATCTGGATGAATGTGGGCCTGCCTCCACACAGCAGCTACAAAACGTCCCTGCACTCCTCAGAAAGGAGGACAAGAAGTGGTAGCAAAAAGCTTCCAGTACTAACAAACTCTCAAGCCCTCTAAAGCCCCTCGGTTGTGTATGAGCGAAGGCCAAACCCCACCCCAGGCTTGTTTTGGGGGTTTCTGTGGCTCAGAGTGGCCATTTCTCACCAGGCTGTTTTTACAGGGCTGGAGCTCAGAGCTGAGAGAGGGGAAGGAGCTGAGTTACAAGTCCCTCCTCCAGCTTGATTCCTGGCAGGGACAACCTGCAGCAGTGCTGCTCAGCACGTCAAGTCTGGCACCTGCTCACCATAAATTCATCTGCTGAAAAGTTAAAACGTGCATTTAGTTTAATTTCTCGTTCAAGGTTGGGTTTCTGCAGACCATAAATGCTAGAAAGAATGGGGGTTTGAAACAAAGCTGCATATTTACCTTGGAGATCTTCTGTAACTGGCTGCCCTTCATCTAAGATTTCCTTCTCAATGCTGAAGGATGCTCTCAGCACAGTCTAATGGGGAGGCTTTGCCACCATCACCTGCTAATGCTTCACAGAATCCCCACGTGGTGGGGGTTGGAAGGGACCTCTGGAGATCACAGGCTCACAGGATGTCAGGGGTTGGAAGGGACCCAAAGAGATCATCCAGTCCAACCTCCCTGCTAAAAAAGAGCACCCACAGCAGCTTGCCCAGGATCACAATGCCCAGCTGGGGTTGGAAGCTCTCCAGATAAGATGACTTCACAGCCTCTCTGGGCAGCCTGCTCTAGAATTCCAGCACCATCACACCAAAGAAATTTCTCCTCCTGTTCAGATGGAAGCTCCCGGGTTCTAGTTTGTGCCTATTACCCCTTGTCCTGTCATTGGGCATCACTGACCAGAGTCTGCCCCCATCCTCTTGCCTCTCACCCTTTATCTCTTGCTGAGCATTGCTCAGATTCCCTCTGGGGCTGCTCTTCTCCAGGTTCAGAAGCCGCAGGGCTCTCAGCTTTTGCTCCTCACAGAGACATTCCAGGCCTCTCAACATCTTCATAATCTGTACTGGCTTCTCTCCAGTAGTTCCCTGCCTCTCTTGAACTGGGGAGTCCACAGCTGGACCCAGTACTCCAGATGTGACCTCACTAGTGCAGACCAGAAGGTGTGGAGCACCATCCTTGACTTGCTGCCCACACTCTTCTTCATGCCCCCCCAGGACACCATTGGCCTTCTTATCCATGAGGGCACATTGCTGGCTCATGGGCAACTTGTCCTCCACCTGCACTCCCAGGTCCTTCCCTGAGGAACTGCTTTCCTACCCAGTTTGCTGTCATCAGCCAAATCTCCTGCTCGTTAGGTGGCTACAGTGGGTCCAGCATTCTGGGACCAACCCAGGCTGCCTTGCCACAACCACCACAACCCCAAGGGAAAGCAACGTGGAACAGAAACTCTTCCTCCTGCCATGCTCCCCACTCTGCCAAGCCTCTCCCCTCTGCCATCTCCAAACCCACTAAGCCTTCTTTTTTTTCCTTCCAAACACGAAGTAGGCAAGAAGAATTAAATTCACACTTAGGAAAAAGAAAATAATTTAAAAGAGACTTTTTTTTTTTTTTTTCTTTCCCCCACCCTTTTTAAAGCACAACTCCCTCCCTCCCCCCTCTTTTTTTTTTTTNTTTTTTTTTTTTTTTTCTGGGTTCCTGACAAAGCAATATTCTGCAGGCCAGTTGGAAAAATCCACTTACTCAACCTAGCCACCATGACTCCAATAACAATTATAAAATGTCCAATAAAACTCGTGTGCAATGTCAATGCCAATCTTGAAACGCAGAATTAAGTGGTGTATCAACATGAAACTTTATGGCTTCCTTTGCAGAGCAGGAGGATTGTCAATAAAAGTCCTTCTGAATGAAGAAAAGGGGCAGTAAAGATTAAATAAACAGGTTTTTTGTTGGGTTTTGGTTTTGTTTTTTTTCTGTTGAAGTGCTGTAAAGGCACCAGAGCTGCCTCTTACACTGGGACCCTTTTTTTCCCCCCTGTGTGCAGCCTCCCCTCGTGATGGAAACAAGTCACTAATTGCAAACTATCAATAAAGAGCCAATTAAAGTGTGCTTAGAAGGAGCCATTTACAGTGTGTCCTTAGGAACCTTCACCCTTGGCTTTCCCTCATCTCACTGGCTCCATCCAAAGGCTCCCCAGCAGACAAAGTGTGGTGCTGCACCATGGAATCATAGAATCGTGGAATCACAGACTCACAGAATTAGAGAGTATTGGAATCATAGAATTATGGATTCATGAGACCATGGAATCACAGAATCATGGAATAACAGAATCACAGAATCATAGAATCAGAGAATCAGAGAATAATAGAATCATGGAATCATAGAGTCATGGAATCACAGACTCACAGAATTATAGAGTCATGGAATCATAGAATAATAGAATCATAGAATCATGGAACTACAGAGTCATAGAATCAAGGAATCTCAAATCATGAAATTAATAGAATCATGGAATCCCAGAATCATGGAGTCATATAATCATGGAACCATGGAATCATATAATCCCAGAACCACAGAATCATGGAATCCTAAATCATAGAATCATGGAAAAACAGAATCATAGAATCACAGGGTAATGGAATCACAGAATCACAGATTCATGGAACTATGGAACCACAGGATCATAGAATAATTGGAAGCACGGAATCATAGAATCACAGGGCCATGGAATCATGGATTCGTGGAACCATAGAATCCCAGAATCATAGAAACATGGAATTATGGCATCATAGAATGGTAGGGGATAGAAGGGACCTCTGGAGATCATCAAGTCCAACCTTCAATATATTTATTGCAATAAACAATTGCAACTGGCCCTTATTGAAGGGCCCTTGGAGGAGTTGGAGGATAATGCTGTCTGGAGAACCCTGCCTGAGGGCTCAGGGGACATCACCTGGGGACATGACCTTTGAAGAACAGCCCTTGAATGTTAAATACACTGAAAAAAAAAATTCCCTTCCAAAGGTAGATGATGGAATGAACCTCTGGAGAAACTGGAAGCATTCAGCCCAAACCTCCCCCAGCTGCAGGATCAGCCTCTCTGCACTAGCCCTGGGCTGGTGTTTCTCTGCCATCCTTAAACCAAACCAGTGCAAGGGAAACAAACCAGCAACACGCGAAGAGCAGCCACACCAGTGTGAAACAGCCCAGAGCCAGCAGTGAATAGCTGTGAATCATCTTGATTCACTTGAGCCTGAACTCTTGACCTGCTGACTGAGTCAGTTCCTCTGGACACTGCTCCTGCTCTGAGAAGATGGGTTCCAGCAAAGCACACCACTGCTGGGACCACTCCCGGGACATGTGCCCACGGCCTTCCTGCAGGTTATGGAGCCCGTGTGAGGAAGGAGGGTCTGAAGTGGCCACCCAGGCTCTAGCCCACCCTACAGCCCCCAAACACAGGAAGCAGGAGAGGTTTGACTGCCTCCAAGCAGCCCTTGCTTCATCTTGGATGAAGACAGGACCCTGAGGAAGCAAACCTGCGAGTATCATTTTAAACTAAAAGAGGGAGAGAAGGAAGACAGTTTTTCACACTCAGGGTGGTTAAACCCTGCCCAGGATGCCCAGAGAGGTGGTAGACCTGGAATCACTGTAGGTCAGATTGTTTGGGGCTGTGAGCAACTTGCTGGAGTTGCAGATGTCCCTGTTGACTGCAGGGGGTTGGACTGGATGGGTTTTAAAGGTCCCTTCGCATCCAAAGCAGTCTGGCATTCTCTGTCCTGCCATCTCACCTGGAAGAGGATCTGCAAGAGGCCATGCAGGATGCACATCCGCCGTCCCAGGAAGATGAAGAATGGTACCACCAGCTCGATGAAGTGATTGACCAAGGTCTCAAACTGATGAAACCACCACGGGGAGCGATGCATGAAGTAGGCGATGGGGTTGGGCACTGGCTGAGTCTGCAAAGTGCAAGGGGAAAAGACTCAGTCTCCCTCCAGGAGCTCTTGACCTTCTTCCTCATTTCTTTCCCCAGGTTTGCTCACAAAAGAGCCATCCTTTGCCTCTGGGCATTCACTTCATCTTAGAAAAAAACTCCTTTTTATTTTTGTTTCTGGTGTAAAACCCAAGGAGTTTTAAAAGGAACACATTGTTCGTCAACCCAAAAGGTTTCGTTTTCCTGTTTTTCATCCTAAGCAAACTCCACTCAAATTAAATCCCAATTATTTAATTCTGAAATGGCACACACAGCTTGACCTGTTCTAGTGGGAGGTGTCCCTGCCTATGCTGGGGGGTTGGAATTGGATGATCAGGCACCCAGCAACAGAACGAGAGGACACATTCTCAGGCTGTGCCAGGGGAAGTTCAGGATGGATGTTAGGAGGAAGTTCTGCACAGAGAGAGTGATTGGCATTGGAATGGGCTGCCCAGGGAGGTGGTGGAGTCCCCATCCCTGGAGATGCTCAAGAAAAAAATGGATGGGGCACTTAGTGCTGTGGTCTAGTTAATTGGATAGGTTGGGCTGGATGAGCTTGCAGATCTCTTCCCGCCTGGCTGATTCTATGATCTTTGAGGTCACTTCCAACCTAAACAATTCTATGGCGGGGGGTTGGAACTTCATGATCTTTAAGGTCACTTCCAACCTAAACCATTCTATGATTCCATGATTCTATGATTCTATTCTATTCTATGACCCATTGCTCCATGGAATGTGTTGGGTTGGAGGGGGCCTCCAANCCCAGGGAGGTGGTGGAGTCCCCATCCCTGGAGATGCTCAAGAAAAAAATGGATGGGGCACTTAGTGCTGTGGTCTAGTTAATTGGATAGGTTGGGCTGGATGAGCTTGCAGATCTCTTCCCGCCTGGCTGATTCTATGATCTTTGAGGTCACTTCCAACCTAAACAATTCTATGGCGGGGGGTTGGAACTTCATGATCTTTAAGGTCACTTCCAACCTAAACCATTCTATGATTCCATGATTCTATGATTCTATTCTATTCTATGACCCATTGCTCCATGGAATGTGTTGGGTTGGAGGGGGCCTCCAAAGATCATAGAATCATAGAATGGTTTAGGTTGCAAGGGACCTCAAAGCTCAGCCAGTTCCAACCTCCCGCCATAGGCAGGGACACCTCCCACTAGAACAGGTCAATCAAGACCTCATCCAGCCTGGCCTTGAACACATCCAAGGAGGGAGCAGCCACAACCTCCCTGGGCAACCTATGCCAGTGTCTCATCACTCTCACTGCAAAGAGCTTCTTCCTAACATCCCGTTTAAATCTCCCCTCTGCCAGTTTAAGCCCATTACTCCTCGTCCTGTCATTACAAAACCTTGTGAATAGTCCCTCCCCAGCCCTCCTGTAGACCCCCTTCAGATACTGGAAGGCTACTCTAAGATCATCCAGAGCATCCCCCCTGCAGGCAGTAGGGACATCCTCCATTAGTGCAGGCTGCTCAGAGCCTTCTCCAGCCTCACCTTCAAGAGCTCCAACTCCTCAACTCCCTCCCTGGGCAACCTGTTGCAGTGTTGCAGCAGCCTGACGGTGCAGAACTTGTCGCTCACATCCAACCTACATCTGCTCTGCTCTCATTTCAAACCATCACCTCTCGTCCTACCACTGCAGGCCCCAGAGCAACACAGAAACCGAGCAAAGCATTTTCCCAGGGTCAAGCTGCAGGTCAAACAGCGCTGGGAATGGAAACCAGATTTCAAAAAGCTAGGAGATACTCTTTCAAAAAAGCACTGAAATGGGAACTAAATGCGGTGGGAGAGCTGCTTTCCAAAATGGTAATTGGGGAGAGGAAAGTGTAATCCCTCTAAACATGCTATATTGGTTTAAGGTATTTACATGCTGGCCTTGTGACAATATTATTCTTCCATTGGCCTGGAAGCTTTTTGACACTGGGAGATCTTCCACCCGCTACAATAAGGCTGCAAATTGCCCAAAGGGAAGCGAACCCAACCCCTGCCACGTTTAGGAACCACCACCCCAAGAAGCCCTGCAAGCAAGCAAGCAAGCAGTTAACAGTTTAGCTGAGCCTATCTGACAGAGCTCAGCTTCAGCAGGCTCACCTGAAAAC
>VWZI01007252.1:0-34422 GCA_013396835.1 Psilopogon haemacephalus | reverse complement strand
AAAAAAAAAAAAAAAAAAAAAAGAAGGAGAGAAGGGGGGAGGAGGGTGAAGATGCAAATTTTAATTGAAGGAGACACCACACATCTTTAAATTATTTGTAGTTAAATCAAAAGTAAAAACAAACCCAGGAGTGGGGGGGGGTGGGGGGGAAGGCTGTGCTGAGCATGGCAAGGGAGCCTGCTTCCACTGCCAAATCCCACAACTATTGTAATTCCTTATTAGCAAAGCTGGGATTAATAAAGCCCTCGCTCGTGATGGGTTGGAGGCTGCTTGTAACCCCTGAGGACAGGAGACCGCATCCTTCCTTCCTCGGACACCGGCGCCGGATGGAGCGGTGTGGGGGTCAAGGAGCTCTGGCCAAGGCCACTCCAGGAAGGGTTGGGAGGTCAGGGCTTCCCCATGCTGGGGCAGCAGCAGCCCCCCAGGTGCCACCAAGGAGCCTTCCCCTCCACGTAGGACCTGGTTTGAGTTAATCTGTTTGCCCGACTGCTCTTCAGCATTCCCAGAATGCCAGAAAGGCTCACAAAGAGTTGGGATTTTTTTTGGTCATTTATGTTTTTTGATTGTGGGGGTTTTTTTTTGGGTTTTGGGTTTTTTTACCTTGATCTCAAACTGCTGAGAATCCTTCCAAAAAAGACAGGTTGCTTTTTTTGGGCTGCTTTTATAATTTCATAGAATCACAGAATGGTTTAGGTTGGAAGGCACCTCAAAGCTCAAAGCTTCTGCAAGTGGATGCAGACAGGTGTGGGAAACCACAGGGCTGCAGAGAGGTGCCCATGGAATCAGAGTCACAGAATGGTTTAGGGTTGGAAGGGACCTCAAAGCTCAACCAGTTCCAACCCCCCTGTGCCATAGGCAGGGACACCTCCTACTAGAACAGGTTGCTCAAAGCCTCATCCAACATGCCCTGCAACACGTCCACGGAGGGAGCAGCCAAAACCTCCCTGGGCAACCCCTGCCAGTGTCTCACTTTCACTTTTTAAACTGTTGGGGTGTTTTTCTTGCATGCAATTGAATTCAAAATGCTGTCATGTAGAAGTGACTTCCCTTAGTCCCATATTCCATGTTTTAGCTGATGTCACGGTGTTAGATTATAGCCTGGAGTTGATGATCTCAGAGGTCTTTTCCAGCTGGAGTTGATGACCTCAGAAGTCTTTTCCAGCTTCAGTGATTCTGTGATTCTGTGACCCAGATGAGGTATCTCATTCCAGTACCTGAAGAGGGCCTACAGGAGAGCTGGAGAAGGACTGTTTGTGGTGGTAAGACCAGAGGTAATGGTGTGAAACTAGAGCAGGGGACATTAAGAAGAAGTTTTTTAGAGTGAGGGTGGTGAGACACTGGAACAGAGCAACCAGGGAGGTTGTGGACACCTTCCCTCTCTTAGTGTTTAAAACCAGTCTGGGTGATGCTTTGAGCAAACTGTGGGAAGTGTCAGGGTTGGAAGTAGATAATCTTTGAGGTCCCTTCCAATTTAAGCAATTCTATGACTTTAGGATTGATTCTATGGTTTTATGTCCAGACCTACATGTCTAGCCTGAGATGAGCCAGTTTCCAGTGTGCAACTGCCTGATCTCAGCATGCTGGAGCTTATTCCCTCCTGATTGTTAGAATAGAATAGAATAGAATAGAATAGAATAGAATAGAATAGAATAGAATAGAATAGAATAGAATAGAATAGAATAGAATAGAATAGAATAGAATAGAATAGAATAGAATAGAATAGAATAAGCCAGGTTGGCTGCTCCAACAGGTCCATATCTCCTTGCTGTGAATCACCCTTAGCTATTAAATCCATCATTTAGTTCCCCCATCCCCTTCCCCTCCATCTCAGGCTCACATTGATGCCCTCACTGATCAATGCCAACCACAGACAGAAAATCTTGCTTGTTGCTTTGGGCTGGGACTCGAGACCTCATCCTCTCAGTCTGTTGTGCTTAAGGGCAGAAAGAGAAGAGTTTTGTGTCTAGTTGCACTGCAGCAGGACAAGCAGCAGAAGAGGATTCTTGGCTTGGGCTCATGGAGCAGCCAGGTACAGGCTCATGTACAAACCAGCCAGGTATGCTGTGGCTTAATGGTTTTCAGCAGCAGCTTAAATCTTATCCTGAGGCAGAGATGTGGCAAAGGGTGAAGAAAAGCACAGAAATGTGGGGTGGGGTTAATAATTGACCCCCCACGAGCTATAGCACTGCCATCCTTCACTTTATCAGCGCCGACACTATCGCAGTGTCACTGGGGGCAGAGCTGCCAGGCAGGGAAGATAACCCAAGTGACAAGCAGGACTGAAAGCCTAACCCAGCAGTGGCCACACCACCAACACCAGGCGGTTGCCTTTGACAGGGGGAGAGAAATGCCTTTGATAAGAGCTGTGCTGGTGACAAAGCCCCTGGGGACACGCCGGGTAAGGGACCTTTCCTCCCCACCGCTGAGGTGGCTTCTGCAGGGTGTAAGCCATGAGTACATCAAACAAACCAGAGCGCTGGAGAAGTGACTCACATGTGTCAGAAGCTCTCTAGGAGGCTGCTGGGGGAGGAGAGCTGTGTGTGTGAATGTGTGTATGTGTGTGTGTGTGTGTGTGTGTGTGTTCCTCCCAATGCCTTCCAGATGCTGCGGGCGCTGGTTTCCCGGGGAGAACGCCGTGTTTACTCGGGCAGGGGTGCTGAGGCAGGAGCAGGGACCCGGAGCAGCCTGTGAATCACTCAGCACAGGCACCTGTGACCCTGGAAAGCTTCCTGCTTCCTTTTTTTGTGCCTCATTTTGTTGCCCAGGGGTGCTCAGAGCACCCAAAATCCCATCCCGGAGGGTGCCACTGAGCGGCGCCCAGCTGGGGACAGGTTGTAGAGGTTAAGAGAGGGAACTTGCCCAAGACAGGCATGGCCAGGGTCCTCCTGGTGCAACCACATCCATCCAAAACTGAAGTAGCACTTGATTAGGACCTCTATCAGGAGAAGAACCTCATGAAGTTCAACGAGGGAATGTGCAGGGACCTGCACCAGGGGAGGAACAATGCCCTGCACCAGCACTGCTGAGGGTGAGCTGCTGGGAAGCAGCTCTGGGAAAATGGACCTGGGAGTGCTGGTGGACAACAAGTTCCCCATGAGCCAGCAATGTGCCCTCATGGACAAGAAGGCCAGTGGTCTCCTGAGGTGTATTAAGGAGAGTGTGGCCAGCAGGTTGAAGGAGGCTCTCCTCCCCTCTGCTCTGCCCCAGAGAAGCCACATCTGGGCTCTCCAGTTCAAGAGAAACAAAGCACTACTGGGGAGAGTCCAGCATAGGCTATGAAGATGCTGAGGAGCCTGGAGCAGCTTTGTAAGGAGCAAAGGCTGAGAGCCCTGGTGCTGGTGAGCCTGGAGAAGAGCAGCCCCAGAGGGGATCTGAGCAATGCTCAGAAAGCACTGAAGGGCAGGAGGATGAGGCCAGGCTCTTGTCAGTTGTGCCCAGCAACAGGACAAGGGGCAATGGGCACAAACTGGAACCCAGGAGGTTCTGGCTGAACAGAAGGAGAAATTTCTTTGGTGTGAAGGTGCTGGAGCCCTGGAGCAGGCTGCCCAGAGAGGTTGTGGAGTCTCCTTGTCTAGAGAGCTTCCAAGCCCAGCTGGGCATTGTGATGCTGGGCAAGCTGCTGTGGATGCCCTGCTTTAGCAGGGAGCTTGGACTGGATGATCTCCCAACCTCCACCAAGACAGGATTCTGTGAAACACCACATCTGTTTTACAGGCCGGGAGAAGTGTAAAACATTCCAGCATCACTTCACCTGGCTCATTTTTTTCCTGTGGATGTTGAGCTGCTTTGCAAGGAGAAAGCATCCCAGGAAGCAGGCAGGAATTCCCCTACATTGAGAACTGTGAACTCCTGACACAGAAGAGACAGAAAAACACAGCTCCAAGCCAACTCCAAGTAAATAACCAAGCCCAAGGCGGATGCAGGGTGAGAAGAAGAGAGCAGAGCCCTTCTCTCCACCCAGCCCTGTCCCTCTGTGAAGCAGAAAACGCTTTTAAATGAAAAAAGAACCAACCCCACGATTAGCAAACCCCCAGCTTTATGTGTCAGCACAAGGTGCAAGACAATAAAAGCTCCTTGCCTCCCTCACACCTCCAGGGAAAAAAAAAAAACCACACACCCAAAGCGACCCAAACCTGCACTGCAAACTGAGTTTGAAAGCAGATTGGGGCAAATGANGCACACAGGGACACGGGGGAGGGGGGAGCTGCTGAATGGGGTCGAGGGCTGCCAGCTGAGGCTGTTCTCTGGCTTGTATCGGCCAGGTTTTACGAGGGGCTGCTAACAGAGTCTAAAAATATGCACAATAAACTGTAGGTTGTTGGCTTGGTTGTTTTTTTGTTGGTTTTTTTTCCCCTTTCCTTCTCCCTGAAGGGTCTCTGCTTTAATTATGTTCTTAGTGAGAACCATTAAAGCGCTAAGTACCTGAAGACTCCTAATTTACTAAACTACAGGCTACTAAAAGCCAACAGAAGGCTATTATACACCAGAGCAAAGGCTCTTCTCTGGGACTGTAAATGCTCAGGGTTTTCTCCGCTCAGCCTTCCCAGTCGCTCTGGCATTACATAAACTCCAAGCCGGTATTGAATCCCAGGGTTAGATAGCCCAGCTCAGCTCAGGGAAAGCTCCAGGCTCTCTCCTACACGTGTGCAGCAAAACAAGCCCCACATTGTCCTTGAACAACCCACAGCTCAGACGGGGCTGGGCATGGTGGTGTTACAACAGGAGCAGCCCCAAGGAGAGGGAGCTGGGAGTGCTGGGGGAGAACATCCATGGCACAGCAATGTGCCCTGGGGGCCAAGAGGGCCAAGGGGATCCTGGGGTGGATTAGGCAGAGTGTGTCCAGCAGAGCAAAGGAGGTTCTCCTCCTCCTCTACTCTGCCCTGCTGAGATCTCATCTTGAGTAATGCCTTCAGTTTTGGGCTCCTCAGCTGAAGAGGGACAGGGATCTGCTGGAGAAGGTTCAGTGGAGGGCTCCGAGGATGTTGAGAGGACTGAGCACTGCCTGGGGAGGAGAGGCTGAGGGACCTGGGGCTGCTTAATCTGCAGAAGAGAAGACTGAGAGGGACTGAATCCATGTTTATCAACCTCTGAGGGCTGGGGGTCAGGATTGGGGGTAGAGGCTCTGCTCACTGCTCCCTGGGATAGGCCAAAGAGCAATGGATGGAAGCTGCAGCACAGGAAGAAGAGCAGAACCCTGGAAAACCAAAGGTATTGCTGAATGTTTTCAAGAGTCTTTGTAGCAGGTACAGATGAACCTCAGGCACAGTCCTTTGGCTTCTCAAGGCTCTGAGGCATGAATTCATCTTCTCAGCTTCAAAGAGAAGCTCTTGGTTCTCTTCTACCTTGGACCAAGAAATAAAAAGGAATCTCCATCGACGTGATCCAAAGGCTGTTTCTCCGCCAGCCTGCTCTGCTTCACATCTTGACCCTTCCTCCTAAAGCATCTGCAGATCAAAGCTCCACTCTCCTGAGCCTCAGCCTCAATAGCTTCCCAACCCTGTGCAGAAGAGCAGATAGGAGCTAAACTGGGTCACCTGCAGCTGCTGAGAAGTGTGGCAAGATGTGTCTGGAGGCAGCTCATCTCCTGCTGTGCACCAACCTGGCTGATTCTTCAAGGCTTGACCACAGAATCATAGACTCATTCTGGAAAGGCTGGAGAAGACCTTCAGGAACATCTAGTTCAAACATTAATCCAACAGTACCAAATCCAGTGCAAACTCATGTCCCTCAGCAGCACAGCCACACAGCTTTGAGATCCCTCCGGGGGTGATGATCCAATCACTGCTCTGGGCCAGGCCTTGGCCTTCCTTTTGCAGGAATGAAATTGTTCCTCATGTCCAATCTTAAGCTCCCTGGAGCAATTTCCTCTCAACCTGTCACTTGGGAAAAAGAGATCAGCCCCGACCTGGCTCAAACCTCCTTTCAGATCCTGGAAGGCTACTTTAAGTTCTCCTGGAAGCCTTCTCTCCTTCTCTTCCCCAGGCTGCAGAGCCCCAGATCTCTCAGCCTGTCCTCACAGCAGAGCTGCTGCAGCCCTCTCAGCATCTTGGTGGCCTCCTCTGGACTGGCTCCAACTGTTCCATGTCGTTTTTGTGCTGGGGGCTGCAGAGCTGCAGACAGTGCTGCAGGTGGGGTGTGAGGAGAGCAGAGCCAAGGGGCAGAATCCCCTCCCTTGCCCTGCTGCCCACAGCTGCTCTTGCTGCAGCCCAGCACACAGTTGCTGTCTGGGCTGCACTCACACTGCAGCCTCATCTTGAGCTTTTCATCACCCTAGATCCCCAGGTTCTGTTCCTCAGGGCTGCTCTCAGCCATTCGCCACCCAAGTTGTAGAGAGCAATGAGGTCTTCCCTCAGCCTCCTTTTCTCCAGGCTAAACCACTCCAGTTCCCTCAGCTGCCCGTCACCAGCCCCGTTCTCCAGACCCTTTGCCAGCTTTACTGCCCCTCTCTCTACCTACTCCAGCCCCTCAATGTCCTTCTTGTAGTGAGGGCTCCAAAACTGAAGCCAGCATTTGAGAAGTGGCCTGACCATAGAGGGACGATTACCTCCCTGCTCCTGCTGCTACGTTAAACCGAAAAATCACCTATCAGATCTTCCTGGGCAGAGCGTCCCTTGCCCAGTCAATGGTAATATTCAGTTCATAGAAAAACAGGCTGGAATCTGCCTGCTTCAAGGCAGCAAAGGCAGCCAAGGAGATGTGTGTTTGACTCGGTGCCAGCACGACCATAAAATGTTGGCAATTTAGTAGAGACGTGGTGCCGCGCCACTCTCCCAAAGGACCTAAATAAACTTCAGATGTAGAACATNGTTTAGGTTGGAAGAGACCTCAAAGATCATCCATTTCAAACCCCCTGTGCCATAGGCAGGGACACCTCCCACTAGAACAGGACGCTCAAGACCTCATCCAGCCTGGCCTTGAACGCATCCAGGGAGGGAGCAGCCACAACCTCCCCGGGCAACCTGTGCCAGTGTCTCACCACCCTCACTGTGAAGAGCTTCCTCCTAACATCCAGTTTCAATCTCCCCTCTGCCAGTTTGAACCCATTCCCCCTCATCCTGTCATTACAAGACTTTGTGAATAGTCCCTCCCCAGCCTTCCTGTAGGCCCTCTTCAGATACTGGAAGGCTACTCTAAGGTCTCCTTGAAGCCTTCTCTTCTCCAGGCTGAAAAGCCCCAACTCTCTCAGCCTGTCCTCATAGCGGAGCTGCTGCAGCCCTCGGATCATCTTCATGGCCCTTCTCTGGACCCTCTCCAGCAGTTCCATGTCCTTCCTGTGCTGGGGGCCCCAGAACTACACACAGAAAGGATTCATGGCTGTTGAGGGACGATGATTGCACTCATGGCTACCAACATTGGAGGGGAAAGGGTCTTGGGAGAAGATTCTGCTGTGCAATTTCATGTCTTGGGAGTTACAAAATATCCCAAGGAGTAAGTTATTTCCCTGTTTCTTTCCTGCAAAGTCACCAGTGTAGGTGAAACCTTCCTGCTGCATCCATGACGTTGAGCTACAAAGCCAAGCAAGCTCTGTTCATGATATGCTGTGCCCAGCTCTGGAGTCCTCAGCACAGCACAGAAAGGGACCTGTTAAAATGGGACCAGAAGAGGCCATGGCAATGGCAGGAGGGCTTGAAGCTCTGTGCTGTGAGGCCAGGCTGGAAGAGTTTGGGTTGTTCAGCCTGGAATCATAGAATCATAGAATCAGTCAGGGTTGGAAGGGACCACAAAGATCATCCAGTTCCAACCCCCCTGCCATGGGCAGGGACACCCTACCCTAGATCAGGCTGCCCACAGCCTCATCCAGCCTTGCCTTAAACACCTCCAGGGATCTGGCCGCAGGGAAGTGGAAGAGTTGGAGTTGTTCAGCCTGGAGAAGAGAAGGCTCCAGGGAGACCTTCCAGTGGCCTTTCAGTGCTTAAAGGAGCTATTGAGAAAGCTGGGGGCAGATTTTGGAGCAGGGTCTGTTTTGACAGGACAAGAGGTGATGGCTTGAGCTAAATGAGAGAGATCCAGACTGGAAAAAAGACATTTTTGGCACAACCCTGGACCAGCTCGCCCAGAGAGATGGGAGATGTCCCATCCCTGGAACCATTACAGATCAGGTTGTTCAGGGGCTCTGAGCAACCTGCTCTAGCTACAGGTGTCCCTGCCAACTGCAAAAGGTTGGACATGATGAGCTTGAAAGGTCCTTTGCAACCCAAACTATTCCATGATTCCACGATTGCAAGAGCCAGCCCTGACTGACACCAGCACGAGTGAGGAAGTTCTTCACCAGGGCCACAGCGCAACGAGGGATTTCTGAATTCCAGCAGGTCGGATGGGGGCAGAAGGCTCTTCAGCTGCACTGTTTGCTTTTCCAGGCTGCACCCTGCCTCCTAGCCAGAGCTGTCCTTCTCCAGTAACAAAGAGCACATTTCCAGGGCCCACAGCATACCTGTTTATTGACACTGCTCCTCTGCGCCGTGTCTGCTCGATGCTGCCGTACGTGGAGCTAATTGTGGCTCTCTTACAGATTCACCTATTTATTCTGGACATTCTTGGAGGGCTCCAGAGCTAAAATTACACAAGGAACCACTGAACCGTTTGGGCTATTTATTTGTTCAAAAATCCCTTCAAAATAATTAGTGGAGCCTGGAACAGACACCTTGGCTCTGGAAGGGGCCAAGAAGAAGCTGGTGCAACCAGTTGTGGGTCACTCGTGCCTTTGGGGAGAAGGTTTGTTTGTTAAGGGCACCAGAGGTGGGGCATGTTTGGTTTAGGGAGTGGACCAGGCTGGAAGGTACAGCTGTAAGAAACAGGAGCAAAAGGCAAAATGTACTTGCCACAAAGGTCTCATCCCAAAGGTGAAAGAGATGCTGCAGCAATCCTCAAAGCTGAGAAAATTGGCCTGGAGAAGAGAAGGCTCCAGGAAGACCTTCTGGTGGCCTTTCAGTACTTTAAAGAGGCTGATTTTTCAGAAAGCTGGGGACAGACTTCTGAGCAGGGCTTGTTGTGACAGGATGAAGGGTAAAGGGTTTGAACTAAGAGGATGATTCAGATCAGAGAGGAGGAAGACATTTTTAAAATGAAGATGGTGAGATGATGGCTCAGGTTGCGTAGAGATGTGGGAGATGCTCCATCCTTGGAACCAGGTTGTCTGGGGCTCTGATCAACCTCCTCCCCGTTGACTGCAGGGGGTTGGACTGGATGAGTTTTAAAAGTCCTTCCCAACCCAGAGCAGCCTATGATTCTTTGACTTGCCAGTTTTGATCTGCAGATGCCATCAGATGGTGCTTTCCTGGTCTGCATCTTCCCAGTTCAAGAGGGATATGGAACTGCTCAAGAGAGTTCAGCGCAGAGCCACAAAGATGCAGATGGGAATGGAACATCTCTCTTACAAAGAGAGCCTGAAAGAGCTGGGGCTGTGCTGCTTGGACAGGAGGAGACTGAGAGGTGACCTCAGCAATGGTTATCAATATGTAAAGGTGAGTGCCAGGAGGCTGAAGCCAGGCTCTGCTGGGTGATGTCTGATGACAGCACAAGGGGCAATGGGTGGAAACTGAGGCATAGGAAGGTTCATGGAAACATCAGGAGGAATTTTTTCCCCTGTAAGGGTGACAGAACACTGGAACAGGCTGCCCAGCAGGGTTGTGGAGTCTCCCTCTCTGGAGATACTCCAAACCCACCTGGATGTGTTCCAGTGTAATCTGCTCTAGGTGATCCTAGGCTGGGGGGTTGGACTGGATGAGCTTTGGAGGTCACTTCCAGCCCCTGACATTCTGTGATGCTGTGATTTGACACTTCAGGATAGGTTAGGATTGGATGATCTTGGAGCTCTCTTCCAACCTGGCTTATTCTTATTCTAAAATCTGCAGGGTGTTGCTGGAGAAGGAACACCCAGCACAGAGGTGTGTTCCTGTGTCATCTGCTCTAGGTGATCCTGCTCTGGCAGGGGGGTTGGAGTGGATGAGCTTTGGAGGTCCCTTCCAGCCTCTGACATTGATCCTGTGACTCTGTGAGAGACTTCCCAAACCAGAAACACACTTCCTGGCTGCTGCTCTCCAACGGAGCTCACCTTCCCCAGCAGATCAAGAGCCTGGTTGCTCCCCAATATTTCAAACTGCCATTTAAGAACATATTGCCAACGTGATCCTTTAATTGGCCACTCTCAGGGCTCTCCATTAGAGCAGACAGAGTTTTCCTGCACAAGGTAAGCCCTTGCAAAAGCCCTGGCAAACGTTTCAAAACAAGCAGGCTCCCCCCCCACCCCCCACCCCACACCATGTATTTATTTGATATTCCTTCACATATAAATAATTCCTTGCAAGGGAACGTACTGAGTGGAAACTCCATTTAAAAGGTGATCCCAGATGGTGGCAAAGCTCTAAAATTGCAAGGCAACATGTAGGGAAAGATTAACGACCTCAGACAGGCACAAATTTATGAGGTGAAAGCCTCTGTAATCCGGGAGAAAAATGATACCAAACGTTAGACTAGACAGCTAGAAAGTACCTCTGCCTGCTTCAGGTGGCCTCTGCCATGCTACATTTTCTTTCAATGCAAGTCACTTTTGGGTTCGCTCAGCCTTTTCTCCTGCAGGCCAGAGGTGCTGCTTTGGTACATGAGCAGGGTGAGGGATGTGGCAGCTTCCACCAAGTGCCACCTCACTGAGTAACTCGGGCAACAGCTCTGCTGCTACAGCCTGGAAATAAGGAGCTGAGAGGAGAGGGAAGTGAGCTAGGACATCACTTCATCACTGCATGACCCAAAGCACCACCATCCAGTGACAGGTTGAGGGAGCTGGGGTTGTTCAGTCTGGAGAAGAGAAAGCTCCAGGCAGACCTAAGAGCAGCCTGCCAGTGCCTGAAGGGGGCTCCAAGGAGGCTGCAGAAGGACTGTTTGCAAAGGCCTGCAGGGACAAGATTAGAGGCAATGGTTTGGAACGAAAGCAGAGCAGATTTGGATTGGATGTGAGCAACAAGTTCTGCACCATGAGGCTGCTGGAACACTGCAACAGGTTGCGCAGGGAGGGACTTGAGGTCCCATGCCTGGAGCTACTGAAGATGGGGCTGGAGAAGGCTCTGAGCAACCTGATGTATTGGGGGATGCCCCTGCTGCCTGCAGGGGAGTTGGACTGGATGAGCTTTGGAAGTCCCTTCCAACCCAACCCATTCTATGATTTCCAACACCATGTTGGAATCATGTCACCCTCATGGATCTGCACCCAAACTGCAAGTTATTTTCAACCAGCCAGTGTCTGTTTTCCATCTACACCAAAGACCCTTGCAACACAGCTTGGTACCTCCTCTCCATTTGGGAATGTGATTTGAAGGGCAAATCCACTGCTTTAGATAGAGGGTGGAAGAACATCATTCCAAACATCCTCCCAACACAACATCTGCCCAGGTAGACCCAGGGACCTTGGGCTTGAATCACTCATGTCTCTATAAACCTACCACGGCTGCTCTCCCAAGGGCTCTCATTGCATCACTTTGAAAGTCCAGTGCTAAATCCAGGGTTGCATCTTCTTCAGAAGACTCTTTTAGTGGTGGGCACTCATAAATATGATGTTCAGGCCAAGGAACACACGGGCAAAAGCCACGGGTGGCAAAGGCCAGCGAAGCCCCTGGCTCGTGCCCGTGTTTGGATTAGGCAGTTCTGTGGCCTGGACCTTTACAGTTGGGTTAGGTTGGGGTTGGCTGGTTGTTATTTTTTTTCCCCTCAGCTTAAGACAAACAGTGAGAGCTTTCATGAAATGTGCTCACAAAGGGTAAATTGTGCCATCAGGAACTGACTACCTGGATGGTCGTTTGAATTCTCCCACCTGGAACACCACCGCGCTTCATGCCAAATCCAGTGCCAGGGGCAGGAGGGAGAGCTGGGAGTCACTCAGCCTCATTTAACTCTCCAGCTGCCCAAGACATACAGCAAGCTCAACATGCCACAGGCCAACAGGATGAGATTGAACAAGGCTAAGTGCAGGGCTCTACACTTTGGCCACAACAACCCCAGGCAGCGCTACAGGCTGGGGACAGAGTGGCTGGAGAGCAGCCATGCAGAGTGGGACCTGGGGGTGCTTGTAAATGGTAGCTGAACATGAGCCAGCAGTGTGCCCAGGTGGCATCCTGGCCTGGATCAGGAACAGTGTGGCCAGCAGGACCAGGGAGGTCATTCTGCCCTGTACTCAACACTGGTCAGGCCACACCTTGAATCTTATGTCCAGTTCTGGGCCCCTCAATTCAAGAGAGATGTTGAGGTGCTGGAAGGTGTCCAGAGAAGGGCAGCAAGGCTGGGAAGGGGCTTGGAGCACAGCCCTGTGAGGAGAGGCTGAGGGAGCTGGGGGTGTGCAGCCTGGAGAAGAGGAGGCTCAGGGCAGAGCTCATTGCTCTCTACAACTACCTGCAGGGAGGTTGTAGCCAGGTGGGGTTGGGCTCTGCTCCCAGGCACCCAGCAACAGAACGAGGGGACACAGCCTCAAGCTGTGCCAGGGCAGGTTCACGCTGGGTGTTAGAGGAAGTTGTTGCCAGAGAGAGTGATTGGCATTGGAATGGGCTGCCCAGGGAGGTGGTGGAGTCTATGTCCCTGGAGGTGTTGAAGCAAAGCCTGGATGGGGCACTTAGTGCCATTGGCTAAGGCTGGGTGCTAGGTTGGACTGGATGAGTTTGGAGGTCTCTTCCAACCTGGCTGATTCTATGAACAACATCTGCCTCAAATGGAGGTGTGTCAACCAACCAGCTGCAGTGGCAGATGAGATACCTCAGAAACAGAGAACTCTTGAGGGTGAAAGAGACTTTTAAGGTCCTCAGGTCCAACCCTTCACCCACTCACAATGCTGCCACTACTGCTAAGCCACTACCATTAAACCATGTCCCTCAGCACCATATCTGCACACCTTACTCCTATTCACCTGGAGAAAGACTTTTGAGGAGGGCCTGTTGTGGTAGCACAAAGTGGGGGTGGTTTGAAACTAAAAGACTGGAGAGAAAGAAGAAATGCTTTACACTGAGGGTGGTGAGATTCTGGCCCAGGTTACACAGAGATGCCTCATCCCTAGAACCATTTCGGGTCAGGTCGTTCAGGGCTCTGAGCAACCTGCTCTAGTTGGGGATGTCTTTGCTGACTGCAGGGGGGTTGGACTGGGTGACCATGAAAGGTCCATTCCTATCCAAACCAGTCTGTGAAGTGACCTTTTGCTTCGAGACCCTTCAAGCACCTCACTTGTGCAATGGCTTTTGCTTTGTGCTCCAAGTGCTGCTTGTTTCTGTGCTTTTCTAAAACAAAAGAAAACCCAAACCCCATTTATTTTCCACCCAATAAATGTGTCGCTCCTCTATCCCTGGGGACTTAATAATGCCCTCACACTTGTCCCCAGTTGGAGAGGGAGCTTGCAAATCAACGTTATAAATAAGATTGCCAACCTAAGCCAAATGCCTCGTTTTTATTAAAGCCTTTTACCTCCTTTCCTAACACCAATACAGCATCTCGGGAGCAGGAGCTTGGAGCTTGAGCCACCAAGAGCTGGCAGCCCCTTTCCTCCAGCCCTCCCTTGTCACCATGCCCTGTGCTGCTGTGGGGTTCACACCGTTGTGCTGCCCAGTTCTGGGGCTCCCAACAGAAAGGAGGACATTGAACTGTTTGAGCAGGTCCAGAGGAGGAGCACAAAGATGATCTGTGGGCTGGAGGACCTCTCCTATGGGAACAGGCTGAGAGAGTTGGCTGTTCAGCCTGGAGAAGAGAGGGCTCCAGGGAGACTTTAGAGCTGCCTTTCAGTACCTGAAGGGGCAACAAGAAGGCTGGGGAGGGACTTTTGACAAGGGCTTGTGGTGACAGAGCAAGAGGCTGGAAGAGAGCAGATTTAGACTGGAGATTAGGAAGAATTTTTACAAGGGCAGTGACAGGACAAGGCTTTGAGCTGGAAGGGAAGAGATTGAGATTAGGGAGAAATTCTTTCCAGTGAGGGCAGCAAGACAGTGGCACAGCTTGCCCAAGGAGGTCGTGGCTGCTCCTACCCTGGAGGTGTTCAAGGCCAGGCTGGATGAGACTTTGAGCAACCTGCTCTAGTGGGAGCTGTCCCTGCCTATGGCGGAGGGGGTGGAACTGGATGATCTTTAAGGTCCTTTCCATCCCAACCCATTCTACGACTCTATGTTTACCTGGGGTGGGTTTCAAGGCTGGATTTATCCCACATTCCCTCCTGCTGGCACCAGCCCACGCCCCCTGGGAGAGGAGCAAGCCTGCCCCAAACACTGTGCCCATTGATGCTGCGGGGCTGGGGCCGTGGCGTGGCGGCAGAGGTGGAGGTGGCAGCGCGTGTGTGGGGGGCGTTGTGTGTCTGTTTGCCTGGTGAAGTTCTCAGTGGGTATTTAATATTCCCCATCATGCAGGGCTGTTTCTCCTTCAGCCTGCCTGTCAGTTAAGCCCGGGGATGTTTATTTTAACGGCCACTTGTGGTCAAGGCTGGTGCCAGTTGTACGGCGTCGGTTACGCAGATTTAACGCTGGGGACTCGGCCCCCGGCTCCCTCAGCACGGAAGGCAGCCAGGGCTGCCCCAGCCTAATGTGAAACAACTGAACTCTTCCAGCAGTCCCTGCTCCAGCTTTAACCCTTCCTAGGAAGGAGAAGGGCTTCCAACCCCCAGCTCAGTGTCCCAGGCCTCGTCCTCCTCTCCTGCTTCTCAAACCTCCTCGGCAGCAAAGGGTTTTGTTAGAGCGACGACCTGAAAGCTGCAAGGGCAAACCTGAGCTGCTTAAGGAAGCAGCTTTTGGGGGAAGGAGAGGATTTTTATCACTCTTATGGATTTATCCATACCCAAGGACAGAGAAAACTTCTGGGATGAGCGACTTCAGCACTGGTGAGACCACACCTGGAATACTGGGTTCAGTTTTGGGTCCTTCATACCAGTAAGGATGCTGAGGTGCTGGAGCAGGTCCCGAGAAGGACAATAAAGCTGCACAGCTCTTGTGAAGAAGTAGATGAAGGAACTTGGGTTGTTCAGCCTGGAGAAAAGGAGGCTGGAGAAGACCTCCTCTCTCTACAACTCCACCTTCTCTCTCTCTACAACTCCCTGAAAGGAGATTTGAGCCAGGTGGGCGTTGGGCTCTTCTACCAAGGAACAAGGGATAGGACAAGAGGAAACTGCCTCAAGTTGTGCCAGGGGAGGTTTAGGGTCAGGCAGTGGGACAAATTTCTTCCCCAAAAGGGTTGTCAAGGCCTGGCCCAGGCTGCCCAGGGCAGTGGTAGAGTCCTCATCCCTGGAGGGGTCTCAAAGCCATGGAGATGTGGCACTGAGGGCCATGGCTTAGTGGTGGCCTGACAATGCTGGGTTAAGGATCAGACTTGATGATCTTCGAGGTCTCTTCCAACCAAAATGATTCTGTCATTCAAAGCTGCCCTGAGGGAAGCGTGGGATGCTCTGTACCTCTGCCCACTGAAGCCTTGGCCACCAACATGCCCCAGTGGCACAAGGCCAGGCCACTCCAGGTCATACCCTGTCCCCTAAACAGCATCCTGGCTTCAGTGCACCCTCCCTCCCTAAAGCCAGGCCTTGTGGAGGGTGAGCAGGAACCTCAAGAGCAGCTCCTTCTGTGACACAACAGCTGGGAAGATTCTAAAGATGTTAAAGAAGCTGTGGGGCTGCAGCAAAATTGTCTCATCATTTCTGATTGCCTGGACACTCTCCAGGATGCTAATCAAGGCCAGATTCAGTCATCTACCAAAGTGATGAGCAATCACATTGTGCCAGTACAGCTGGACATCATTACTTGGGAGCTGATCTTTCACCCAAGGGGGAAGGAGGCTTTTTTCCCATTGATCAAACTGAAAGAAAGGAAAGTGTGAGGACTGCAGAGGAGCTGCACTAGGCTGCTGCAGTCTCACCACACCAGCCAGCTCTCTGGCCTATATGTCCTGACAAAAATCACCTCTGACCATCCCAGTGACAGTGACCACTGCCTTTCAAGGAGCCACCACCACCACACCAATCCTGATTTGACATCAAACAACTGCTCTCAGTATCAGAGGAGCACATGGAGAGGTGTTCTGATGAATCCTGCACATCAACAGGTGCTGCTGAGGCTGCACCTTCAACACTGGCTTCGGTTTTGAGCCCCTCACTACAGGAAAGACATTATGGAATAGAATAGAATAGAACAGAGAATAGGATAGGATAGGATAGGATAGGATAGGATAGGATAGGATAGGATAGGATAGGATAGGATAGAATAGAATAGAATAGAATAGAATAGAATAGAATAGAATAGAATAGAATAGGAGCCAGGTTGGAAGAGACCTCCAAGCTCATTCAGTCCAACCTAGCACCCAGCCTTGGTCAATGCCCCATCCAGGCTTTGTTTCAACACCTCCAGGGATGAGGACTAAACCACCTCCCTGGGCAGCCCATTCCAATGCCAATCACTCTCTCTGGCAAGAACTTCCTCCTAACATCCAACCTGAACCTGCCCTGGTTCTTAGACTTAAGACTGTGTCCCCTTTTTCTGTTGCTGGTTGCTTGGGAGCAGTGCCCAACCTCACCTGGCTACAACCTCCCTTTAGGTAGTTGTAGAGACCAATGAGGTCACCCCTAAGCCTCCTCCTCTCCAGGCTGCACACCCCCAGCTCCCTCAGCCTCTCCTCATAGGGTGCTATAAGGTGCTGGAGCATGTCCAGAGAAGGGCAACAAAGCTGCTCAAGGGTCTAGAGCAGGTCTTGTGAGAAGCAGCTGAGGGAACTGGGGTTGTTCAGCCTGGAGAAAAGGAGGCTGAGGGGAAACCTCCCAGAGCCAACTCCCTACCACAGGAAGACTTCAGGTTACTGGAACCTCACTCTACAACCAGCTGAAAGGAGGTTGGAGCTAGGTGGGGATTGATCTGTTCTCCCTAGTAGCAAGACAAAAGGAAACAGCCTCAAGTTGCACCAGGGGAGATTTAGGTTGGACATGAGGAGCAATTTCTTCCTTAAAAGGGCTGTCAAGGCCTTGTGCAGGCTGTGCAGAACAGTGGTGGAGTCCCCATCCCTGGAGGGGTTTAAAAGCAGTGGTGTTAAGAGCCATGGACTTGCTAGTGTTGGATTGATGGTTGGACTTGATGGATCTTGAAGGTCTTTTCCAGCCTAAGTGATTCTATGTCTCTGTGTTTTCCATGGAGAACCACCAGGCTGTGGAAATGCTTTAACTGGATTGTTACAGGTACTGGGTAATGGCTGGGTGGGACAATAATTAACAGAATCCTGCCTAACGGCAGAGCACAGAGAAAATCCAAGCATGGCAGTGCTCAAAGCCCAGATTCACATGTCAAGAATTTGTTAATGGGAAAAGATTCAAGGTAATGGAACCCCACTGGGTTTGCAGAGCTCTGAGATCAGAGCTTTCCTCTAAGAGTCAAAACCTGCCAGGTAAATAATTTACAAGTGGAAGGGAAGCAACCTGGATGTCTAATAGAGACAAAATATGCCTGGAAGAGTCAAGTTTGAAATGCTCAGTGTGAATTTCCTGCTCTAAATAAAATGAACCATGTCTCAAACCAACTCCTCCTCTGTGGTTTTCTCATCTGTGCCATTTTTTTTCTTCCCATGGCCAATACACCTCCTGCTTTATTAATCCCTATGAGATAGGAGAGGTTGGGCCCTCCCCTGGTGTCAGCACACATCTGGCTGCCACACAGAGCCAATGCTCCACCACTCCCCCGTGTCCTCCCTCCAACACATCAATGGACTTCAACAGACAAAGAGGTGAGGCCATAATTCACCAGGCACAGCTCAAACTCTCCTAGGTGTTAGATGTGCGACCCTAATGCCCGAGTGAAACCTCCTCTGATGCAGCAATTCCTGAACCTGGGCTGAGTCATCTCACGACCTGGAACGAGCAGACCACTTCTAATCCCTGCATCTTCATCCCTCCACATTTGCAATGCCTTTATCAACCTCTGGCAGCAGATAAAAAAATGATTTATGAGCAGAGAACTCAAAGCAAAGCCCTGTGAAAGACACCAGCTACACCACACCTCACCCAGCAAAGCCTCCTCCTGCCTTCCACAAGGGTTTTTACTGAAACAAGAGATGAAGCTTAGAGAATCATAGGACCACAGAACCACTCTGGGTGGAACAGACCTTGTCAGATCACCCAGCACTGCCAGGTCCCCACTAATCCATGCCCCTCAGAACCACATCTCCATGGCTTGGAAACACCCCCAGGGGTGGGGACTCCACCACTGCCCTGGGCCAGATCTTGACAACCCTTTTGGGGAATAAATTGTTCCTCATGTCCAAGAGGAGAGGGAGAGAGGGGAAGAGGGAAGGGGAGAGGGTGAAGGACAGAAGAGAGAAGGGAAAGGGGAGGGGAAAAGGGTAAGGGGAGAGTAGTAGGGGAGAGGGGGAAGGGGAGAAGGTGAAGGAATGGAAAGGGGAAGAGATGGAAATGGGAAGAGGGAATGGAAATGGGAAGAGGATATGGAAAGAGGAAAAAGAAGAGGAAAATTTTAAAAGAAGAGGAAGCAGGAAGAAGAAGAAGGAAGGAAGAGGAAGAAAGAAGGAAGAGGATGAAGGAAGAGGAAAAAAGGAAGAGGAAAAAGGAAAAGGTAAAATGATAGAAGGCAAAAGGAAAAAGAAAGAAACTACCTATCTCAATGTAGGTGAGCAAGGGGATGCAGCTGAACTGGAGTTGAAAGAAGAGCAGCGGCTCAGCTGCCCCACAAGAAAGCCCTGGGAACACGAAGGCGAAGCTGCAGCACGTTAAAATCCGAGGCTAATTTAAAGTCTTGTTAGTGCAAAAGCTGGAAACACGCCCAAAGCGGAGGGAGGAGGGGAGAAAAATAATAACCAGGCCAAGTGTATATTTCTCCTAGAAATTCCATGTCAGAATGGACCTCAGGACTGGCACTCACAGGCTCCAGTTTCAATAAATCAACACAGCGTGCGGGGTAACAGTAGCACAACTCTTTCTCTCTCTCTCTCTCTCTCCTTTTTTTTTTTTTCCCCCATAATACAGCCAGGTAAAAAGCACTGCACAGCCAAGAACAAACTGCCCATTCTTTTCTGCTGCTTGGCAAGGGGACAAATTACTTTCTGCACCTCTCTGTGTTGAAGGACTGGTTATTAAATACAGCCTAAGCTGCCTTTCCAGCCACACTTAAATCGAGGACAAAATAAAGCAAACGCCACTGCCCGCAAGAAATTCCGAGAGCAAAAGAGCAATGGTAGGATGAGGACACCCCCAGGCATGCCTCTGCCTACCTAAGGATTTAAGTAGTTTGGATTTGTGAAGCCCTACAGCCCTGTGACACCGAGGCAAGGACAGGGACTTGCTGGAGAGGGTACAGCAAAGGGCTGCAAAGATGCTGAGAGGAGTGGAACAGCTCTCTGAGGAGAAAAAAAGTGAGAGGATTTGGGCTGTTTGGTCTGGAGAAGAGGAGATTCAGAGGGGATCTCATCAATGCTGATCAATACTTAAAGGGTGGGTGTCAGGAGGGTAGGATCAGGCTGTTTTCAGTGGTGCCCAGTGTCAGGACAGGCACAGACTTCAACATAAAAAAAAAAATCCATCTAAAGACAAGGAGGAACATCCTTAAGAGTGGCAGAGCACTGGAGCAGGCTGCCCAGGGAGGTGCTGAAGTCTCCACTTCTGGAGACATTCCAAACCCACCTGGAGATGTTCCTGTCTGACCTTCTCTAGGTGATCCTGCCTTGGCAGAGGAATTGGACTGGATGATCTCCAGAGTACCTTCCCTACCATTCTGTGCTTCTGTGAGGCACTGCACAGACCTGCCCAAACTGCCACAGCTTTGGCCAGTAATTTCGGGATGATTCCAACTATCCAAGCCCAGTCCTGAGCATCTCACTGCCAAAGAGCAGCAAACAAGGAGGTGAGAGTGAGCTCAGAGCTGCTGCAGTTGCTCATCCCAAATGTGTTTGCTGGCATTTTTTTGCTGTTTGGAGAGCAGCTTCTCCATTTCTGGGACTCAGTTGTGCTGAACGCTGTGGAAATAGCGAGGAAGTGAGAGAGGAGAGCATAAAAGCCTCAGAGAGACACAGCATAACTTGAGGGAGGGAAGGAGCAGGGGAAAGTGATGTGGTCACGAAGATGATCAGAGGGCTGGAGCACCTCTGCTATGAGGACAGGCTGAGAGAGTTGAGGTTTTTCAGCCTGGAGAAGAGTAGGCTTCGAGGAGACCTTAAGAGTAGCCTTCCAGTATCTGAAAGGAGCTACAGGAGGGCTGGGGAGGGACTGTTCACAAGGTCTTGTAATGACAGGATGAGGGGGAATGGGTTCAAACTGGCAGAGGGGAGACTGAAACTGGATGTTAGGAGGAAGTTCTTCACAGTGAGGGTGGCAAGACACTGGCACAGGTTGCCAAGGGAGGTTGTGGCTGCTCCCTCCCTGGAGGTGTTCAAGCCCAGGCTGGATGAGGTCTCGAGCGACCTGATCTAGTGGGAGGTGTCCCTGCCTATGGCACAGGGGGGTTGGAACTGGATAATCTTTGAGGTCTCTTCCAACCTAAACCATTCTATGATTGTCTGATGTGGCTAAAATGCTGCCTTCAACCAGCACTGCCTCCAATCATTGCTGTATTAATTCAACACCAGGCACCAGGACACAAGAGGGGTCTCCTGTCCCTTGGTCCTCCCACCTCCATCACCTCCCCTTCTAATGACATTTCATGCCACTTCTGCTGCAAATCACTCGACATTTCCTTTACAATCCCTCTCCTCTGTGAGGCATAACTTCATTACTGGACAGACCTGGAGCTGCAACATGATGCAGGAGGATGGAGGGCAGTGCCCTGACTTCCCACAGGCTGCCGAGAGAAGAGCCAGGGTTTGACCTGGTCTTTTGATTTCTAACTCAGTGCCACGTAGGGGATAGCTGTCAGGGGCAGAAGACTCTACAGAGAATTTTAAAGCATTAGGTTTTAAACATCTCTGCTCCAAAATGTGAGTTTTCAGCAAGTCTTATGGCACATGGGTCTTTGGGAAGAGGGAAAAAGTTCCTTATCTGGAGAAATGTGGTTTATTGTAGTGACAAGCAGGATGTGCAAGTGATAGGTGGGTCCAACTCATACAATCCCAGGATGGTGAGGGTTGGAAGGGACCTCTGGGGATCATCCAGTCCAACCCCCACATTAAAACAGGGGCACCCACAGCAGTTTGCTCAGGGTCACAATATATATGGGGGGTTTGGAAGCTCTCCGGACAAGGAGACTCCACAACCTCTCTGGGCAGCCTGCTCACAACAAAGAAGTTTCTCCTCCACTTCAGACAGAGCCTCCTGGGTTCCAGTTTGTGCCTATTGCCCCTTGTCCCATCACTGGACACCACAGACAAGAGCTTGGCCCCATTCTCTTGCTCCTCACCCCTTAGCTCTTGCTGAGCATTGATTAGACCCCTTCTGGGGCTGCTCTTCTCTAGGTTCAACAGCCTCAGGGCTCTCAGTCTTTGCTCCTCACAGAGCTGCTCCAGGCCCCTCAGCACCTTTGTAGCCTCCACTGGACTCTCTCCTGTAGTTCCCTGCTACTCTTGAACTGGGGAACTCAGCACTGGACCCACCACTCCAGCTGTGGCCTCACTGGGGCAGAGCAGCGGGGCTGGAGAACATCCCTCAACCTGCTGGCTAAGTCCACAAATTGCTGTCTCTGGTGAGCTAAGATGTTTAACACCCAGAGCTGTCAAAGAATTCCACTTCCTGACTTAATTTATTTGTACATTTTCTTTTAATTAGCTCATGGACTTGGAAACGTGCTGATCACTCAGCCAGGCCTTCCAGCAACTCTTTTTTTTCTCGGGGTTGGTGCAGACCTTCAGTGCACTGAGCTGCCTGTGTGGGCGAGAAGCTGACTTCTGAAATTTTTTTTCATGGAAGGCACAAAGTCTCAGAGGTGTTTCATGTGGCAAGCTAAAGATGTAATTCAATAACAACAAATAGCTGAGAGGTTATTCGGGGGAAAGTTTCCCTCTGTGCACGGCTGCTGAAGAAGGCGATGGAAAGTCCACATGCCCTACCCTTGGCACATTGCTGTCTGTTGCCCTCTAGAAGGGATGAGCCTGTGGCATTATGTCACTGGACTGCTCTGTTTGATGGAACAGAACAGAATAGAACAGAATAGAACAGAATAGAATAGAATAGGATAGAATAGGATAGGATAGGATAGGATAGGATAGGATAGGAGAGGATAGGATAGGATAGGATAGGATAGGATAGGATAGGATAGGATAGGATAGGATAGGATAGGATAGGATAGGATAGGATAGGATAGGATAGGATAGGATAGAAGTGGAATGGAATGGAATGGAATCAGCTAAGAGAGTAGAATAGAATAGAATAGAATAGAATAGAATAGAATAGAATAGAATAGAATAGAATAGAATAGAATAGAATAGGAGCCAGATTGGAAGAGACCTCCAAGATCACCAATCGAACCTAACACCCAGCCCTATCCCATGGCACTAAGTGCTCCATCCAGTCTAGAATAGAATGGAATAGAATAGAATAAAGCCAGCTTGGAAGAGACCTCCAAGCTCATCCAGTCCACCCTAGCACCCAGCCCTATCCAATGGCACTAAGTGCCCCGTCCAGTCTAGAATAGAATAGAATAAAGCCAGCTTGGAAGAGACCTCCAAGATCATCCAATCCAATCTAACACCCAGCCCTATCCCATGGCACTAAGTGCTCCATCCAGTCTAGAATAGAATGGAATAGAATAGAATAAAGCCAGCTTGGAAGAGACCTCCAAGCTCATCCAGTCCACCCTAGCACCCAGCCCTATCCAATGGCACTAAGTGCCCCGTCCAGTCTAGAATAGAATAGAATAAAGCCAGCTTGGAAGAGACCTCCAAGATCATCCAATCCAATCTAACACCCAGCCCTATCCCATGGCACTAAGTGCTCCATCCAGTCTAGAATAGAATGGAATAGAATAGAATAAAGCCAGCTTGGAAGAGACCTCCAAGCTCATCCAGTCCACCCTAGCACCCAGCCCTATCCAATGGCACTAAGTGCCCCGTCCAGTCTAGAATAGAATACAATAATGCCAGCTTGGAAAAGACCTCCAAGATCATCCAATCCAATCTAACACCCAGCCCTATCCCATGGCACTAAGTGTTCCATCCAGTCTAGAATAGAATAGAATAGAATAGAATAGAATAGAATAGAATAGAATAGAATAGAATAGCATAGAATAAAGCCAGTTTGGAAGAGACCTCCACCTCACCCAGCCCTAGCCAATGGCACTAAGTGCCCCATCCAGGCTTTGCTTGAACACCTCCAGGGATGGTGACTCCACCACCTACCTGGGCAGCCCTTTCCAATGCCAATCACTCTCTCTGTGCAGAACTTCCCCCTAGTCCTGTCACTCCCTAATAGCCTAAAAAGTCCCTCCCCAGCTGTTTTGTAGCCCCCTTCAGATACTGGAAGGCCACAAGAAGGTCACCTGGGAGCCTCCTCTTCTCCAAACTGAACAGCCCCAACTCTTTCAGTCTGTCCTCATAGCAGAGATGCTCCAGCCCTCTGATCATCCACTTGTTGCATGAAAGAAGAGACCAACTCCACCTCAACTCAACCTCCTTGCAGAGGATGCACCAGTAGCAAGAACTCCCTTCGCTGGCGAGCTGCTGGCTGTCAAGGGAAGGGTTAATTCTGGCAGGGTTGGGGCTTTATTGTGTGCACAGCCAGAATTAGCTCACACTACAAAATGAAACACCGTGAAACCTGCACTGCATTAGGGTTGGTGGGACTACATAATAATTTATGAACTGGACTATGGTTTACACCACAGACAAACAATCGCTAGGCAGGAGGTCTTAGGAAGCTGAAGGTTAAAGGTGATTGAATATTACCTGAACTTCCCTTCAATAACTCAACACATGACTATTAGCCTGGTTTATCTGGCTCTATTAAGAAGAGCTGATGAAAACTTTTAATCTGCTTCCAAATGGCTCCAGGCACCGGGTAGATAGGAGTTTGTTTTGTTGGGAGGGCTGAAAGAAAACAAAACCAATTCAGGAGATCCATCCCCCCAAGCCCTCATTAGCTGGGGCCTCATTGTAGGCACCTGGCGAAGCTTCCTACATCCCTGCCCCTCTGCAGGCAGCTGAGCACACCCAGCTGGCACCATGCCATGGATGGACCCAGACTCTACATCAAATCCAGCAAGATCAGCATTTGGCACCAGGAGTTTGCTGCTCTGGGAACATTTCACAGCTTTAATTGCTCCACTGGTTTATTACTGTGCTTACAAAGGGGGTTGGAAGTGGTTCTCCCTCCTGATCTTACCTGGCCTGCCACTAGATCACAGGTTCACAGGATGTCAGGGGTTGGAAAGGACCCAAAGAGCTCACTGAGTCCAACTGCCCTGCCAGAGCAGGACCAGACAATCTAGCTCAGGACACACAGAAACACATCCAGACAGGTCTGGAAAGGCTCCGCACAAGGAGACTCCACAACCTCTCTGGGCAGCCTGTGCCAGTGCTCTGGGATCCTTCCAGTCAAGAAGTTGCCTCTGGTGTTGAGCTGCAACCTCCTGTGCTGCAGCTTCCATCCATTGCTCCTTGTCCTATCCCAGGAAGCAGTGAGCAGAGCCTGTTCCCCACCTCCTGACCCCCAGCCCTCAGATATTTATAAACATTGATTCAATCCCTCTCAATCTTCTCTTCTCCAGACTAAACAGCCCCAGGTCTCTCATTCTGCAGTCCCCTCAGCATCTTTGTAGCCCTACACTGGACCCTCTCCAGCCCTACCCTGTCCCTCTGAAACTGGGGAGCCCAAAACTGAAGGCAGAATTCAACATGAGGTCTCACCAGGGCAGAGCATCTCCCATCACACCACATTGCACTCCAAGGAGCCCTTGGTGAGATGCTCCTTGTAGGAAACCTCAATTAAAAATGAGCACCAAGTTACTCCAGCAGGCACCTTAACCCTGCACCCTAAATCAAGAAACATAGACTCATAGAATTGTTTGGGTTGAAAAAGGCCTTTGAGATCATCAAGTCCAACCTGTCAGGTCACCACTAAACCATGGCCCTCAGCACCACATCTGGATGGCTTTGAAACTTCTCCAGGGATGGGGACTCCACCACTGCCCTGGCCAGCTTGGGCCACACCTTGACGACCCTTTTGGGGTAGAAACTGTTCCTCACGTCCAACCTAAACCTGCCCTGGTGCAGCTTAAGGTCATTCCCTCTTGTTCCTTGGGAGAACAGACCAAGCCCCACCTAGCTCCAGCCTCCTTTCATGGAGTTGCAGAGAGCCAGGAGGTCTCTCCTCAACCTCCTTTCCTCCATGCTGAACAACTCCATCTCGCTCAGCTGCTTCTCATGAGATGTGGAAACCCTGGAAGCTGATTGTGTATTGATTTTCACTGCAAGCAAAGCTGGGATGCTGAACTAACTTCTCACAGTGCCGGGTCCAAAGCGGAGCGAAAACATTGAGCAATCACCCAAGTCTGTCAAATCCAACCTGACAAATGAAAGGTCTTCAAGATAGTGACTGCACCTTCTCAGGGTTGCTTGGGCTACGCTTCATCCTGGTGGATTATTTACCTTCCCAGTCGAATCCATCATCCCCCCCTGACATTCCCAGCAAACACAAACAAGGAAATTGGTCTCTGCTGCTGAGTTTTTAGGGAGAGCGATGACAAACTCAGCTCACTTCTCAGGGAGAAGGGCAAGTCCTGGCTTCACCTGCTCTGCTCCACCACTGCCATCTCCCCTGCCTGTGACACTTCCCAAGCAGCTCCAGAAAACAGGAATTACAGAATCACAGAATGCTAGGGGTTGGGAGAGACCTCTAGAGACCACCCAGTCCAACCCCACTGCCAAAGCAGGACCACCTAGGGCAGGCTGAAGCCTCCAGAGCAGGAGACTGTGCAACCTCTCTGGGCAGCCTGTTCCAGTGCTGTGCCACCCTCACCACGAGGACTGAGGTGGAACCTCCTGTGTTTTACCTGTTGTTCCTTGTCCTCCAAGAGTAGCCTGGCACCTTCATCTTGACACCCATCCCTCAGATATTTAGAGACATTGGTCAGATCTCCTCTCCAGACTAAGCAGTCTCAGGTCTCTCCTAGGAGCAGGGATGTCCAAGTCCTTCAATCATCCTTCTAGCTCTCTGTTGGATTTTCACTAGCAGATCCCTGTCTGCCTTCAACTGGACACAATATTCTGAGTGTGGTCTCACCAGGGCAGAAAAAAAGGGGGAGAAGAACCTCCCTAGACCTGCTGGACACATTTTCCTTTAGCACCAAATCCTGTTACCCTCTGGTCACACCTGACATAACTGAGCCCTTCCTTGTCCCCTGGACAGGAAATACCTCCTGATCAGGGCACTTGCCCCCTGGGACAGACACCTGCCAACACCTGTGGCCTCAGTGCCCCAGTGAGCACAGGGAGGTGTGGGATGGGACCAGCAGCAAACCTTCTGGGCTCTGCAATTCCCCAGAGGTTTTCCAGGACAGGGCAGAAATAGCAGGAGAAGGAGTTATTTCCTTCATCCTCCTTGCTGCAACCAAACACAACCTTCTGCCTCACCCCAGACAGAAGAGGCAGGGCACAAACATCATCTTCCTGTTCAAACTGCAGGACTACAGCTACATTTGGAGCAGTAACCCATGCTACTAGTTAGCCCCTGTCTAATACTCATTTTATTTGCTTGGTTTCCTGGCAAGGAAGATGAGGACAATGAGCTCAGCTGTCTGCAAGCCCCAAAGGAACTGCACCTTGGATGACCATGAGAGCCATCCTAGGCTCTCCAGGGACCATCCCAGGGATGTAGAGCTTCCACAGCTTGGGGGAATCAGTGGTTTCCTGTATGCTCACCACCACCAACCCCTGAGTGACCACAGAGGAGGCACTGGGGGACAGCAGACAGGAAGACAATGAAGGAGAAGGGCAGAGCACCCCAGATTTCTAAGGGTGTAGACCACAGCAGCTCTAAAATACCATCCCTGGTGCTTAAACCAGATGTGAGCCCAAAGGGCATGGGTATTTTTAATTTAATAAGTAGCCTGGCAGGCACAGGCAAGTTGGAAAAGGCAAGAGAAGTCTTCAGCTGCTTCTCCTTACAAACAAGCCTGCAAGGTTCAAAACATCCTCCCCTCAATTTCACTGTTGCCAAAATAGGATTGATTTTTATTTATGTGTGTGCCTATTGGATGAGCAAAGAGTCCAGGGGGAGCAGAGCACACATCTCAGAGCAGACTGTCTACAAGCCCCACACTGGGTGATGGAAGATAGAATAGAATAGAATAGAATAGAATAGAATAGAATAGAATAGAATAGAATAGAATAGAATAGAATAGAATAGAATAGAATAGAATAGAATAGAATAGAATAGAATAGAATAGAATAGAATAGAATAGAATAGAATAGAATAGAATAGAATAGGCCAGGTTGGAAGAGACCTCCAAGCTCATCCAGTCCAACCTAGCACCTAGACCTATCCACTGGCACTAAATGCTTCATCCAGGCTTTTGTTGAACACCTCCAGCTCTCTCTCCTGAGACCCCACTTACAATGCTGGGGCCAGCTCTGGAGTCCTCAGCTCAGGAGAGACATGGACCTGCTGGAGTTGAGCCAGAGAGGGCCACACACTCCTCTGCCTGCTCTTGAAAAGCAGCTGCTACCCTGGGCTCATGGATATCGAGGGTTGGACACCAAACCCCGTCCAGTTCTGGGCCCCCCAGTTCAAGTGTGACACAGAACTTCTTGAAAGAGTCCAGCACAGAGCCACAAAGATGCAGAAGGGAAAGGAACATCTCTCTTACAAAGAGAGCCTGAGAGAGCTGGGGCTGTGCTGCTTGGAGTGGAGGAGACTGAGAGGAGACCTCAGCAGTGGTTAAAAATCTGTAAAGGTGAGTGCCAGGAGGCTGGAGCCAGGCTCTGCTGGGTGATGCCTGATGACAGCACAAGGGGCAATGGGTGGAAGGTGAGGCATAGGAAGTTCCACGTAAACATGAGGAGGAATTTTTTCCCTGTGAAGATGACAGAACACTGGAACAGGCTGCCCAGGGGGGTTGTGGAGTCTCCCTCTCTGGAGATATTCCAAACCTGTCTGGATGTGTTCCTGTGTGATCTGGTCTAGATAATCCTGCTCTGCAGGGGGGTTGGACTGGATGAGCTTTGGAGGTCCCTTCCAACCCCTGACATTCTGTGATCCTGTGATTTGACACTTCAGGATAAGAGTTTCATGGACCTTTGAGCACAAAGGGATCCACCAGCTCAGCATCAAGTCCGATTCAAACAAAATCTGGTGAGTGTTGCTGGAGAAGGAACACCCAAGCCCAGAGATGGAAGTGGAAGAGGGCACATGAGGTCCTTTATGATGTGATCCTTTACTTTGTGTTAAGGTAACCACGTGCAGATGGCTGCCCACCAGACCGAGGGCTCTGGCTTGTCCCACTTACTCCTCCAACCCTTTGCTCCCTAGCTCAGCAGCACTAGGCACAACTGCCTCCCAGTCCCACGCGGAGGCTCTGCAGCTCTTCTCAAGAACTACTCAAGAAATAACATCCTCAGATGTTATTGTAACCCTCAGAGGGTTATCTCCAACCCTTGCCAGCAAAGCCACGGGACCACCTCAGATCCAGGCACCGAGAGGGTTTGCTGTGGCTTTTTTGCTGCAGACAAAAAAGAAACTCACACCACAGCCCCCGAGGAGAGGAAGGAAAGAGGGAGAAAAGGAGGAAAGGCAGGTTGTGGATTTCACACCTGGAATATGTTTAGGAAATGTAGTTAAAACAACTCTTGATCCCCGTTACTAAACTGATACAGTAGTTTGGGAATCTTGCCTCTCTTGCTTCCACCCAAAGAACAACTTTGCAGGCAAAGAAAAAGCAGCAGGAGCATGGTCTGGGAGAGCTGAAGGAGCTGGGATGGATCCTGCCCAGACACTTGAAGAAAAGGCAGCTCCAGTGAGGCCATCTCAGCCCTTCAGCCCACTTGGGGGGAAAAAAAACACTGGGAGAGTGGGGAGGAGGCAGCTGCAGCACAGAGAAAACCACAGAGCAAGGAAGGCAGGAGGGCAGATGGTGAGAAACAAAATAGACCAAGACAGAGAAAGAACTCACAGCTCTGAGTCCAGAACTGCTGCAGAGCAGAGGAGGGGAGAAGTTATGTGTGAGGCTGTGAATTATTAAACTCCAGTGAAAACAGAGGGAATTATAAATAAAAAAGAATACATGGGGATAGATGGTTTAGGAGTTGGAGGTTGTTATTTTGGTTTTTTTTTTTCTCTTGGCTTTCCACAGTTTCCAAATGCAAAGAAACCAACACCACAGGGCAAGCCAAGGCAGCAAGAGTTAAAGCATCAGAGAACAGCAACTGAGCTCTGGGTGCCAGGCACAGAGACAAGGAGAGGAGATGGGGAAGCGGGTGCCTGGTGACAGGAGGAGAAAGGATCCTATTTTTCTTCCAACATCCCTAAAAATAGAAACCAAACTGCAAGCAAAGGCCTGCAGAAGGCCATAAACCTCCCCCCACCCCACCCCAGCCCTGATGAAGTTAGTGCTGCTGCTGCTGGTTGATACTGATGGAAGAAGAGGAACAGCTGGGAGAAATGGGAACAAAAGCAGGTGCTCAGCAGGAATGAAAGCTCACAGGGCTGAAGGGGCAGTAAGTAGCTCATGGTTTAGCTACAAACTGTTGCAATGGATATTCCTGCTCCTCCTGCATTAAGTTTCTCAGCTTATATAATCGCAGAATGGTTTAGGTTGGAATGGATTTCAAAGATCATCCAGTCCCAGCCCCCTGCCATAAGCAGGGACACCTCCCACTAGAACAGGTTGCTCAAGGCATCATCTAACCTAGCCCTGAACACCTCCAGGGAGGGAGCAGCCACAACCTCCCTGGGCAACCTGTTCCACACCAGGAGCAAATTTTGCAGGACCACCAGCCCACACCCCAGGCACTTCAATACAGGCTTGTGGAAAGCAGAATCCACTGAAAAACAGAACAGGCCTTCACCTGAAGCAGTCCTACAAGAAGGCTGCAGAGGGACTGTCTGGAAAGGCCTTCAGGGGCAGGATTAGTGCAATGGTTTGAAACGAGAGCAGAGCAGATTGAGATTGGATGTGAGGATCAAGTTCTGCACCAGGAGGCTGCTGGAACACTGCAACAGGTTGCCCAGGGAGGGACTTGAAGTCCCCATCCCTGAAGCTATTAAAGATGAGGTTGGACAAGGTTCAGAGCAACCTGATCTTGCAGAGGATGTCCCTGCAGGGGGTTCTGGACTGGATGACCTTTGGAGTTCCCTTCCTACCTAAACCATCCTATGATTCATTCTATGATTCCATGATGTAGTTGAGCCTCAGCTCCCCATCAGAGGAGCGCAGCCCCGCGTGAGAGCTCTCCTGACCTCCCAATTTCTTTTTCACTGTGGTTAATGAAACTTCAGCATCCAAGCTGGAGCAATGCAGGCATCGAAATTAAAGTGTCCATCTGTCATCCCCTGGCTAATATCGTCGGCAGCCCAGCCCTTGGAATTCAGCCTCTGCAGTAATGAAGGAAACCGCTGGGAAAGAGTTCAAGAATTCCCTAATCAGCCTCTTAATGAAGCCTTCTCTACAGAAGCACATTCGAGAGGCTCACTCTGCAGACCAGGACCCACGTGTGAAACAATGCAGAAACAGAATCAAGTGGCCTTTGCTTTCTGTGTCACCTCCCACGTTTCACATCTGCCTGTGGGCTTATGTGACTCGGAGCAGCCGCACAGGAAAGGGGACCAAGGACATGCCAGGCTTTGGGCTGGCCCTGCTGGCCAGAGGCATGAACACAGCTACACCCCCTTCAGCATCTCTTGGGTCAGTTGGTGACCAGTGCCCCTTGGCCTGTCACTGGACACCGCTGAGCAGAGTCTGGGCCCATCTTCTTGCTTCTCATCTTTAGCTCTTGCTGAGTATTGATCAGATCCCCTTTGTGGCTGCTCTTCCCCAGGCTCAGAAGCCCCAAGGCTCTCAGCCTTTGCTCCTCACAGATATGCTCCAGGCCCCTCTGCATCTTCCTAGCACCTCTGCTATGACAGACTACAATAGTTGGAGCTCTTCAGCCTGGAGAAGAGAAGGCTTCGAGGAGACCTTAGAGTAGCCTTCCAGTATCTGAAGGGGGCCTACAGGAGGGCTGGGGAGGGACTATTGACAAGGTCCTGTAATGACAGGATGAGGAGGAATGGGTTTAAACTGGCAGAGGGGAGATTAAAACTGGATGTTAGGAGGAAGTTGTTTGCAGTGAGGGTGGTGAGACACTGGCACAGGTTGCCCAGGGAGTTTGTGGCTGCTCCCTCCCTGGAGGTGTTCAGGGCCAGGCTGGATGAGACCTTGAGTGACCTGTTCTAGTGGGAGGTGTCCCTGCCTATGGCACAGGGGAGTTTGAAATGGCTGAGCTTTGAGGTCACTTCCAACCTAAACCATTCTATGATTCTATGGCTGATGGAGAGCAGCTGAGCAGCACAACCTCAGTGCACAGGCAGCAGGCTGGAGGAAGCCAGAAGCACAGCAGCCACTCTCTGAAGTCAAATGGCAAAGTGCCCATTCCACATTGAATGCCACTGCAAAACACTTCCTGATTCCTCCAGCAGTTTATTATGAGTGATGAAGTCCCCTGAGATCTCTCTGCAGTCATTTCTCTGCTACCAGGCTGAAACTCAAGGGGATTCTGCAGCTCAGATGAGTAACAGGAAGGTAGAGAATGGTGCTCACAACAGGCTCCAAGAAACAACTCCAATTACACAACCCCCCTCTTCCAAGAGTCCTATTTTCTCATAATGTGAAGTGACTCTGGAACACTCTTGTGACCATCAACAAGCACAAACACTGACCAGTTTGCAAGCTGGAAGCCTGGAATCATCTGGCAATTGCTGCAAGAATGGTCAGGCATTGGAACAGGCTGTCCAGGGAGGTGGTGGGGTCACCATTCCTGGAGGTGTTTAAGAAATACAGGGACACAGCACTTCGGGCCATGGTTTAATGGCCACAGTGGTGTTGAGTTGATGGTTGGCCTGGGTGACCTTAGAGAACTTTTCCAGCCAAAACACTTCTATGACTCTATAAGCTGCTGGGCTGTCAGCCCACTCTGCTCTCTTTCAGCTTTGCTAGGACAGAAAGGTAACCACCACACCACCTCACACAGAGATCTATGATGTACAGCTCTGACATGCTTACTCATCCCATTCCTTCTGTCTAGAGGGCACCTCTCTGCTGTCATAGAATCATAGAATGGTTTCAGTTGGAACTGACCTCAAAGATCATCCAGTTCCAACTCCCTGCCAAGAGAAAATGGCCTCAAGTTGCACCAGGAGAGGTTTAGGTTGGACACAAGGAACAATTTCTTCCCCAAAACAGTTGTTAAGGCTCCAGCTGCCCAGGGTAGTGATGGAGTCCCCATCCCAGGAGGGGTTTTGGCACCATGGAGATGTGGTGCTGAGTGCCAGCACTGACCTGGTAGTTGGACTGGATGATCTTGGAGGTTTCTTCCAACCCAACCCATTCTGTGATTCCCTGAACTGTCCCGAGGAGCACTGCAGCCACGGAGCCGCCTGGTGCGCGGGCAGCACGAGGCAAACCTCAGGGCAGCAGAACCACCATTCCACATCCAAGATGCTCCTCTGACACCATGGCAAACTCCTGGGAACGATTCTCTCCTCCCCTGTGTTGCAAACCTTCGCTGAACAACCTCCAAGGAAAAATCTGACGAGATGGCAACGCCACAACCTCATCACCAAACACCAACATCTCTGCTGGGGCTAGACCCAGCACGAACCCCAGATTACAAGCGGCACCTCTGGACTTCTTACTCTGGAAGGAAAAAGATACAAAGGCAACCAGACAGGCATCAAAAAAAAAGAAAAAAAAAAGAAGTATTTCAGGCCATGTAGTAGCCCCAAATCTTTCCCTGAGCTGTGTGACCACCTTGTTTGCTTTTGGAAGAAGGGTCGTGCCGTGCTGGAGAAACTGTCAGCGTGGGCTCCTTCAGCGCCAACAAAGCTTCCATTTGAGGTCTGCCTTTTATTTAAACTGCAAAGCCCAGGGGGGTTCTGCAGGACCACAGGAGAAATTATTTTGAGAAGGCAGGTTGGAGTCACGCTGCTGAAAAAAAGCAGGGAGCTGTTCCTGGGGCCAGACCTTGAAGCGCAGAGCGCGGACAAGAGCGGGGCTGTGATCCGGCAGCGCTGGCAGCGGCTTCACCTGGCCTCTCCACGTGTCTGCTCCACTTCAGTGGCTAACTGCACGGCACTGACATTGCTCACTCCTTTCACAGGGCTCCTTCCAAGGCCATTACTCATTGCTAAGGCTGTAACCTTCCTTGCCCTGTGTTCTGGTGAGGTACTCAAGCAGAGCCCACCCCTGGCAGGGTGCCCGTTCATGTTCACCAGGGCCATGCCTTCAGAAGCCTTCCAAGGGGGCTTGAGAGAGGGGTTGGAAGGGGAACCTCTGGGGATCATCCAGTCCAACCTCCCTACTAAAGCAGGGCACCCACAGCAGCTTGCCCAGGATCACAGTGGCCAGATGGGTTTGGAATGATCACCAGACAAGGAGACTCCACAGCCTGTCTGGGCAGCCTGCTCCAGGGCTCCAGCACTCTCACACCAGAGAAATTTCTCCTCCTTTTCAGGTGGAACCTCCTGGATTCTCATTTCTACCTTTTGTGCCTCATCAGTGATAGCACTGGGCACCCTGAGAAGAGGGCTCAGCCTCATCCTCTTGCCCCCAACCCTTTTTCTCTTGCTGAGCATTGCTCAGATCTCCTCTGGGGCTGCTCTTCTCCAGGCTCAGCAGCCCCAGGTGGCTCATCCTTCCCTCCCCACAGAGATGCTCCAGGCCCCTAATCATCCTTGTGCCACTCACATCCCCACAGGCCGAGGGGCAGCTGTTTGAAATGAGAGCAGAGCAGATTTAAATTGGATGTGAGGAACAAATTTTGCACCATGAGGGTGCTGGAACACTGCAACAGGTTGCCCAGGGAGGTTGTGGAGCACAGAAGCACAGAATGGGATCAAAGATGCCTTCAGGACCAGGTTGGATGATGCCTTGAGCGACCTGTTCTAGCGAGAGGTGTCCATGCCTATGGCACAGAGGAGTTAGAACTGGCTGAGCTTTGAGGTCCCTTCCAACCTAAACCATTCTCTGGTTCTCTGAAAACTACAGAGATGACCTTGCAACTTGATTTAATTCTTGTTGTGACCAGGTCACCTCACGTCAGTTCAGAAATTCCTTCCTACTTGAAGGTTGATCCATCTGTGCACGCTGCTAATCAGGTCAGCACTCCCTCCTCTTCTCTTTCCCCCTCCCACCCCCAAATTCCATTTAAAGCACAAACAATAACAACAACAACAATAATAAAACCACCATAAAAATGTCACTGGACAAAGCAAATAAATCTTAAGTCCCCTACCGCTGGCTGATATTCAGTACCAAGCTCCTATAAAATTAACTTTTACAACTTTTACTGGCAACTTCAACCCGGGCTGAAATTATTCTC
>VWZI01007251.1:83613-100742 GCA_013396835.1 Psilopogon haemacephalus | reverse complement strand
TGGGGGTTTTGGGTTGGTTTTTGGTTTTTTGGGTTTTTTTTTTTTTTTAATTTGTGGTTTGGTTGATTTTTTTTAATTTAATTTAATTTTTTTTTAAGTGAACAAACTTACCAAAGGTCTCTGAGTGTTAACAACAACAACAACAAAAAAAAGAGTGGGGAAAAAGAAAACAAAAAGGAAAAAAAAAAACACAAAAGTTTGTTATAGGCAGTTGTTGAGAAAACAGAAGACACAAGACAAAAGACAGACAAAAGGTTTTGAGTGTTTCTGGGATGGCAGGAGGTGGCTGCCTCCCACTGACCCCCCCCTAGGTAGCACGGATGAGCAAAGGACATTGGCTCCTGCTCCAGATGTCCTCAGACTGCTGGCATCAGGGCTAGGCAGAAATCCTTCCCCCCTCAACCACCCACCACACACACACCTCCTGCACCACCCAGAGCACTTCAGTGCTTAGCCAGCCTGGGTCTGTAAGGCTGAGGTGTTCCTGTCTGCCTAAGGGAAGCAGGAACCCGACAGAGGCTCTCTCCCTGCTCTCCTTTGCTTCAGAGCCCCCAGGCATTGCATCTCCCAACTGCCAGCAAAGTTTCTCTGGAGATGGAAAGGAGGAGGAGAGATGCTGGCAAGAGAAAAGCTGCTGTGGTTAGTGGCACCTCCTCTGGTCCTCCATTACACTGCAGACCCCTAAGACAAATGGGGCCCTGGGATGGTCTGGTTGATTGGCTAGGGCTGGGTGCTAGGTTGGACTGGATGAGCTTGGAGGTCTCTTCCAACCTGGCCTATCCTATCCTATCCTATCCTATCCTATCCTATCCTATTCCATTCCATTCCATTCTATTCTATTCCACTCCATTCCACTCCATTCCACTCCATTCCAACACCCACAGTCTCATTCAGATTGCCAGAGAAGCACCCAGGGTTAGTATGAATGAGAACCAGAGCTGGATACAGCTGGGCAGAGCTCTGTGCATGACATTTCACTTGTACCTTTTAATGAGCTGATTTGCATGTTTGTCACTAATTCATCTATTGATATCCACTCAGTTCCTAGCACCCTCCACAGCAAAGCAGCAGGGCTGCCACCCTGAACACTTCATCTCCAGGGCACAACCTGGGGGACTCTGCTGTCCTGCTGCTCTCTCAGCCTGGCCCAGCCTCCAGCAGGGAGCGTGGCCAGCAGGTCAAGGCAGGTTCTTCCCCTCTATTCTGCCCTGGTAAGGTCCCATCTGCAGTACTGAGTCCAGTTATGGGCTTCTCATTTCAAGAAGGACAGGGAACTGGTGGATAGGATACAACAAAGGGCTCCAAAGATGCTGAGGGGTGTAGAACATCTCCTTGCTGAAGAAAGGGACTTGGGGCTTTTTGGCCTGGACAAGAGAAGACTTGAGAGGAGATCTCATCAATGCTGATCAATACTTGAAGGGTGGGTGTTCAGGAGGCTTTTTTCAGAGGTGCCTAGGGACAGGACAAGAGGTAATGGGCACAAAATTGAACATGGGAAGTTCCCTTTAAACATGAGCAGGAACCTCTTTAATTTAAGGGTGATGGAGCTCTGGAGCAGGCTGCCTGGAGAGGTGGTGGAGTCTCCATCTCCGGAGTCATTCAGAGCTCAGCCGGATGCCATCCTCTGCAACCTGCTCCAGATGCCCCTGCTCTGGCAGGGGAGCTGGACTGGATGACCTCCAGAGGTCCCTCCCAACCCCTACCATTCAGTGATCACTCTGTTAACATCCTGCCTGCCAAGGAATCTGCTCTGCCTCTCACACAAGCAACAGGCTTCCACCCTTAAGGACAAGAGGGATGCTTGAGGGTTTCAGCAGCTTCCTAATTCAAAGCAGCTGTAAATGAGATTAATTCTCAGCAGGTATCTTCTGATTTATCAGAGGGGCCAAGAGTTCAGTGTGAGGAGAAGCAACTCACTGGAATTAAAATGCAGTGCTGGCATGGCTTTGAGGAAAACACCAGATCAAACCCAGTTTAAGAGCATAAAGGCATTCTGGCAAGATGATAAATGTATTAAAAATAATCTGCCTTTGCATTACTCACACTTCAGATCACGGGCAGGGAGCATGATCTAATTCTAGTTTACCTCTCATTATTTATGCTGAGTGATTCCTTTAATTTGCATTTGCCTCAGCTGTGATGATAAAACAGGGAGGTCAATCTCATCTCTGTTCGTGGGATTCAACAGCCCATTCTAATTCAACAAAGCACTTTAAGCAGCAGCTTGTAAGTTTGCTTCACTGGAGAAGGGCCTGTTTAGGAAGGTGTTTAAGAGCCAAGCTGAACTGGAGCTGTGCTGAGCCTTCTCCACTGGTGGCCCACAGAGCTAAAAACCTTTGGCAAGGATCTTTGCCCAGGTGGTTCCCTTCTCTGGTCAGTTCTGATCCAGCCTCACAGTAGGCAGAAGTCATTTCCCCAGAGCCAGCAGTTGGCCAACACTTGCCTGGCCAAGTTGGTAGGATGTGCGACACAAAGAGAGCAACCCCAAGCTCTGCATCCCAGCAGAAGGAGGACACAGAGCAGGGGGGTTGAGGCCAGGGGAGGCCACAAGGATGATCCAAGGGCAGGAGCAGCTTTGCTATGAGGATAAGCTGAGGGAGCTGGGGGTGTTCAGCCTGGATGAGAGAAGGTTCCAGGGGGACCTTAGAGCTGCCTGCCAGTACTCTAAAGGATCCTACAAGAAAGCTGCAGAGAGACTTTTCAAGAGCGTGTCTAGAGACAGGCCAAGGGGGAATGGTTTGAAGCTGAGGCAGAGCAGGGTTAGACTGGAGCTGAGGAAGAAGTTCTTCAGTGTGAGGGTGGTGAGACTCTGGAACAGGCTGCACAGGGAGCCTGTGGCTACCTCCTCTCTGGGGCTGTTCAAAGCCAGGCTGGATGAGTCCTTGAGCAGCCAAGTCTAGTTGAGAGGTGTCCCTGCCCATGGCAGGGGGTTGCAGTAGATGATCTCTGAGCTCCCTTCCAACCTAAGCCATTCTGATTCTCTCTCCCTACAACAGTGCCATTCTTTGGCCAATGAAGACCCTGGGAAGTGCTCCATCTTGGCTGTCCAAAGGAATGTTCTGAGCAGGTGAAGTGAGACTGGGTGCTTGCTGGGATTAGTTCTGGTCCCAAGGTAACTCCCCCCAAGGCTGTTTTGCACTCACAGCTATCACAAAGAACTTAGGGTGGTTTTTGGAAGCTGGGAAATGGAAGTGCTCCTCAGCAGCACCCAAAGCTCCATGTACCTGTGCCCTCCTTGCATGCAGACACACACACACAGAGCGAGCTGGCAGCTCCAGTGAGGAGAAAAACCAGCTCCTGAACTGGGAGGGTTAAGAGTGGTGGTGCTGAGACACAGAGGAAACAACCAAGGTGAAGCAAACAAAAGAGACAGATGGACAAGCAGATGGGCAGAGACAGAAAACTGACAGGAGCCACGATGCTGGGGTACATTTGTGAGTGGGGGTCCACTCTGTGGGCAGTGCCACTGACCACCAAGAGGTCACTCCAGACTGCTCCCAACTGCTCTCCAGCGATGACTGCAGGGGCTTGATGCTGGAGAGATCTTGCAAGAGCTGTTCCTCAGCGCCAGCTCTGAAAGCTTCAGCTGGCACCAGCAGGATCATGTTCTGGCAGTCAGAGGCTGCCTGAGCTGTGCACCCTACACCAGATGCCTGTGGCCTAAAATGCCACATCTGTTGGAGAGCTTTTCCTTCTTCCTTCCCCAGCTCTTGGTTTGAGGAAGAAACCCTCACAGCTCCCACCCAGTTCCCCCTGAGCACCATGACCCAGCGAGCTAGCTCCTGCACCTCCTGGATGGGAACCAGCCTCTCTGCTGTCATTCCCTGTATGTTACTCCAGCAGCAGGATGGCTTGGAGAGGAAAACCCTCCAGCCACTACTCAACCTGAGGAAGAACAAGAGTCCCAAAACCAAAGCAAAGCTACCAGCCCAATCCACACCATCAGTGCCCCTTTCGGTCAGCCTCTCTCCTGCTTCACCAACCTCCGAGCGGCCTCTACCTAGGTCTCAACCCCTGCAATCTCACCCAGAGACCTTACCTGATCTCAGCTGCTTTATTCTCCCATTGCTGGCACTGGGGTCGACAGGCAGGAAATCTTTAAACCAAGTGATCTCTGGGTCTGGGTTCCCACTGGCTGCACACAGCATCGTGGCCGTTCGTGTCCGCTCCACCACCTTCAGCTGGGGCCCCATGTCGATGTTTGGGAAGCCAGGAGGTAACTGGTCCTCTGGGGGGAGAGAACAAAAGAAGGAGGCTTAAAATACCTGCGAGGGAGCAGGGCAGCTGAGGGAGCTGGTCAGTGGAATGCACCAAAGAAAGCATCAGCAGAGCCTGCCCAGGAACAAAGCCAGGCTGGGCTGAGAATGGGTGGAGAGCAGTGATGAGGAGAAGGAGTTGTGGTTGCTGGTCGAGGAGAAGCTCAGCGTGACAGCTGGACTTGAAGATTTCAAGGTCTTTTCCAATCTCAATGATTCTCTAATTCTATGCACTCAGAGCCCAGAAGCCAGCCCTGTCCTGGGCTGATCCCCAGCAGTGTGGGCAGCAGGGCCAGGGAGGGGATTCTGCCTCTCTGCTCCACTCTGCTCAGACCTCCCAGCAGTGCTGGGGCAGCTCTGGAGTCCCCAACATGAGAAGGGTCCTGGGACTGTTAGAGCAGGTCCAGAGGAGGCCATGAAGATGATCAGAGAGCTGCAGCACCTCTGCTATAAAGGCCAGAGGAGAGAGTTGGGGCTGCTCAGTCTGGAAAACAGAGAAATAATGAAAAGGGCTGTCAAAGGCAGGCTGGAAACTCAGAGAGAAAGGAGGGAAGAGAGGGTCCAGCTCCAGTCACCAGAGGGGACACACATGACAAAAAGGAGCCAAGAGCTGGCAGACAGGCTGTGAGCTTCACATTGATTAGCTCCGAGTGCTGCTGCTGCCCTCCAAGTAGGAGGACAAGGCACCAGCAGCACCTCCAAGAGAGGCTCCACTGAGCTTCCTGCTTCCTCTCAATCTTGCCCTCGCCTTGGCTAATGAGGGTGAGGAGGGCAACACCGACCAGGGCTGACTAATTTGTGATAACTAACACAAGCCCCAGAGCTTCCCCCACAATCTTGGCCATGACCTCCCAACTCACGTGGAAGGGAGCTGCTTTATGCTGACTGATACAGCTCAGGAATGTGCCACTGCTCCCCCTTTACCCACCCCCCAACCCAAGCCCCTGGGGGAGGGCAGCATGGAAGAAGGATGCCAGCACCCAGGTGAGGCTCTGCAGGGAGTCTCCAGCACTGCAGATGAGGTGTGTGGAGGGCTCACAGCTTTGACAATCCATGGCATTGAATCCATCCCCAGCGCAGATGAGGGAGCAGAGAGGATTTTAAAGAAGGGAACATCCATCACAATCAGCAAGGGAAGCAGGGCTGGCCTGGGAACCCTCTGCCTTGCTTGGGAAGCATCCCTGCTGACTGCAAGCACAACCAGAGCTCATTTCCTACTGCTGGCACCTTACCTGTCAGCAGGAATGGAGCCAGACTAGGTAGAGAATCATCGATTCTGGGGGTTGCTTTGGTTGGAAAAGCCCTTTAAGGTCACTGAGTCCATCCATTCTCTGACCTGCCAAGGCTGCTGCTACACCATGGCCCTCAGCACCACTTTAAAGCACCTCCAGGGATGGGAATTCAACCACCTCCCTGGGCAGTCTGTGAGAAGCCTTTCAGTGCTGAAGCTTCTTCTAATGTCCAACCTAAAGCTTCCTTGGCACAGAACTTGAGGCCACTTCCTCATGTCCTATCACTCATTACCTGGGAGAAGAGACCAACCCGCAGAGCTGCCTCCAACCTCTTTTCAGGGAGTTGCAGGGAGTGAGATGGAAGGGTTGAAGGCAGCTGGGGGTTGGTCTCTTCTCCCAGCTGGCTCCAACCTCCTGTCAGGGAGCCGTAAGGAGTGAGATGGAAAAGCTGAAGCCAGAGATGGTGGAACAAGGGAGCACCCCAGTGGCCTTGCCCTGTGGGTGCCTTTTCCTCCAAGATTCAGGCAGCCTGAGCAGATCCCAGCGCTGCTCTTCGGTGGCCTGGGCAGGAGCTGCTCCGTGCTGCTGCCCCTCGCACTCCACTCAGTCCAGAGCCAAAGATTTGTGCTGTGCTCTGACTCCCGAGGCCAAGAAACTCCTGAACTAATTCCGTTATTAGCAGCACGCAGCTACCGTGGAGAAGAAAAGGCTTTAAATGCCTCGATTGTGTGTGTTTAAACCCCGCATTGTTTCCTCCCCCTGACCATCGCTGGGAGGCTTCTGAAGGACCCATTGTGACTCACTGGAGAGTGAAATGTATTAACCACACCTCCCCCTTCAGCCATCAAAGGAATCTGACCACAAACACAAACGCGAACCATTTCGTATCTGCTCCACTCAAGCGGATCCCTCAGCAGGGAGGAGCTGGCAGCGGTGGGAAGGTGTTGCCATTCTCGGGGCACCTGCAGCACCTCTCCAGCAGGACGCATCCAAAGCATCCCTAAGGAAGGGCTGAAGCAAACCTGGTTGAGCTCTCACTCCGCCAGGCTGCGCTTGGGCAGCGCAGGAGTGCTGGGGCACATCAGGCGAAACCTCCATCCCTGCCCTGCCCCTCCCCTCCTCCAGGAGTGAGCTCAGGACAGAGGGGCCCTGGGAATGGCTCTGCCTTCGCACAGCTCTCAGGCAGGCTTTTAGCGTCCTCCCTTCCCTTCTGCTGTGCAGGCAGCAGCGGTGTGCTGGGAAGGAGCTGCAGCCGCATTGGCTGCCGATGACATCATTATTGATTGCTGCTTTTATCCCTCTCCCTGGCGATGCTCCTCCACCTGCCTGCAGCCCCTACCCCTTCCTTTTCAGGAAGCAATTAACCCGCACAGAGCACAACCCTCCTGCCTGCCGGGGCCCTGGATGAGTGTGTGTGTGTGCACATGTGTGTGCATGTGTGTGTGCACATGTCTGAGTGGGTGTGCACATGTATACGTGTGGGCACGTGTGTGTGTACATGTGTGCGTGCATGTGTGCGTGCATGCACAGGTGCGTGTGCATATGTGTATGCATGTGTGTGTGCACATGTGTGTGTGGGGTGCATGCATGTGTGCATGCATGTGTACGTGTGTGTGCCTATGTGCCTGAGTGTGTGTGTGCACATGTGTGGGGGGGGTGCATGCATGTGTACATGTGTGTGTGCCTATGTGTCTGAGTGTGTGTGTACATGTGTCTGAGTGAGCACGTGTGTGTGTGCACGTGTGTGAGTGCATGCACATGTGTGTGCACATGTGTGTGTGCACATGTATGCACACGTGTGAGTGCATGCACATGTGTGTGTGTGCATGTGTGAGTGCATGCACATATGTGAGAGTGTGTGGACATATGTGTGCACATGTGTGAGTGCATGCACGTGTGTGTGTGTGTGTGCACATGTATGAGTGCATGCACATATGTGAGAGTGTGTGGACATATGTGTGCACATGTGTGAGTGCATGCACGTGTGTGTGTGTGTGTGCACATGTATGAGTGCATGCACATATGTGAGAGTGTGTGGACATGTGTGTGCACATGTGTGAGTGCATGCACATATGTGTGAGTGTGTGTGCACATGTGTGTGTGCGTGTGCCTGCTGTGTGCTGGGGGAGGCCTGCCCCAACTCTCGAGTGTTTCTAATTAAACCAGAACGTTAATCCTGCAGCACATCGTGCAGAAATTCCTCCGAGTTTAATTAAAACAACTGCGACTGGAGGCGTGCTCAGACTGGAGGAGCAGAGCGGTGGAGGAAGCAGCTCTGAGCTCTGCACCCATTCCAGCGCTCCCATTTCCTCCCTGCCAGGGAAAAGTGAAGCTGCCTCCACCCCCTAACGATTGGGTTCCCTTTAATAACACAATGGCAACCTCAACTCCACCCCCACACAAGCCCTGCAGGTGCACATCCTGCCACCCCCCACCCAGCAACCCCCAACCACCACTCACAACTTGGTGCCACAGAAATAAAGAAAGGGATGGCTGGGACTGGGAATGCTCTTCCTGAAGGCAGCCCGGGCAAACTGCAAGAAGAAAAGAGCCCAAGATGCAAGCTGGAGATGCTTCAAGGGCACATCTGGAGAGGGATTTTTCCGTGGAGGGTGCCTAGCAAGAAGATGAGGGGGAAGGGTTGGAAGCTGAGGGAGAGCAGGGTTAGACTGGGGCTGAGGAAGTCCTTTCAGTGTGAGGGTGCTGAGACTAGAATAGGCTATCCAGAGAGGCTGTGGAGGGAGAGGGAGAGGGAGAGGGANGAGAGGAGAGGACTCCTTTGTTCATGTATAATAAATCCTAGCAGAGGACATCCTCCATGCTGAGGGACGTGCCCAGAACCAGGCTGGAGCACACAGCAAGGGACACCAGCGAGAGCAGAGGGAGACCCTGGTGCTGGCTGTCCCCCTTGTCACTCTGCAAGGTGGCAGTTCTGTGTTTAGATTATGAACTGTGCTGGAAATGAGGATGAGAAGGAAAAGATAAAGCTTTTGCTGCTGCTCTTTTTTTTTTTTTTCCCCACAGGGGGGGCACAGTTGTTTAATAATTTAGAGGAGAAGGAGGGTGTGAGTGTGTTGAGACACTGTGGAGTCAGTGCAGAAAGCCACAATGAGGATGCTGCTGAAGTGAAGAAGAGAGGAAATGGCCTGAAATTGTGCCAGGGGAGGGTTAGGTTGGAGATGAGGAAAAATTTCTTTCCTGAGAGAGTGGTGAGGGATTGGCACAGGCTGCACAGGGAGGTGGTGGAGTCCCCAAGCCTTCAGGTGTTCAAGAAACCTGTGGCCATGGCACTTGGGGCCATGGTTTTAGTGGACCCTCAGCTTATTTATCTGCTGACAGCATTAAATCATCCTTCACATAAGATTCTCTCTCTCAGGCTGCTAAAGTGTAACCTGTATACAGGAACCATTGTTATTAAGGTCATCATCAAGCCCAACCTTCTACCCAGCACCTCCACAGCCATGTCCCAGAGTGCCACATCTGCTCAGTTTTGAACCCCTCCAGGGATGGGGACTCCACCACCTCCCCGGGCAGCCTCTGCCAATCCCTCACCACGCTTGCAGCAAAGAAATTATTTCCTCATCTCCAACCTAACCCTCCCCTGGTGCAACTGTTGTTAGTTCTTGGGAGAAGAGGCCAACACCAGCCTCACTAAAACCTCCTTTCAGGTGGCTGTAGAGAGCACTGAGGTCTCCTCTCAGCCTCCTCTTCTTCAGGCTAAACAACCCCAGCTCGCTCAGCCTCAGGAAGCAATAATAAGAAGAATAATAGAAATTAAAACTATGCAAATCTTTCCTGGGAGTGTGGAGCTTAGAGAAACTGCACCAAGAGACTGGGGGGTGCCAGTGCCCAACTCCCCTTCTGCCCAAGCTGGAATGCAAAATGACAGCAGCTGAGAGTCAGCAACAACTGGGGAAGTGCTCTCCCACACCACTTTCTGTCCTTTCCTTCAGGCCCTGCAGGAGCCAGGTTTGCAGGCACTCTGTCTGGCCAGCTGTGGAGAGAACAAGAAGTCTCCACAGCCTTCTCACAACTCAGGTCCCTGGAGGAGCAGGGCAGGAAGGACAAACAGGCCAGCAGAGCTGTTAAAGAGACTCTGCCTAAGCTGAACGGTGTCCATCACAAGCTCTGCTTCTTGGAAGCTCCCAGAGGTTTCCACTCCTGCAGCTTCCTGTTTTTAAGTGAATTCCTGTGGATTTCCATCAGGGGCTGATCCAGGGGTAGTCATCTGCTTGAGTATAGAGGGGGTTGCTCTCAATCCCCACAGCAGCTGCATCCAGCAGGGAGGGAATGGATTTTTTTTTCCCCTGCTGTCCATCAGGGTTGTCTCCAAGGGGCATGGAGGCAACCCCACAGCTGCTGATGCCTGTGTACAGCATGGAGGTGCACATCTGTGTCTCTGAGTGCCCTTTACACTGTAGCAGGTTGCCCAGGGAAGGAGTCGAGGCCCCATCCCTGCACCAGTACAGGTTGGGAGGTGAGCTGCTGGAGAGCAGCCCTGGGGAGAGGGACCTGGGAGTGCTGGTGGAGAACATCCATGGCACAGCAATGTGCCCTGGGGGCCAAGAGGGATCCTGGGGGGCATTAGGAAGAGTGTGTCCAGCAGATCAAGGCAGGTTCTCCTCCTCTGCTCTGACATCCTGTGAGCCTGTGAGATATTCAAGGTGAGGCTGGAGAGGGCTGTGGGCAACCTGCTCTAGTGCAGGATGTCCCTGCTGACTGCAGAGAGGGTTGGACTGGATGACCTTCGGAGGTCCCAGCCCATTGTGTGATTCTGTGACTGGGATCCATCACTGCACAGCTCCTCCAAAGCCCTTCCCACACAGCTTGTAACAGCTGGGGCCCAGGTTTCCAGAGTGCCAAGGTAACAGCTTCTGCAAGTGACAGCTCACATTCATCTCCAAGCTGTGGAGCAGCCCCCACCTTTGTGCTTAGCAGTAGCTCTGAAAGTGAGAGAAGAGAGACAGAGAGGAGGAGGAGGAGAAGGAGGAGGAGAAGGAAGCCTTGGAAGGAAAGATGGAGAAAAGACCAACGGGAGAGCAGGGAGGCAAGAGAGGAAGAGATGGCAGCATGGTGACTTTGTCACTGCAGATGAGTGGATTTGTGCTTGGGCCTTTTAACTTTGCCAGCACTTAAAAGCAGGGATCAAGAGCAGACAATCTCTGCTGTGTGAAAGCTAAGGAAAGATTAAGGATGGAGGAACTCCAACTGAGCAGGGAAGGGGAGGGGATGCTCCAGAAACTGCTTCCTTCACCTTCCTCAACACCTCAGCCCAAGCCTACAGCTAATTACTGCTCCCCAAGACTTGTCCTGGGTACCATAGATGCTGCTTGCACAGCCACTGACCAAAGCTACCATGGAGGCCCTCGCAGGCAGAGAGGAGAGGAGTGCTGTGAGAGCAGCACAGAGGGGAGCAAAGCACCCAGCAGCCTACTCCTGGTGGGCTCAGCAAGGTGGTAATTAGCAGGGTGCTGGGGAGGTGCAGCTGGGCTGCTGTCAGCTCTCTCTCCAGCTGACATGTCTGTGATGCTGACACTGGAAGGAAGAGTTGCACAAAGGCAGAGAGAGAGAGAAGCCCTGGGGTCCCTGAGGACGTTCAGAGCTCAGCTCCTCACTTCAGCTGCTCTTGGAGGAGAGCATCACTGAAGTACCAGGACAAGGCAGGGAAGCTGTTAGGGCAGCAGTTGGAGGACAACCTGAGCTCCTGCCACTGCGTGCAGCTGAAGTCAAGGAGTAGAAACTTGGAATCCGACTGCAAGGGGGAGGATTCCTTCTCCCAAAACTGCTGCAGCTCCCAAGGAATCTCTGGGAATGAGTGTGAAGAAGAAGGCTCCCAGCCCGCTGGGCTAACTGCAGCTAGGCACAGTCATGTCACAAAGCTCTGTTCCAGCCTGCTGACAGCTACAGCCCCCACGCACTGCTGACAGAAGGTTAAATGCCATGCCAGGCAAGGCAGCTACAGACAGATCCCACTGCACCTACACAAATCTGTCAGGCATCAACATGAGCCAGCACTGTGCCCGGGTGGCCAAGAAGGCCACCAAGCATCCTGGCTTGGATCAGCAATGGTGTGGCCAGCAGGAGTAGGGAGGTGATGGTGCCCCTGGACTGGGCACTGGTGAGGCTGCACCTCCAATACTGGGTTCAGTTTTGGGGACCCTCACTCCAAGAAGGACACTGAGGGGCTGGAACATGTGCAGAAGTATTCCCTGCTACAGGAAGAGGTCAAAGGCTCCTCTGGATTCACTCCAGCAGCGTTGTGTCCTTCTCATGATAGGCACACCAGAGCTGGATGCAGTATTTGAGGTGGGGTCTCAGCAGAGCAGAACAAAAGAGAAGAATCCTAGAATCAGTCAGGGTTGGAAGGGACCACAAGAAGCAGCCAGCTCCAACCCCCCCTGCCATGCCCAGGGACACCTCACACTGGATCAGGCTGCCCACACAAGGTGTTTCACACAAGGGCCCTGCAGATCTCTGGGGTAATTAGAGCAAACATCTCGAGGCACCCACAGCAGCAGCAGCAGATTGCTCCCTCTCCCACAGTGAGTTCAGGGAGCAGATTTCCAACAGATGACACGAAGGAGGCATCCATGTAAACATCCTCTGCAGTGGGGACAAGGGAGAAAAAGAACCAGAACAAAATGGAAGAGGGAAGCTGTCTGCTGGGAGAGTGGATGGAGCAAAGGACCCTCTGGCAAGAGGGAAGATGCCCTGGACAAGGGAAGAGCCTGGCACTGCTACCAAGCCTCTGAGAGCTCAGGCAGGTGCATGAGCAGCTTAATCCCAGCCCACTAAGTGCTTCCTCTGTGAAGAAGGCTCTCTTGGGTGGCTGGATGAATATAGAGCCACATTGCTCTGTTGTGTGACCTGCCCCTAAGTAGTCCTGCTTAGCAGGGGTGGGGTTGGACTCGAAGGTCTGTGGAGGTCCCTTCCAAGCCCTAATGTTCTGTGGTTCTGTGATTCTGCTGCTGCTCTTAAACCTGGGGGAGGAATTTTTACTGGAGAGGAGGGAAGGCCACAGAGTCTTTAGATAATTCAGGTTGGAAGGAACCTTCCCACACCACCCCAGCAAACCTCCTCAAGTGGCCCAAGTTTTAGCTTTATTTCTTGCACACCAAATAACCACAGCAAACAGATCTGAGAGGTCAGAACGACCCCAGAAAACCTTCGTGCCTCCAGCAGGCATTTTCTCACAGCCTTCCCACCCATTTGAAGGGGCCAGGAGAGGCAGGAGGGTTCCCTTCTCCCCTGGGGCACTGACAGAAAGCAGGCAGGCTCTTTACCTCGGAGGACAGTGAGCTTGGCATGCACAGTGACCTCCCCATGAGGGTTCTGAGCCACACACTCGTAAATGTTCTCGTCGCGGGGAGTGCGGAGGGGCTGGATCCTCAGAACTGCTCCTGCACTTTCATCAAATTCGATGGTCTGGAGGAGAAAAGCAGAGGCAGACACACATTTAGGAACCAAACCTCCTCGGGTTGCCAACAGAAGGCTCATTCCTGCTTCTAAAGGAGGCACCAGAAGAGTACAGAAGAGTATAGAAGGTATAGAGGAGTATTATGCATCCCTGAGCACACTTGGGCAGAGATCTGTGCCATACCAAAGCCTGTCTCTGACCACTGCCCCCCAAAAAAACTGCGACGTACATCCCAAAGAACCAGTCCTGGTGGCAGCCTGTGCAGATTGGGTGCTCAGAGCACAACTGTGGTGGAGGAGGAAGCAAAGCCAAGCGAAAACAAAGCAGAAAGGAACCCCTGCCTTGTTTGTTCCTCCCTGCAGGGGCAGCTGACACCACAAAGCTCCTCTCAGCACACAGCTGCCTGGCAGGGCTGAATCCCACAGCAAATTCCACAGGCTGACCTCCTGGTCCTTGCTCCTCCACTCTCGTTTCTGTCTAAACAATGCCAATGGCTGGGATCTGGTTGCCAGCAACTGTAACGCTGGGCGCAGGCTGTCCCGGGGTTAGCATCATGAGCCATGGATGGCTATGAAAAGTGTGTTTATGGAGCTGAAACACCCCCAGCTTAGCTGGAGTTTCTTAGGGAAGGAAAAGGCAGCTCTTTTATTGTATCCCAGGAGAGGAAAAATCCCCAATAAAACAAAAGCAAAACCCCCACTAAGGTAAGTGAGCCAAATTCTCTCTCGCCTTGGAACCAGCCCAGCTGCTGACATGGCCAAGAGCTTGCATTTCACTCCTGCTGCTGCTGCTGCTGCTGCTACAACTCCTCCCCTCCCAAGCCTCCCTTTATTATCAGGTCTGAGAACGGCCAAAGCAGAGGGTTGGCTGCTTCGTGTCAGTCTCTCTCTCTCTTTACAAGCAGGCTTCAAGGACATCTCTTACCTCAAACCTCTGCGAGTTCACTTTCTTCCCTTTCTTGTTCCAGGTGACCCGAGGCTTGGGGTCTCCAGTAGCTTGGCATACAAAGGAGGCCACCCCTCCTGACACACCAATTTGGTCCACAGGTTTTTTAATGAACACAGGAGGACCTTTAAGAGGAGAAAAAAAAAAAAAAAAACAAAAGAAAGAAAGAAATATCATTATTGGCACAAAGGAAAACAAACTCTAATAGCCACTGCTTGTAATTAACAGCAGCATTATCACTGCTACTCTCTTAACGATCCCAGATGAAATTAAATCTCTTGGCCTTTTAGGAACAAACAATCTTTACCTCCATTCAGCACAGGAAGAAACTGCAGCACGAAAAAAAAAACAAAACACCCAAAAAAAAGATTAAAGGGGCCTGATCCTACAAAGAGATTTCAGTGCAATGAGGCTGCAAAACCACTCGGAGAAGTGGACTTTTAAACTGGTTTGCCCCGGGGGAAATCGTCCTTGCAAAGCTCATCTAACGATCATCACCGGGAGCTGCTAAAGATGAAAGCATCAACTAGAGGCGATGGATTCACCTCCCCCCCACAGATCCCAGCAGATCTGGGAGTGGGGGAGATGTATGGGAAAAGGTAAAGCTGAGAGCATCATCCAGAGGCACTGGATGCACCCCCACAGATCCCAGCAGATCTGGGAGTGGGGGAGATGTATGGGAAAAGGTAAAGCTGAGAGCATCATCCAGAGGCACTGGATGCACCCCCACAGATCCCAGCAGATCTGGGAGTGGGGGAGATGTATGGGAAAAGGTAAAGCTGGGAGCATCATCCAGAGGCACTGGATGCACCCCCACAGATCCTAGCAGATCTGGGAGTGGGAGAGATGTATGGGAAGAGGTAAAGCTGAAAGCATCATCCAGAGGCACTGGATGCACCCCCACAGATCCCAGCAGATCTGGGAGTGGGGGAGATGCATGGGAAGAGGTAAAGCTGAATGCATCATCTGGAGGCAGTGGATTCACTTCTCCTAGATCCTAGCAGACCTGGGAGTGGGGGAGATGTATGGGAAGAGGTCAAGATGAAAACATCATCTAGAGGCATAGAATTACACCCCCCAGATCCTAGCAGACCTGGGAGTGAGGGGGATTTATAGGAAGAGGTAAAAGGTGGGAAAAAGGACCATGAAATAAATGGAGCAGGAAGCTGGTGCCTAGAGGATGGTGGTGTGAAGCAAGGTGATGCTTTAGGATGTGAAAGCTCCTCAGAAGCTCCTCAGCTTGTAGCACCTTTGCTTGCAGCTGCAAATCTTTCCTCTGGCCCTCACAGGTACATGGCAAAAGGTGACAGGACACAGCCCAAGTTGTGATCCTTTCAAAACGGTCCAGTTGTCAAGACCTAAGAGCATGGCAGCCAGGCCTGCAGCCTGCTCCTGCAGCTCCTTCTCCTCTTCCCACCATGAAACCTCTCAAGAACACCACAGAATTCACACTGCTGAAGGAAGGAGGCAAAAGCTCCTCCAGCCCCTCTCACCAGCAGATGCCCAGCGTGTGGTGATGCCTCAACAAGCACACTCAGGGCTTGGGGCTGCACTGCAGCCAAAGGACCCAAAGGAGCAGCACTTGAGCTGGCAGCAACTCTCCCTCACCTCCTGCCACTCATTTCCATCCATGCCTGACAGCCTCCGAGAGCATCTCTGCAAGGAGAGGACTCTGAGGTGGCCTTTCAGAGCAAGGAAGGTGTCAAAGGCTTTCTCAGGAGAGGAAGAGGAGGGCAGGAGTGTTTGTGCAGAGCCTGTGCTGGCTCTGTCCTCGGGGAATCCTCCTTCCGCGCTCTAACCTGCTTTCCCTGCACCGTTTCCTCTCATCCAGTTAGTTTACAATTTATTGAAATATTTAAATCACAAGGCCACAGCTGTGTTCAAATAAAATCACTCAGATCATAAAGTCTCCGTCTGTTACTCTGGAGCAGAGCAGCCACAGGACTCTGCAAGGGGAGGGTTGGGATGCAGAGGCTCAGGGGCTGGAAAAGAAGATGGAAACAGCCTCTACACAAAGGCAAATGGCAGCTAGAGAGAGATGTCCAGGGGCTTTCAGGGGTTGGAAGGCAAAAGGAAATATTTTCCCCCTCCCTGCTTGGTGTAGCCAGCAAGACAGAAATAAAAGATGCTGGAGCAGGGCCAGAGAAGGGCAACCAAGGTGGGAAAGGGCTGGGGAGGAGCAGCTGAGAGAGCTGGGGGTGATCACCCTGGAGAAAAGGAGACTGAAAGGAGACCTGGAAACCTTCTGGCTCTCTACAGCTCCCCAAAAGGAGGTTGGAGCCAGCTGCGGGTTGGCCTCTTCCCCCTGTGATAGGAGGAAATGGCCTCAAGTTGCACCAGGGGAGGTTTATGTTGGACATTAGGCAAAACTTCTTTCCTGAAAGGGTCACAGGATTATAGAATGGTTAGGTTGGAAGGGACCTCAAAGATCTTTCAGTTCCAACCCCCTGCCAGGCTAGAACAAGTCACTCAAGGCTCAAGGACTGGCCCAGGCTGCCCAGGGAGGTGGCTGAGTCCCCATCCCTGGAAGCCGCCAGAGCTGTGGTGCTGAGGGCCAGGGTTTAGCAGCATCCTTGGCAGAGCCAGGGGATGGTTGGGCTCAATGATCTTGAAGGTCTTTTCCAAGTGAAAGGATTCTATGCAAAGCCACTCAGTGAGCTCTTGGGGGATGCAATCAAGGCTTTGTTTCCACGCTGGAGGTAAACACCATTTGCAGGAGCCGTTTAAGTCCCACCCAGATGCTGTGTGTACAAAGCAGAGGGTTTATAAATACCCAAATCTATATTTAGAGGTCAGAGACTCTGCAATGTTACAGCTAAAGGTTATCAAGCAGGTCCCACTGGAGGGACTGGCACTGGGTGGAGGGGGGGGGAAATCTCTGTCTTCCATCTGAGAAAAGCAGAAGCCCAAACTTGGCTGCAGGCTAAGCTCTGCCTTGCATCCTGACTTCCTGCCTCTCTCTCTCTCAGCTCAGCATCTGAAGAGCTTGCAGAAGTCAATTCTGCAGGTACAGCCAAAACCATCCCAAGGCTTTTAAGATCACTTTATTGATGCAAGTTGATTTCCTCCAATAAAAGCCCCTAACAACCCTTAATGTCGCAGAGACATTCAAATGGGTGCGAGCCATAGGAGGAGAGCACAGCTGAGGAGAAAAACAAGCTTCTATTTTTGTCCTGAAGAACAAAATGGTGTTCCAAAGCCCCCCCAAACCAACCCATGGGGAACCTGGAGCCACTGCTCAGCATCCCTTTTTTTTTGGGGGGGGGGGGGGGGGGGGGT
>VWZI01007251.1:62417-83578 GCA_013396835.1 Psilopogon haemacephalus | reverse complement strand
GGGGAAGGAGGTTCCCCAGAAGCATTGAGTGCAGCCTCAGCAAGTTTGCTGAGCACCCCAAGCTGTGGAGGGCAGGGATGGCATCCAGAGGGACCTGCACAGGCTGCAGAGGTAGGAACAAGCCAACCTCAGGAGGTTCAACAAAACCAAGTGCAAGGTCCTTGCAGCTGGGTCGAGGCAATGCCAAGCACAGATACAGGTTGGGTAGTGATTGACTGGAGAGTAGCCCTGAGGAGAGGGACTTGGGGGTGCTGCTGGAGGAGAAGCTCAACAGGAGCCAGCAGTGTGCACTTGCAGCCCAGAGAGCAACCAGAGGCTGGGCTGCAGCAGGAGCAGTGTGGCCAGCAGGGCTAGGGAGGTGATTCTGCCCCTCTACTGTGCTCTGTCACTGTACCCTCAGCCCCTGCAGCCCCTGATACTGCACCTCCAGACCCTGCAGCCCCTCTCACTGCATCCCCAGTCCCTGCACAAGAGGTTTTTCTCTTTTCCCTTTCTCTGCTTGCAAAGCAGAATTTGGGTTCAGTTTTTTCTCTCAACAGCATCAAAACAGGAATGGAAAAACCTGGTGCTTAAAAAAAGTGTTTTTTTTTTCCCTACTATGAAAGGCTTCCTGCAGGGTCTGGGGTCCCCAGAGAGAAGGTTGAAAGGACTGGATGACTGCTGTGTACCTGTGATTCTTCTCTGCAGCTTAATGGAAAGCCATCAAGGCAGAGTGAACCTTCCCCTCCTGCCCACCACCTACACACTTCCCAGCAGCAGCAGCCAGGGCAAGCAACAGGCTGGAGAGCTGCCACAGAGTGCATGGAGAGACATGGATCACAGAGTCACACAATGCCAGGGGCTGGAAGGGACCTCCAAAGCTCAGCCAGTCCAACCCCCCCTGCCAGAGCAGGATGTCCTGAAGCAGATCACACAGGAACACATCCAGGTGAGTTTGGAGTACCTCCAGAGGGGGAGACTCCACAACCCCCCTAGGCAGCCTGTTCCAGGGTTCTGTCACCCTCATAGGGAAAAAAAATTCCTCCTCATCTTTAAATGAAACTTCCTATGCCTCAGCTTTCACCCAGTGCCCCTTGGCCTGGCATTGAGCATCACCCAGCAGAGTGGCTCCAGCCTCCTGCCACTCACCTGCACATCTTTAGAACCATTGCTGAGGTCACCTCTCAGCCTCCTCCTCTCCCAGCAGCTCAGCCCCAGCTCCCTCAGGCTCCCCTCCTAACAGAGCTGTTCCATTCCCTTCAGCATCTTTGTGGCTCCAGCAGTTCCTTGTCCCTCCTGTGAAAGGTGGGGTCTGTTCCTCACCCCTCCAGGGCACAAGCACCAGAGGAGCAAGGTGTGACAGCAAAGCCACCTGCAAGGATTACACAGCACTGCAGCTTCCCTGGCAGAAGAAGAAGATGCTGCTGCCTCACCTCTCCTTCCTCCCCTCTTTCACATGGCACCAGAGCAGATCAAAGTTCTTCTAACATAGCCATGTGAAAATCCAAACCCCAACATCTCCCAGCTCACAGAAGAGTCTGAAAAGCCTTCCAGAGAGATGTGAGAGTGGGGGGGAAGGAGGGGACATGTCACCCTTTAAAGCCAGCTGCCCCTCGGGAGCTGCTGCCACGCTGAATAGCAGCTGATGGACGAGCAGGCAGGCAGGCAGGCTGTGGCCACCATATGTCTGTCTGAAACAGCAAGAGCCAAAGACACAGAAAGGCCTGGAGAACCCAGAGGTGCTTCGAGGGCTGGGAGAGAGGCAAGAGCACAAATGGACAAGGGATCTGAGCTGACAGCAGCAGGGAAGAACAAGGGAAAGCACAGCTAGGAACTGGCACCATGGAGCCTTCTTCCTGCCTTCCCCCACCCCTGCTCCTCCAGCTGGAGCTGCTTGTCCCTCCAGCCACCACTGCAGGTGGGTTTATGGAGGGACAAGAGCTTGGGGCTGCATTTAACCTTGCAGAACCATGAAAAGCACAGCTAGGAACTTGCACCACGGAGCCTTCTTCCTGCCTTCCCCCATGCCTGCTTCTCCAGCTGGAGCTGCTTGTCCCTTCAGCCACCACTGCAGGTGGGTTTAGGGAGGGACAAGAGCTTGGGGCTGCATTTAACCTTGCAGAACACAACAGAGGGTAGGAGCAGCTTTTTCTGCACTACCTCACTCTGCTCCAGCCACACAAAATGGGAGAGACAGCCCAAAAGGCTGAGAGCAAAACTCACACACTCAGCTTGGGCAGCCGAATGAAGCAGGGGGTGGGTGCAGAGGGCTGTGAAAAACCAGCAGGAAAGCTGCCAGCCCACTTCACATCCCAGCCCACTTCACATCCCAGCCCACTTCACATCCCAGCCCACTTCACATCCCAGCCCACTTCACATCCCAGCCCACTTCACTTCCCAGCCCACTTCACTTCCCAGCCCACTTCCCTTCCCAGCCTTCCTGGTAGTCTGATGGAAAAGGGCAGAAGTTGGTCCCTGCTGACACTGCTAGATGATCAACCAGGGAGGCTGTGGATGCTCCCTCCCTGGAGGTGTTCAGGCCCAGGTTGGATGAGGCTTTGAGTGACCTGTTCTAGGGGGAGGTGTCCCTGCCTGTGGTGGGGGGGTTGGAACTGGATGATCTTTGAGGTCTCTTCCAACCTAAACCATTCTGTGAGTCTATCTGCCCCAGCCTTGGCAGGGAATGGGCAGTGTGAGTGCAGGGACCAGAGGAAATGGTTTCAAGCTGTGCCAGGAGAGGTTCAGGCTGGGTTTTAGGAAATATTTCTTCACTGAAAGGCCTCTCAAACATTGGAACAGGCTGCCCAGGGCAGTGCTGGAGTCACCATCCCAGGGGGTGTTTAAGCAGCCTGTGAACCTGGCACTTGGGGAAATGGTTTAGTGCTGGGCTGAGGCTTGGACTGGATGAACTTTGAGGTCTCTTCCAACCAGATGTATTCAGCAATTCTGTCAAGCTGCTGTTCTGCCCCCCAAGCTCTGCCTGGGCTGGGGGGTGAGGATGCAGAGAAGCACCTCCACACCTCTGCTTCCCCCCGGACCCCTCCTCAAACTCTCTCTCCCTTCACCTCCATCTGGCACTGATTTCAGAGGGCAAAATCCACCTCTGTGCTTAACACCCCCTGCTCTGCAGCCTCCTCCTGCCACCCCCGGGAAAGCTCCACAGAAAAAGAGCACAAACGCAGGCAAAGCTCTCCTCAAGTCTGTCATCTGGCCCCGCAGCAGCGTCAGCCTGGCTGAAAGGGCTCCTCGCCCACAGCACCAGCAGCAGCAGCACCAATCCAGGGAGACAAAAGAAAAGGCAGCTACAAACTGCCTATTCCTAAAGCTTCTGCTTCTGTTTTTGGTGGCCCCTTGGTGCCTGCTGGCAGTGCCCTGGTGGATGCCAACGCGCCCCCGGCACCGGCGTGCACTGAGTGCTGGGCTTCAGCTTCTCCTCGGCTGGAGGACAAACCTCTCGTGATGAGGTGGACCTGAGAAGCCACCACTGAAGCTGCAGCAAAAGCAAGAGCCCAGCAGGCAGGCAGTGGCCTTGATCACAGCCCCCTCTGAACGCATCCCTTTGCCCACCGCCCCTGGTCATAGCATCATAGAATCAGTCAGGGTGGGAAGGGACCACAAGGATCAGTCAGTTCCAACATCTGGTTGGAAGAGACCTCAAAGCTCATCCAGTTCCAACTCCCCTGCTATGCCCAGGGACACCCTACCCTAGAGCAGGCTGCCCACAGCCTCTGCCAGCCTGGCCCCAAACACCCCCAGAGATGTGGCCCAAACCAACTCCCTGGGCAGCCTATTCCAGGCTCTCACCACTCTCATGCTCAACAACTTCCTCCTCACCTCCAGCCTCAATCTCCCCACCTCCAGCTTTGCTCCATTCCCCCCAGTCCTGTCACTACCAGGGAGACAGTTCCTGCTTTAGGAATGGTTCTCTGCATGCCTGTGCTGCTGTGCCCTGCATGCATGCAGCAGATTCACCACTGCACTGGAGGAGCAGGGATGAGGATGGGAGTGCTGAGAGCTGAGGAGAGGAGCAGCTTTGTCACACCACTGCATCCAGGAGCTCAAGAGGGGAGCAGGAAGGCTGGGAAAAGCAGTGGGGAAAAGACAGAGATCAACAGGGAAAGTGCAGGAGAACTGCAGCAAGCTGGGGAGGAGGAAGTAAGTGAAGATTGGGTAGAGACAAACCACGGAGCAGATGAAAACAGGAGAGAGCAGCCAAATCTGAGACAGATGGAGAGTGGGGAGCAGGGCTGGGATGTTTGGAATGAGTGAGGGTTGTGAAGCAGCAGCCTTAGGGAGAGGGGGAGCCTGAGAGAGGAGAGGCAGGGAAGGTGGCTCCAGCATCTCCACCTGTCTCCAGGAGAGAGGACAGATGCAAGCTGGGAGCAGGAGAGATCACAGCATCACAGGACGTCAGGGGTTTGAAAGGACCCAAAAAACATCAAGTCCAACCCCTCTGCCAGAGCAGGACCATCCAATCTAGCTCAGGGCACACAGCAACACATCCAGACAGGCCTTGAAAGGCTCCACAACCTCTCTGGGCAACCTGTGCCAGTGCTCTGGGACCCTTCCAGGCAAGAAGTTGCCTCTTGTGTTGAGCTGCAACCTCCTGTGCTGCAGCTTCCATCCATTGCTCCTTGGCCTATGGCAGGGAGCAGTGAGCAGAGCCTCTCCCCCTGCTCCTGGCCCCCAGCCCCCAGATGCAGGTTGTGGAGAGGGTCTCTGTGGACAGCAAACAGCCCTTGGCCAAGCCCTGTAGAGCCCCTTGGAATCCAGAGTCTCCTGCCATATTTTGCACTCCTTTTTTTAGTGTTCTTTTTTGGGGTTTTTTGGGTTTTTTTCCCCTTTCCCCAAGGGCTGTTTGCTCAGCGCCTCACAAACAAAATTAAAACCAGAGTTTTCTGACAGAACAAACAAACAGGGAGTGAATTATATTCCATTTCCCTGTCAATAACTTCTCCCCTGCCCAGTCCTCTTATCATCATAAAAAGTCCATTAGGCAGTAATTGGGGAGGCAGGGGAAGGCAGGGCTGGTGCATGGCACACAGGCAGCCTCGCTCCCCAACTGCCCTTTTCTGGGAAGGCAGACAGCATAATTATAGGTTCAGACAGAGACTTCCTCTTACTGTCAGCAGCTCCTGGATCCCTTCAGGGACTGGCAAGGTTGGGGAAAAAAGGGTGAAGAAAAAAAACCAAAATGAGGACACATTTTTTGGTGTCTTTTGGGTTGGCTTTGTTTTTTTTTTGGAAGTGCAATGCTTCCACCTGCAGTGCTTGAAGTGGGCTACAAAAAAGCTGGAGAGGGACTTTTTAGGATATCAGGAAGGGACAGGACTAGGGGGAATGGAGCAAAGCTGGAAGTGGGGAGCTTGAGCCTGGAGGTGAGGAGGAAGTTGTTGAGCATGAGAGTGGTGAGAGGCTGGAATGGGTTGCTCAGGGAGGTGTTTGGGGCCACATCCCTGGAGGTGTTTGCAGCCAGGCTGGCAGAGGCTGTGGATCTCTCTCTTTGTGAAGAACAAGTGAAGGTCCACAAAAAAAAAAAAAAAAAAAAAAAAAGAGAACAAGTGAAGCACATGCAGCACAGCAGGCCAGCAACCTGAAGGTACTCAAGTCCTTTCAATCAACTCTTAACAACATCTCAATCCAGATTTGTCCACAAGTCCTGTAACGAGGCAATAATAACCCAGAGCAGAGCAACAGCAAGAAACCCAAGGAGCTGTCCTGGCAACTTAATGAGGGGCCCTTGTCCATCAATGTCAGGACAGCAATCCCAGACTGTTTGCAATCAGAAGCTGAAGGCAGGGAGCTCTGCCATGTTGACAGGAGAGCTTCCACCCCCCTGTGTCACTGCTGCTGGCATCCTGAAGAAGCTCAATTCGGTCCCTACCTAGCAAAGACACAGCTAGAGAGGGCCTCAGCTCCCTGCTCAACTTCCACTGCTCTGCTTGACTCACTGAAGAATCAGAGTCCATGGAGGATACCAGAACATGAAAAAGCAGCTCCTACGGGACAAGCCTGGAAGAAGGAAGCATAATGAGCAAGGATCTCACCTCCCAGGAGGGGAATGCCAACTTAATATAGCCCAGCAGAGGTCCTGAGCCGCTGGAAAGTGACAGCAAAGTCAGCAGCAATGGGGAGAACAAACTGCTACAAGCTTCTGCATCTCCTGGTCTTTCAGAGGATGTGATCAGGGAGATCAGTTCTGATCCTTGGGCTGGAGATGACACAGGCTGCTGCAGCAGGCAAACACACAGAGCGAGGCACTGCCTGGCACTGCCTGCCCGGAGGCTGCAGGTGCATGAGCCCCACCGAGGTTTGCCAGCTACAGGCATGCACCAGCACCTCCTGGGGGCTGAAGGGCAGAGCAGATAAAGCCAACAGCAGCTGATGGCACTCACAGCCTCACAGGATGTCAGGGGTTGGAAAGGACCCAAAGAGCTCATCGAGTCCAGTGGGAGGTGTCCCTGCCTATAGCAGGGGCTTGGAACTGGCTGAGCTTTGAGGTCCCATCCAACCTAACCCATTCTATGAATCTCAGCCCACATTTTTCCATGGAATGGAAGGAAATTCTACTTAGCCAACCTTGAAACACCTTCCCCTGGGTCTTGGCAGTGTACTGTGAGCTTGTGCTGCTCCTGACTGTTGGGACTGGGCTGTCAAAGGAGCTCAGGATGGGAGATTTTGAGAACAAGAAACCAAAGCCCGCAGAAGCCACGACTAAGGGCTGAACATGATCTTAACAATCATGAACTTTGACTCTCACCACAAGAGCCATTACAATCCCTGTCCATGAGCCACAGCCCTCATCATTCAGATTTGTAGTGGGCACATCAAGACAAAAGAAGAAGGAAAAAAAAATCCTGGAAGAATCCAGCAATGGTGTTGAGAAGTGACAGCAGGAACCTAAAGAAATTCAGCTTTGAGTAACCAGAGACTCACTGAGCCAGAAAGAGAGAGCAGCACACGAGTGAGAGAGGAATGGAAACATGGAAAAGCAGCAGTGGGGACCCCTTGAACTCTTCTAGAAGGCAGCAGCTGAGGAAGGTGAGATTTTGTTTTGGCAGGACATGCCTCTGTGCTTGACACTTGCCAAGGGATGGCTGTGCCAGAAGGCTGTAAGGCAGCTCCTCCAGGCAGCAGGGCAGGAGATGCCTTCACCTTCCAGCAGCAGGCAGCCCCTCAGATGCCTTCAGCCCCTCAAGTGCCTTCACCTTCCAGCAGCAGGCAGCCCCTCAGATGCCTTCAGCCCCTCAAGTGCCTTCAGCCCCTCAAGTGCCTTCACCTTCCAGCAGCAGGCAGCCCCTAAGGCAGCAGCTACTGGAAGGAACCACAAATTAGCAGATCCTGTAAGCAAAGGAGAGCATTGCAGCACTCCTGCAGCCAACAACCACACACAGGAAGCCCTCAAAACCAAACAGATCCTACTTGAAGAGATGGGCAAAGAGAAGCCAAGAGCTGAAGGACCTTCCTGGCTCAGAGGAGAGCCTGTCCCAAGGTGATTTGTAATTGTTGAACTGGAAAAAGAAAAACAAAAACACAAAACCAAACCCTACAGCATCATCTCCTGAGACATTCCAAGAGCTCAAAGCCTGGTAAGGTTTGGTGTCAAGAGCACACTCGGGCTGGCTGATGAGGAAAGCCACGAGTTCTAGCAGAGGTGAGGAAGGAACAGGCCACAGCCAAATTAATTTGCCTTGGTTAATTAAAAAACAAAAAAACCCAAAAAAAACCAAAACCCCACCAAGTTTCCTCCCCACCCCACTGTGCTTTTAGAGGTTGTCTGAGAGTAAGGCGGGGGGGGGTGGGGGGAAAGGAGCTGCTGCTCATTAATTATGCAGAAAATGCAAAACTATCATCCTCTGAATGAGTTTAAACTAAGGAGAAGCCCTTTCAGAAACGGGGAGAGATTACTCCCCAAGGCAGCTGAAATTTCTCTTGCAACTTCAAAGGGCAATAAATTATTCAAGGCGCTCGCACCACTCCTCACTCTCCCCCTCCCTCTCTCCCCCTTCTCAATTTTATGCTCCTGAGTCAATTAATGGTTTGGAGGACTCAGAAACTTTGTAGAATGCTAAACCAGTCGCAGCTCTTTCTATTTATTGCTTCCCCCCCCCCCACCACCACCCCCTTTTCTTTTTTCAAGCTTTGCTTTCCCTCTTGGCCTCCAAAGGCACCAGGAATGGTTCTGTGCATCACAGATGCACCTCCCTGGAGGTGTTTGCAGCCAGGCTGGATGAGGCTGTGGACAGGCTGATCTAGTGTGAGGTGTCCCTGGGCATGGCAGGGGGCTTGGAACTGGCTGCTCCTTGTGGTCCCTTCTAACCCTGACTGATTCTATCATTCTATGATTCCATCATTTTATGATTCTATCATTCTATCACTCTACCATTCTGTGATTCTCTGATTCTATTATTGTACAATTCTATGATTTTACAATTCTATTATTCTACCATTCTGTGATTCTATCATTCTACCATTATGTGATTCTATGATTCTATCACTCTATCATTCTGTCACTCTGTGATTCTATCATTCTCACTCTGTGATCCTATCATTCTATCATTCTGTGATTCTATCATTCTGTCACTCTGTAATTCTATCATTCTGTCACTCTGTGATTCTATCATTCTGTGATTCTATCATTCCACCATTCTGTGATTCTATCATTCTGTCACTCTGTGATTCTATCATTCTGTCACTCTGTGATTCTATCATTCTATCACTCTGTGATTCTATCATTCCACCATTCTGTGATTCTATCACTCTATCACTCTGTGATTCTATCATTCTATCACTCTGTGATTCTATCATTCTGTCACTCTGTGATTCTATCATTCTGTCACTCTGTGATTCTATCACTCTATCACTCTGTGATTCTATCATTCTATCACTCTGTGATTCTATCATTCTGTCACTCTGTGATTCTATCATTCTATCACTCTGTGATTCTATCATTCTGTCACTCTGTGATTCTATCATTCTATCACTCTGTGATTCTATCACTCTGTGATTCTATCACTCTATCACTCTGTGATTCTATCACTCTATCACTCTGTGATTCTATCATTCACTGCCAAACCCCAATGGAACTGTTTAGTGCATCCAGCGTGAGAACCCTAACCGAAGACCGATGCTAATCACACCACACAACAGCATGGCAAGAGATGTCCTTGCTCCAAACAAGCCCACCCAGGCAAGGCAGAGGAGGGTGGGGAAGGTGCAGCCACAGCCAGAGGACACTGGTGGCTCCCAGCAGCCAGCCCACAGCCCTTCTGCTGGCGAGCTGCAAGCCCAGGCAGCAGATGGCACAAAACGTGACTGGCTTCATGAACTTTAAAAATATTAAAGGCAGCTGCAGTGCAGGGAACATCACAGCTTCCTAAGGTGGGAACTGGGACCAATTACGTTGCAAGAGAACATCTTTGACTGGAGGGGAAGAGTGGCAGAGAGTAAATAGAAATGTTCTTTGGAGATTGTGTCTCACAGGCCAAGCCGAGCCCAGATCCCATCCCACGCACGCCCGACGCCGACGTTCCCCTGCCTGGGTGTCCTTGAAAAGCACTCTGCTTGCCTTCCAAGAACACCATTGGGCTTCCCAGGCCACAAAAAGGGCTGGGAATACCCTCACACATTCCTCCAAGCAACCCAGCAGATTCCTACCCACTTGGTTATGGAAAAGACACAGCCACAAAAGCCTTTTCCCAGCTGCTGTCATGCAGGGTCTCGGTGAGACGGCAGAAAGAGCCAAAACTCTTCCTGGCAGCTTTGTGCCTGGCTGAGAAGGACACCCAGGTGGGAAAGGGACAAAAAAAGAGGCACTGGCTTTGCAGCAAAGCCTGAGACCAGAGTCAGGAGGCCTGGTTTTGGCCACGGAAGTGGAAGAGGGGAGATTGAAACTGGATGTTAGGAAGAAGTTGTTTGCAGTGAAGGTGGTGAGACACTAGCACAGGTTGCCCAGGGAGGTTGTGGATCCCATTCTGTGCATCTGTGCTCCACAACCTCCCTGGAGGTGTTGAGGACCAGGTTGGATGAGGCCTTGAGTGACCTGTACCAGTGGGAGGTGTCCCTGCCTATGGATCTGGCTGAGCTTTGAGGTCTCTTCCAACCTAAACCATTCTGTTCTCTGACTCCAGGCATTTTTTCCACCACAGACACTCCATAGCTGCCACTTTCACACAGGCTGCCAGTTTACACAACGAGCAGATGTTCTTTTCCCCTAACTTAGCCATCTAATGATGCTGAGCAGCAAAGACCTCTGGTTGGGAAAAGCTCCTTTACCAGGAGACACTCATGAGTGAGTCCCAAACACCAGCAAGTAGCTGCTGCTGTCCCCAGGTGCTCCTCAGCGGAGATTAATCGAATCAGCACTGGCAGTGTGGGGCACAGCTGAGAGCAGGGAGGTGACAGCCCCTTCTGCCCCCAAGGAACCCCTTTCAAAGGATGATTTATTTCCTCTCCAGGACCTCTAGAAGACACAAACTTTCCAATTTGAGTTGTCTAAAAGAAAAGAGGAAGGAGGGAAGGAGGGAAGGAGGGAAGGAGGGAAGGAGGGAAGGAGGGAAGGAAGGAGGGAAGGAAGGAAGGAAGGAAGGAAGGAAGGAAGGAAGGAAAAGAATGCAGAAGACCACACACAAAAGAATAAAATAGAAGGGGGAGTGTGTGTGGAAAAAACCCAACCCAACCCAAAGCTACATCACAGGATGCAGGCAGGCAAGGTTTAATTTAATCAGGCACTTAAGCAAGGTGACACAGAAGCTTAATTTGGTGTCCTTGAGCAGGACAATAACCAGTCCAGAACCCTCAGCAACCGCAGGCTGGATCACAGCTGGCAGAGAGAGAAGGCAGCAGAGGGAAGGGCACATCAGAAGCAAGGACAGCAAAGTGGCTCCTTGCCTGCACCACCAGCAGCAAGTGGATCCGGGGGAGGGAGGCAGAGATCTCTGCCCTCTGTGGATGCTGCCTCCTCCTGCACACCCACAGCCTCCACTCACTGAAGCAAGGATGTGCAGCACCCAGCAGAAACTCCACCACCTTCCAGCTGACCACACAACCTCCTGTATGACCCCACCCTAACTTCAGCCCCTGCCTTTCTGCAGCTCCTCATCCCCGGCAGCTGCACTGTCATGGACCAGAGCTGCTTGTGGGGCAGTTCAGCCCCCAGCACACTTCAGCATCTTCCTTCTCTCGGGACAGAGCTGCTGCACTGTCACAAATATGTCTGAAACACTTGGAGCAGCTTTCTGCCACAGGGGAGGGAGATTCACTCCCACTGATGTCATCTGAAGTTGTCTATCAAGTCCTAAGACAGAGCCACCTTCCTTTTTACTACCATCTCTCTGACAACTGCTGTCTTGGCCAAGAACAGATCAAAGGCAGAACCTCCAGAGTGCAGAGCTGTGAGCTCTGCTGCAGAGGTTAATCCTCCGTGGGCAGGAGCACAGGAGGGACCACTCCGAGGAGAAGCCTTCAGATACACCTGTAAGGAGCATCCATGCAGCCAGCCCCCAGCTCCCACACCTCACAGCCTGCAGCAGGCACACTCCACAGCCCTCCTCTTGCTGTGCCAGCTCCTGGGATGCAGCACTGCTTTGCCAGCCTGAGCAGGGACCTCCACCAGCTCCTCTCCCAACCCACCACACACTTTTGCCACAGAATCACAGACTCATAGAACATCAGGGGCTGGAAGAGACCTCCAAAGCTCAGCTCTGGGTGATCCTGCTCTGGCAGTGGGGCTGGAATTAGATGATCCTTGTGGTCCCTTCCAAGCCTGACTGATTCTATGATGCTACCTTTCTATCATTCTATGATTCTGTGATCTTCTCTGCTGCCAAGCTCCACTGCTCGTGGATGGTGAGAGCCCTCCCCACAGGCATGAAGCTGGTGTGAATCAGCTGTGCTCTGCCAGGGGATGCTGGAGCCATCACAGAGCAGCAGAGGCAGGGGCAATGCATCACGGAAGGGCCTTTTATTTCTTTTTTATTTTTGTCAATTGCAATTTAGATTTAATTATTTAGGGCGATGCTAAGTGAGGGTCCTACCCAAGGTGATTTAGGGAGGGGAAGGGAATCTGAGCCAGAAGCACTGCTCACTGCTGCATCTGTTCTTAAGTCTTTGCCAGGGTGGAGAGAGCCTCATGTCAGACTCCTCTGTATGCAAAGCAGCAATTAGCAAAGCACTATTTGTGAAATGCAAAGGTTTAATCAATGGGAGGGGGGGAAAAAAAAAAAGAAAGGAATAAAAAAATCCACTTGAAAACAGCCAGCAGGCTGCTGTCAGTGATCAAAGTCAGCACATCTCTGTACAGCTTCTGTGCAGCAGCTGAGGAGCACCCAGAGTGGGCACTGCAGTTGCTTCGGGCAGCACAGGAGGGCAGGAGGAGCTGAACACTGCCCTGAGCCCCAAAGGCAGCACAGGCAGGGCACATCCTGCCCAGCTACAGCCAGAGATGGGACTGGTTGCTGTGCAGGCACAGAAAGAGGTGCTTTAACCTGCTTGCTGAGTCCCTAACAGAATGATAGCAACTTCCATGGAACCAGAGGTGAAAATAACCCTGGAGTTAGCAATTCCCAGATCCATGCCTGCCCTGGGCCATACAGAAGAAACAAAGGAAGTGTCCATGTGCAAGAGAAGCAGAAGAGGAGAGAGTTCTGCCTTGTACCTTTCAGCTCCACACGGCAGAGCAGCAGGCAGTGAGCAGTGTGGTGCTTTGGGTTTTTTTAAATTTAAATAGCAGTTGCCTTTAAATAGAATGTTCCTGCCACAGAAAGATTCAAATCACTGCCTGAGATCAATTAGCCTAGGAAACAAGGCAAGTATTTTAATGGTCCTTTGATTGCAGAGGCCACAGCTCCTCCAGAGATGCACTGGAAGAGGAGGCAAGTCCAAGCTCCCAGGCCCATACTCTGCTGCAGGAGAAGCAGCAGAGGTGATTCTCCCCCTCTACTCTGCTCAGCTGAGAGCCCACCTGGAGTAGTGCATCCAGTGCTGGAGCCCCTGGGACAAGAGGGATGTGGACTTGCTGGAGGTGTGCAGAGAAGGGCCCCGAGGATGCTCAGAGGGCTGCAGCACCTCTGCTGTGAGCACAGCCTGAAAGAGTTGGGGCTGTGCAGACTGGAGAAGAGGAGGCTCCCAGGTGACCTTCTTGGTGGGGAGATTCAGATTGGATGTGAGAAGGAAGTTGTTGAGCATGAGAGTGGTGAGAGCCTGGAATGGGTTGCCCAGGGAGGTGGTTGAGGCCAGATCCCTGGAGGTGTTTGGGGCCAGGCTGGCAGAGGCTGTGGGCAGCCAGCTCTAGGGTAGGGTGTCCCTGGGCATAGCAGGGGGGTTGGAACTGGCTGATCCTTGTGGTCCCTTCCAACCCTGACTGAGACTGATTCTATAATTTTATGATTCTAAGCTGCTGCCCTACCAAGCTGGGAGTGTGGTCACCTCCAAGAGCTGACATCCTGCAGGTTTCCTACCTGTGATGTGGAGTTCCCACCCTGGCACAGCCTGGCACAGCTTGGCCCAGGGGGAGGTGGTGGGGGGGAGGCTGCAGGGCTCTGGCAGCCCCTCTGGTGAATTGGGGCAGCAAATGGGGTCAGCAGTGTGGCAGGCACCAGCCAAATGGAAGCTGGCCAAGGGATTATGAGAGAGAGGCAGAGTGACAGAGCCCGAGGCCATCTGATGGGAGAGGACTTTGTCAGAGCTGAGTGGCAGCTCCCCACACAGCCTTGTGACACACAAAGCTGTTTGCTGTTCCCATGCCTCACCGAGGGCACTGCAGAGCAGCTCTGGGCCTGCTGAGTCGCCAGGCTGGGCACAGCAGCCCCTGCAAGGACAGGAGTGTGAAAGCAGAACAGGACAGGAGTAGAGGGAATGGAGCAAAGCTGGAGGTGGAGAGATTCAGACTGGACGTGAGGAAGAAGCTCTTCACCATGAGCTTTGAGGTCCCTTCCAACTTAAACCATTCTATGATACACACCAAAAAAAGTGACCCTCCTACAGCCCAGCTTACTTCTCAGGCTCATGAAATGGGAAAGGACAAAAGCAGAAGTTCTCCTCCCACACACAAAGGCTTCTCCCTGCAAAGAGAGGCTGAGCCTGGACAAGAACAGAACCCAGGAGTAAGCAAGGGCAAATCTACCCTCCCTCATCCAGTGCAGAGAGGAGGGAAAGCAGCACTCAAAGCAAATCCCCCAGCACCCTGAGGCTGAGGATCTGTCCAATCCCTGCTGACCAAATCATCTTAATAAACCCTGATAACAAAACCATTCCCTTAAAAGCTGACAGGGGCTACGCTGACCAGAGCAAGCCCTCAGCAGCTTGGAGCAGCTTTGCTGAGGTGGAGAGAGAGAGGGGGGAAAAAAAAATGATAAAAAAAGCAGTCACAATTCAATCAGCTTGGCAAAAGTCTATTCCCCACTGATCCCAAGTGATCAGCCTTCATGTTGAAGGAACATTACATTCAAGTCACTGAAGATTTTCACTTCTGCTCTGCTCTGGTTTGGGTTTTCTTTTTTTTTTTTATGGTTGGTTTTGTGTTTTTTTTTCCCCCTCTCTTTTCATTTTTTTAAAAGCAAGAATTGAAAGGCAGCGAAGATAAAAACTGTGTTAAACTGGAACTGGTTCACTTGAGGGATGGAGAAACATAAAACCCTTTCTTCAGATGCTGTTTTGAATCCAGCCCCATCAAGGAACATGACAACGGTCACCAGTGTCTGACAGATGCCTGAAAGGCAAGAGCAGGAGAGGACAACATGGGCAAGCTGGGTGGAGATGGAGCCAGGTGAAGGGGGAGGATGACTCCAGCAAGAGCTGTCAGGCAGTTCCCTCCTCTGCTCTCCAGCTGGGATTCAAAGCCAGCTGTGAGGACCTGGCAGCCTCAGCGTCCCTCCAAGGTGGGACTGGGAGCAACCCAAAGGCACTGGTGGAAAGCTGAAGACGTTGGAAAATGAACACAGGCAATGAGGCACTGAGCACTCCTATAAAGGAGAGGAGGACACTTGGCTGGCTTCAAGCACTAAAACCTTCTGCTGTTCTTCTCCAAGGGAGGTGAAGCATGGATAGAACAAGGGGCAAAGGCACAAACTGCAACCCAGGAGGTTTCACTTGAACTTCAGGAGGAACTTCTTTGGTGTGAGGGTGCTGGAGCCATGCAGTAGCCTGCCCAGAGAGGCTGTGGAGTCTCCTCCTCTGCAGAGCTTCCAGCCCCACCTGGATGCATCCCTGTGCGACCTAATTCAGGTGACCCAGCATTAGCAGGGGGGTTGGACTGGATGATCTCCAGAGGTCACTTCCAACCCCTGCACCTCCATGGGAGATAAAAAAGGAGCAGGGAACAGCAGGGACTTACTTTCAGCTACGCAGCCTATGAGCAGCACGGAGAGGAGGTTCACGAGGGAGACCAGCGAAGACATCCCAGGGCTGGGAAGGATCCTCATCCTCTGCAGTGGCCTTCAGCCCCAGCCAGGAAGGCTCTGGGTCAGCAGGGCTCACAGCGGCTCCCCAGCGGTGTCAGCACCTGCAGAGGCACAGAGGGAAGAGCACTCAGGGAGGGCAGCACACGGCAGGGGGCTGGGAACCAGAGCCCAGAGCTGCGGCAGGGTCCCAACAAAGCCATTGCTGTGCACGGTCCCCTGCGGGGGGGGGCAGGCAGCCCTTGGCCTTGATTGCCACCAAGGACTTGGCCACCTCCATCAGCGAGCAGTGCTGGGGGGACCAGGCCAGGCTGCTCCCTGCCTGATGGTGAATTTCCCTGCACACACCCACAGCAAGGGAGGGAACGGAGCAAGGAGGCAGCGAGTGCAGGGAGCCTGTGTTGGAAGCTGAACACCCCCTGGGTCGCCTCTGGTGCTCTGGTGGAGCAGCACGGGTGCAATGAGGTGTGAAAGGATCTGACCCGACAGGGCCCAGGGACCCTCTTAAAGGGCAATTTCCCCCCAAAAAAGCATAAGGGAGGGCGAAGAAAAACTGAAACCTCACACGTGAAAACCCCAGGAATGGAGGAGAACCCAATTCCTGCCCAGGAGGGAAGATGAAGCAGGAGAAGTCTCCCCTGTGTCCCCTCTTGTCGGCTGATGCTGCTAGGGGAGGGCTCTGCCTTGCACATCGCTCAGCCCAACACAGGCAGCCTGACCCCAGCCCTGCCAGCAGCACAGGTGCCCCACAGCTCCTCTTGCAAGGCGAATGCACACTGCTGGGTCCTGCAGGCTGGGATTACAGCAGCTATTCTGCATGGCTGAGAGGTCCTGCCTGCCTTAGTGCCTCAGTTTCCCCACCTGAAATGCTCAGAGGAACCACACTGCTGAGCTGCCACAACACTGAGAGACCAAACCTCGAGCAAGGAGGACCAGGGCTGGTCCCGACGGATCTAAAGGCACAGCAAGGAAACACAACCTCCACAGGACACAGGAGAGATTGCTTCTGTCCTGCACATGGCAGAAGGTGGCTTCAGGACAGCACCAGTACGTTAGCAGGGCTGTGAGAGGAGCCAGCAAGCTCAGCACCAGGCTGGCTGCACATTTCCATGGAGACAACTCCTGGCTCCAAAGGGAGCTGTGCCTGCTTATGGCTTTATCCTGATCCCTCTGCAAAGCTGGAATGGCATTAAGGGAGCTGCATTCTTAGCAACGACCCCAGTCCTGTGTGTCAATATCAGTAAACGCTTCCTCCAGCGACAGAGGAGAGAAGCTTTGCCCCAGAAGGGCTGAAAATAGAGTCAGAGCTGCAGCTCCAACCTGCTGGGTAGGGCTGGCAGCTCTGAGCTTCCTCCAGCAGGCAGAGCCTGAGCCCCAGAGTAATGGTCTGGGGTTGTGTGAGGGATGCTCTCAGATCTGTGCAGATTCCTTCCTGCCATCAGTTACCCCAATTAAAAATCAAACCCAGGGTTTATCACCTCTTGGGAAAAAGCCAGGTAGGAGATATTGCAGAGTGATCAAAAGCTCTGAAAGGACTGAGGGGATGACAGTGAGGCTGCTTCAGCCTTCTGACAGCCATCAGGGTCTGAGCCCATCAGGGCAGGTGGCGTGAAGAGGCATTTTAATCTTTTTTCTGTCCCATTAACTCTCCAAGGCTGGAGTGTAGAGAATTAAAAGGAAAAGCCAGGATAAACAAGAAGTCCCCACATGTACTCAGCCCTGAAAGAGCAACATTGCAGAGAGGAGCTTAGGACTTGCACTTTGAGGATTACAAAGCCTCTCTGCTGTGTGTGCTCTTGTGCTAGCCCTGGATCCGTCGTGCTTCAGCGCTGCCTTCTGAACGCGGAGCATAAACGCTGATAGTCACCCAAAAAAAAGAAAAAAAGAAAAGAAAGAAAGAAAAAAATAAAAACCAAAAAAAACCCCTGGATTAGACCACTGGGAATCTCTTCAAATGTTTGTTCTAGACACACTTAAGAGAAACACACAGAGGCTGCAGCCAGCCTGGGCGCAGGGTTCGCAGGGTTCCAGGGCGCAGCTCAAACGCGTTGAGGTTTCTTTTGTTGCTGTCAGAGGCCAGCAGAGACTGGGAACATTGTGAATAGCTGCGATGGGAGCTGTTAATTAAACTGGGGAAGTGGTAGCAATGCCAGCACAACAAATGGAGCCGTGCTGCTGGCGTGCTGGCTCTCCCTCCTCCCTGCTTCAGGCACGCAGCTCCCCAGTCCCTACCAGCCAGGCTGGAGGGGGAGAGGGCAGGAAGCAAAGAGACCCTCCCAACCATTCCAGGTCTCTACACGAAAACAAACCCAGCAGGGCCAGCTCGGGCAGCCTCTCAGAAACCCTTGGTTTGCTTTATCAGAGCTCCTGTAAATCACAGAACAGAACCATACAATCAGGCAGGTTGGAAGAGAACTCCAAGCTCCTCCAGCCCAACCTATCCCCCAGCTCTATCCAATCGACCAGACCATGGCACTAAGTGCCCCCATCCAGGCTTTGCTTCAACACCTCCCTGGGCAGCCCATTCCAATGCCAATCACTCTCTCTGTGAAGAACCTCCTCCTAATATCCAGCCTACACCTAAATGCCACCAAACATCTCCTTGAGCCCTGTCTGCTCTCCAAAGGTGGCAGCAGCTCGGAGCAGCCCTCCCCAGGCAGCACTGCCCCCAGAGAGAGCTGAACGCAGGCATGTCAGGGAGAGGAGCCTGGCAGCTCTGCTCCCCCACATCTAGCACTGCTTTTCATGCCTTATAAATGGGCTCAGATGGAGAAGGTCTGGTAAAGAGGATACAGCAACAGCTCCAAGATTAGAGAAGGAGATGCCAGAGGGTGACACTTCCGCTCGGGTGCTGATGTGCTTCCCCCAGCCCTTGACGGAGACAGAAAGTGCTGGCAGAGATATTAGGACACGTCAGCTTCAATCCAGCAGCTCATCCTTCAGAGCAGGTACACGGCTGCCTGTCTCCCCCCAGACATGGGATTTTCAGGACAGCAAGATGTGCACCCACCTGGCTCCCCCGCGGGTATGGAGGACAGACTGGGGCAGGAGCCTGCTCTGCTTTGGTGGCAGCCAACAGGGAGGCTGCAAAGAGCTTCTCACGCACTGTGTGATCCCTGCAGTGCAGAACACACAACGCTGGGACACCCAGAGAGAATCAGAGAATGGTTTAGGTTGGAAGGGACCTCAAAACTCAGCCAGTTCCAACCCCCCTATGCCATAGGCAGGGACACCTCCCACTAGAACAGGTTGCTCAGGGCCTCATCCAACCTGGTTCTAAACACCTCCAGGGATCCCATTCTGTGCTTTTGTGCTCCACAACCTCCCTGGGCAACCTGTGCCAGTGTCTCACCACCCTTACTGCAAACAACTTCTTCCTAACATCCAGTTTCAATCTTCCCTCTGCCACTTCAAACCCATTCCTCCTCATCCTGTCATTACAAGACCTTGTCAATAGTCCCTTCCCAGGTCTCCTGTAGGCTCCTTCAGATGCTGGAAGGCCACTCCAAGGTCTACTCAAAGGCTTGTCCAGGCTGCAGAGCCCCAACTCTCTCAGCCTGTGCTCATAGCAGAGCTGCTGCAGCTCTCTGAGCACCTTGGTGGCCTCCCCTGGATTGGCTCCAACAGTTCCATGTCCTCCTTGTCTTGCAGGCTCCAGAGCTTCTGGTGCTCCAGGTGGGGTGTGAGAAGAGCAGAACAAAGGAGCACAATCCCCTCCCTTGCCCTGCTGCCTACACTGCTCTTGCTGAAGTCCAGCACACGGTCAGCATGCAACAAGGCTCTCCTACCCTTCTGGAGGTGCTGAATCCCAGTGGGAATTGCTCTGCTGAGCACTCAGATCACAACAGCTCCATTGCCAAATCACAACAGCTTCATTGCCAAGTCACAGCAGCTCCATTGCCCATCCTCTCCACGCCTCTCTCTGCACAGCCTACCTTGGAAGCAGGTCTGCATCCCTCCTGCCTCTCTGCTGAGCACCCAGCCAAGCTGCTGGCACCACACAAGCAAACATAATGGCAGCTTTCCTCTGCTGCTCCACAGACCTGCAAACCCTCATTGAATTCTCTGGCACAGGCTCTCCCCCTGCACAAGCAAACCACCTAATAGACCTCAATCCTGGCTGAAGAATGCAATTAAGTGAAGCCATGGCCCCCAGTGGGGTCAGATTTGTGCTAGATACGGTCACATTTCAGGAATAAGATTAATTCTTACAGTAAGAGAGCTGCTGTAAGGCATTCATTCTTGTGCACTGCTTGATCTCCAGCTCTAAGCATGTCCATGTCTGCCTCTTGTAAGCTCTGAGCACAAGATCAGGAAGAGAATTATTAAAAAACATAAAACTGAGAGTTTTTTGGGTTTTTTTTTTGGGGGGGGGAGGGTTCTTTTTGCAAGCAGCAGAGCTTTCTTATTGTGGCTTCTCCAGCCAGCAGCAAGCCAGGGATCTGGAGGGACCCAAGGGTGCTAGGCACAAAGGAGGAGATGCTCAGAAGCACCTACATTTCTTAAGAGCTTAAGTTCCATTGAGAGTCAAAGGGACTTAACCTAAGCCGCTAAGATGCTTTGGAAGATTTTCCTCCCAGCAGCTCCCATTTCAGAAGGTGCTGGACACCAACTCCCTTAAGCTACTTTGGGTATCCGAGGGGATGTAAGAGGACAGGGCTTTATCTCCACACCACTTTGGCCAGCCTGGGCTCTGCTGCTTGAAGAAGGAGCCCTGTGGGAAGTGCTGCTAGAAACCAGCAGCTGCAGAGCCACAGGCACTGGGGTGGCACTGGGGTGGCACTGGGGTGGCTCAGAGCCTGGCAGGTGTTTTGATGGGGCACTTAGTGCCATGCTCTAGGTTGATTGGATAGGGCTGGGTGACAGGTTGGACTTCTTGGATAGCCCTTACAGCTGGGCACCCAAAGCCACCAATTCACAGGCTCACAGCATGTCAGGGGTTGAAGGGACCCAAGGAGATCATCCAGTCCAACCCCCCTGCCACAGCAGGAGCATCCAATCTAGCTCAGGGCACACAGCAACACATCCACACAGGCCTGCCAAGGCTCCAGACAAGGAGACTCCACAACCTCTCTGGGCAGCCTGTGCCACTGTGCTCTGGGACCCACACAGGCAAGAAGTTGCCTCTTGTGTTGAGCTGCAACCTCCTGTGCTGCAGCTTCCATCCACTGCTGCTTGGCCTATCCCAGCCAGTCTGGAGGTGAGCATTGCTGGTGAATGTCTCTTCCAACCTGGCTGATTCTATGATCCTATGATTTTTTTCTTAGCCCTCACGACTGAAAGGTTTGCTCTGCCCTTAAAACAACCCCAGAGGGAGGGATCCTGCCTGCATTCCACATTCATTAGGATGTAATAACCTGGGGAAAAAAAAAAAAAAACCACCCAAACAAATCCACCAAACACACACACACCAAAAAAAAAAAGGCATTTGGGTTTCTCTTCTGTTTCACCTGCATGTGGGGAAGGGGAAGCTAAAAGACATGCTCTGCAAGAAGGGGGAGAAAAAAAAAGTTCCACAGAGATCTTAGCAGATGATTAAACATCTTCATTTTCAGCTGCTGCTGAGGGAGAATGACTCCCATTAGACAAATCAATCGAAGCAAACACCTTGCAGGCAGAGGGCTGCACCCAGGGCTCTGCTCCTTCCAGCAGCACCAGCTTAGTTTGTGCTGTGTATTAACAGAGGTCAGTGGGTCACTTCATTTCCTCCCAGCAACCTCTTTAAAGAGAGAAAGAAAAGCTTTTAGCACAACCACCAGCTCGTTTGTCACCTCCCCTGGGGAGGTG
>VWZI01007251.1:1250-26092 GCA_013396835.1 Psilopogon haemacephalus | reverse complement strand
AAAAAAGAAAAAAAAGAAAAAAAAAAAACCAATAAAAAACCCCAACCCGACCAAAAGCGTCACCGAGGGCTGCCTGGCGCACGCGCCGGCGCTGGGGGGCTGGGAGCGGGGGAGCGCGGGGAGGAGAGAAGGGGTTGGGTGGATGGAAGTGAGGATCCAGATTGAAAACAGATGGGATTTTTCTTGCCAACCTGACATCCGAGACCGCGGGAGGCGGGGTAAAGCTTCCCCTTCGGAGAGGCTGGCAGCCAAGAGATATGGGGGTGGGGAGGGAGCTGCAGCCCCTCCAGGCCCCTTCCCTTCCCCCCCCCCCCAAAAAAAAAAAAGAAAAAATATCCCAGTTTGGTTTAAAATCTCTGCTCCTCCCCTCTTGCTGGGGGGCTCCCTGGATGGCAGAGAGGCAACCCGCTGGAGCTGGGTTGTTTTTAATACTTTCGGAGGTTTGATTCTACCATTAAGTGTCTGATTCATCTGCTGCTGCCTGCTGGAGCTAAGCCCAGCCTGGCAGTTAATGCTTGCCCTAGGAGGAGAGGCATTTGAGGGGCATTTTGCACCCACACGACTGCCTCTGCCTGTGCACAGGAGGGGAGCCCAAGTGCCTGCACAGGAATCTCCCCTGCACGCCTCCAGCCTCCCACGTCTCACGCTGTGGCCAACGTCAACCTGCAGCTAAACCCCAGCCACAGCCTCTGCCCGAGGACCAGTTGGGATGTGGCAAACCCATCCTGGAGCGTGGCTGCAGAGATCCACATTTCCACATAAAGGAAGCACCATAAACCACTGGAGAACCTCAGCACCCTCAGCCCTGGCTGCCCGAGCTGGTAGCCTCCAGCAAGCCAAACTGCATGGGTTTTAAATCACAGAATCACAGAATGGTTTAGGTTAGAAGGGACCTCAAAGCTCAGCCACTCCCAACCCTCTGCCATAGGCAGGGACACCTCCCACTAGAACAGGTCGCTCCAGGCCTCATCCAGCCTGGTCCTGAACACCTCCAGGGAGGTTGTGGAGCACAGAAGCACAGAATGGGATCAAAGATCACTCCACAGCCTCCCTGAGCAACCTGTGCTAGTGTCTCACTGCAAACAACTTCTGCCTAACATCCAGTTTCAATCTCCTCTCTGCCACTTCAAACCCATTCCTCCTCATCCTCCTGGCATTACCAGACCTTGTCAATAGTCCCTCCCCAGCCCTCCTGAAGCCCCTTTCAGATCCTGCAAGGCCACTCCAAGGCCTCCTGGAAGCCTTCTCCAGGCTGCAGAGTCCCAACTCTCTCAGCCTGTCCTCACAGCAGAGCTGCTGCAGCACTCTCAGCATCTTTGTGGCCTCCTCTGCACTGGCTCCAACCCTTCCATGTGCTGCTTGTGCTGGGGGCTGCAGAGCTGCAGACAGTGCTGCAGGTGGGGTGTGAGGAGAGCAGAGCCAAGGGGCACAATCCCCTCCCTTGCCCTGCTGCCCACAGCTGCTCTTGCTGCAGCCCAGCACACAGTTGTTGTCTGGGCTGCACTGACACTGCAGCCTCATCTTGAGCTTTTCACCACCCCTGACTCCCAGGTCTGCAAATAAAACGATGCCAACAGCCCTGAAGTGACCTGGGGGTTGGTTCACCCAGGAGTCAGTTTGTGGCTAGTTTGGGGCAGGGCTGAAGCAGGTCTCTGTGGGTCCTGTCTCCATCCACACACCACAAGTGTCAGAGCAAGAGGGACCAGCTGCTGCAAACTGCATACAAGAAGAAACTTCTTTTCTGAAAGGGTTCTCAAAGCTTGGCACAGGCTGCCCAGGGAGGTGGTGGAATCCTCATCCCTAGAGGGGTTTCAAAGCTGCAGAGATGTGGTGCTGAGGGCCAGGGTTTAGCCCCAGCCCTGGCAGAGCTAGAGAATAGTTGGACGCAATGATCTCAAAATGCCTTTTCCTACCTAAACCACTCCATGATTCTACATCCCACCTGCTCTGCAACAGAGCTGGCAGAGGAGATCCCAGCCACACAGAGGCCACACAAATCCCTCTGCTGAGCACCCACACTGGGATAAAGTTCACCCCAGGACAGCAAAAGGCTCAGGGTGTGCACAAGCCTCTACCCAACGCACATCAAGCGAGTGGCAGAGCCACCCCTCCAGTGGGGCACAGGCATCCTCCCCAGCCTGGCAGGGAATGTGGGGGTCCATGCCCACGCTCCCTCCACCCACCCCCCAGGATTTCACAGTCATTTTACAAGCCAGAAACACAAAGTTAATGGTGTGGGCTTGACCACATATTTTCCAGGGGCTCTGGGAAACCAGCTCTGCTCAGGCCGCCTAACACACACACTCTTTTCATTCAGGCCTTTAAATACCCAATTGTGTCTGTTTTCAGCAACGCTCATTTTTAGCATTTTAATGATATGGTGCCCAGCTCTCACCCTCCTTGGCTTGGCCACAACCTGGGGTTTGATTTTTTTCCCCCCTTTTTCCCTTTCCTTTCCCCCCTTTTCCCTTTCTTTTTCTTTTTTTTTTTTTCCTTTTTTTTTTTTTTTTTTTTCCCTTTTTTTTTTTTTTTCCTTTTTTTTTTTTTTTTTTTTTTCTTCTCCACATCTTGCAGAGGGAGAGGGGAAGGAGGTTAGCAAGAGGTCAGGCATTTCTCCTAAGCCAAGTGTTTTTGCAGCAGGCAGGGGGTCCTGCTGGGGACAAAGGCAAACCAGCCCCTTTGGCTGCCTGGTGGCTGCCAGCACTGCACCTTCCGCTGCTGGTGCTCAGCACAGGGGCAGGATGGGCACACTGCCCTCAACGGAGCATTTGGGGAAGGGGAAGGATCAGGACACTCTGCCCATGAGAGACTGAAGCACAGATGAGGTGCTGAGGGGCATGGATTAGCACCAGGCATGGAAGAGTTAGAGAATGGATGGACTTGATGATCTTAAAGGTCTTTTCCAACTGAAATAATTCTATGAGTTCACAGAATCACAGCAGCAGCCAGGCTGGCAAAGCCCCTCAGGAGCACCAAGTCCAACCTAGAACCCTACTCTACAAGGTGCACCTTAAACCATCTCCCTAAGCACCACATCCAAACCACCCTGAAACACAGCCAGGCTGGGGGACTCCACCACCTCCCTGGGCAGCTCATTCCAGTCCCTGACCACTCCAGGAAAAAACTTTTTCCTGATGTCCAATCTAAACCTCCTCAGCTTGAGGCCTTTCCCCCTTGTTCTGTCTCCAACCACCTGTGAGCAGAGCCCAGCAGCAGCCTCTCCACAATGTCCCTTCAGCCCTCCTTGCTTTTGCATGTGCCACTGTGACTCAACTCTTGGCTCAGGCCACCCCTGGGGGATGTCCTTTCCTTCTACCTCCATCACCCCACAGCACCATTCAGCATCTTCACTACAAGAGGGCTATGGATGTGCTGGAAGGTGTCCAGAGAAAGGCCACAAGGATGAGCAGAGGGCTGGAGCTGCTCTGCTGTGAAGAGAGACTGAGGCAGTTGGGGCTGTGCAGTCTGGAGGGGAGAAGGCTCCCAGGTGACCTTATTGTGGCCTTGCAGGATCTGAAGGGGGCTACAAGAAAGCTGGGGAGGGACTTTTTAGGCTGTCAGGGAGTGACAGGACTGGGGGGGAATGGAGCAAAGCTGCAGGTGGGGAGATTGAGAGTGGATGTTAGGAAGAAGTTGTTCAGCATTAAGGTGGTGAGAGCCTGGCAGGGGTTGCTCAGGGAGGTGGTGGAAGCCTCATCCCTGGAGGTGTTTAAGGCCAGGCTGGATGAGGCTGTGGGCAGCCTGATCCAGTGTGAGGTGTCTCTGGGCATGGCAGGGGGGTTGGAACTGGCTGCTCCTTGTGGTCCCTTCCGACCCTGACTGATTCTATGATTTTCCCCATCCCCTGTCCCCAAGCTCTCCAAACACATCCCCACATCCCCCTCCACCACTCCTTCCCAGGATGCTTCAACATCACTCACTCAGCAGATTCTTTTTTTATATTATTATATTTTTTTCCCCCACCAAGTAATATCAAAATGATATTTATTAAATTTGCTCTCTAAGTCCCTCAATCTGCTCCATAATACAGTGAATCTGCGAGGTGGTTTCACTGATCCTGCCTCAATGAGACCAGATTAAGGCAGATGATCCCCAGCTTTGCAGCTCCCTGGGCCCAGGCAGGGTCAGAGGTTGTGTGGAAAGGCAGAACTCGGCTGGCAGCAGGAGGAGGAAATCACATGGCCCCTCCAAATGATTTCATAGGATCACAGAATGGTTTAGCTTGGAAGGGACCTCAAAACTCAGCCAGTTCCAACCCACCCTGTGCCATAGGCAGGGACACCTCCCAATAGAACAGGTCACACAAAGCCTCATCCAGCCTGATTTTGAACACCTCCAGGGATGGGGACTCCACCACCTCCCCAGGCAGCCCATTCCTATGCCAATCACTTTCAGTGAAGAACCTCAGAGCAGAGCTGCTGCAGCCTTCTCAGCATCTTGGTGGCCTCCTCTGCACTGGCTCCAACCCTTCCATGTGCTGCTTGTGCTGGGGGCTGCAGAGCTGCAGACAGTGCTGCAGGTGGGGTGTGAGGAGAGCAGAGCAAAGGGGCAGAATCCCCTCCCTTGCCCTGCTGCTCACAGCTGCTCTTGCTGCAGCCCAGGGAGCAGCATCTCATCAGCTGAACCATGGCACCAGTTAGCATCACCCACAACCAGTTCATCACTCCACATCACTTCCAACTCAGCAGATTTAACTGCACACTCCAGCTCAGGCATGGCAGAGCTCAGGTTCCCTAACCTCACACAGCATTCCAGGTGGGGGTCTTCGGAGAGCAGAGCAAAGGAGCAGAATCCTCTCTTCATTCCAGGTGGGAAGAGGCAGCACTCAGCAGTGTGGACACTCAGCAACTTTTTAAGGCTTCGGGAAACCCCTTCCTGGTTGTTTATTTCAGCTTCTGTGGCTGTTGGCTCAGTCCTCAAGCCTGCCGACTGCACCTGCCCCCAGCCCCTCTCCCCAGCAAGAAGCCCATTAGCTCTAAAGTTAGCTCCAGAAAGGTTCATCAGCTCCATTATCTCTGCATTCAGCTAAATTATGAAAATCATTAAGATAAGGAGGCATGGAGCCTATTAGTTTCCTGCAGAGGATGCTTTACAAATTTTTTTTTCCCCCCCTCACCCCTCCCCTGGTCTGCTTCCACATTTAATTACCTTAAGTTTCACAGTATTTAATTCCATTTATTAAACCTTTAATGCAACAAAAGAGCAAAAACTCCACTGCTGGTTGCCTGCAGTGAGGGTGCAGAGCAGAGAGCAGCATCTGCCTTCTCCATCCTCCTCCCTGATCCCACAGCCATGCCTGGATGCTCTCAGCTAAGCCAGAGCTGCACTCATACGGGAGGCATCTGCTAATTAAAAAAATTAAGGATGTGGCCTAAGGTCCATGCAAAGGGAAAGGGAACAGCAGCAGCAGCAGCTCCTGCAGGCTACCCCCGAGCTGGGCTGGTGCCTGAGCTCTTGCTGCAGCTCAGGGAGATGACACACACACAAAAATAAAGCAGCAGCAGGGTTTGGAGACTCTGCAGGAGCAGAGTTTAGTCTGCAGTGCCACCAGGAAGCCCAGCAGGGATGGCATTCCCACAGGTAGGCACACTGGGATCCTTGCTGGTGTTATTCTCTTTTTTTGGGCAGATGCTATTTCAGGAAATGTGAGAAGCCAGGCCAGTGGGATCAGCAAAAGCTCCACGTGCTCCCAGCAAGGTCAATCTGAAGCATTAGCATTTCTCCAGCAGCATTCTGCCTTCCCAGAGATGCTCTTTAGCAATCTTGGGCACTATTAGAGCTGCATCTAAAACCTCTTTATCCTGTCAGGCTGAACGAGCTGCAAGCCTGGCACCAGGCTGTTTTCTCTGCCATCTAAACAGGAGAGTAAAAACAAATTCAGAGGTGCAGGCAGAGGGGAGCTGAGGGTCACCCACCCTGCCATGTCTGTAGGGGAAGGCACCAAGGATGGCAGCTGGTCCCCAAGCCCATGGTACAAAGGCTGCAAATCCACATCCCTGTGAGCACACAGATACATCCCCCCCTGGCATGGTAGGGGCTGGAAGGGACCTCTGGAGATCACTGAGTCCAAACCCAGGCAGAGGCACCTAAAGAAGGTCACACAGAAACATGCCCAGGAGGAGTTTGGATGTCTCCAGAGATGGAGACTCCACCACCACCTCTCTGGGCAGCCTGCTCCAGGGCTCCATCACCCTTCAATTACAGAAGTTCCTTCTCATAGAATGGTCTGAGGTGGAAGGGACCTCCCAAGGTCATCCAGTCCAATCCCCTCTGCAGTCAGCAGGGACAGCCTCAATTAGAGTGGTGAGAGCCTGGAATGGGTTGCCCAGGGAGGTGTTTGGGGCCAGGCTGGCAGAGGCTGTGGGCAGTCTTATCTAGGGTAGGGTGTCCCTGGGCATAGCAGGGGGGTTGGAACTGGCTGCTCCTTGTGGTCCCTTCCAACCCTGACTCATTCTATGCTTCTAGGTTGCCCAGAGCCCTGTCAAGCCTCACCTTGAATATCTCCAGGGATGGAGCCTCAACTACCATGTTTAGATGCAACTTCTTATGGCCAAGTTTATGCCCATGACCCTCTCATCCCAGCACTGCATCTCCAACCCTCTCCTTGCAGGACATTTCAACAAATCATGGAGCACTAAAGCCACCCCCAAGAAGCTGTGGCCATCCAGGGAGCCCCTTAGAAGCCCTTCACAGACCCTTTTCCTCCAGCACCTCTAAGGCATGGTTTGCAAACCCCTTCCTGCCCTTCAAGGCCTGTCTGATCACACATCCAACCAGCCAGCTCCAAGCAGTGCAATTTCTTCCCACCAACATCTTTTACAGGATGAAAATCTCAACCTTGGCCTGCATTTTGCATTTGGTTTTTAAATAAAATAAAATAAAAAAAAAACACTCCAGGAAAGAGAAAAAAAAAAGAAAAAAAAAATCACAAAAAAAGCCCAAACCCAACTTGCTAAAGTGTTCCCCAGCAGCATAGCCACATGGCTTAATGTAAAAAAGCTGCTGCTAATTTAAAAAACAAATGTTTCAGCAATGAAGCATATTTATTTAATTTGTCCTTTCTGGGCCAGAGGAGGCCTGAGCAGCTCATGGTAGCTGCCACACAGTTGGCAGCAGCAGCAGCAGCCATGGTGACATCCTCCCACATGGGGATGGGAGCAGCTTGGAGCCCCTTTGCAGCCCACCTCTTGATGGGAAAATCAGCTTCTTCTAGCTCTCAAGAGAGGGATATTTCAACCCCAGACCCATCAGCCTAAGGTGAAAATGGACATCCAGAGCCTAAGGACAGGATTTGGGGTTCAACCTGTTGCTTTGCATTCAGCATGAACCTGAGGAACAGGACTGGGGGGTCTAGGGTGGTGAAAAGCTCAAGGTGAGGCTGCAGTGTGAGTGCAGCTCAAACAGCAACTGTGTGCTGGGCTGCAGCAAGAGCAGCTGTGGGCAGCAGGGCAAGGGAGGGGATTGTGCCCCTTGGCTCTGCTCTCCTCACACCCTACCTGCAGCACTGTCTGCAGCTCTGCAGCCCCCAGCACAAGCAGCACATGGAAGTGTTTGAGCCAGTGCAGAGGAGGCCACCAAGAGAGGACTGCCAGAAGACCTTGGAGTGGCCTTGCAGGATCTGAAAGGGGCTCCAGGAGGGCTGGGGAGGGACAATTGACAAGGTCTGGTAATGACAGGAGGAAGAGGAATGGGTTTGAAGCGGCAGAGAGGAGATTGAAACTGGATGTTAGGTAGAAGCTCTTTGCAGTGAGGGTGGTGAGACACTGGCACAGGTTGCCCAGGGAGGTGTTCAGGACCAGGCTTGATGAGTCTTGAGCAACCTGTTCTAGTGGGAGATGTCCCTGCCCATGGTGGGGGTTGGAACTGGCTGAGCTTTGAGGTCCCTTCCACCGAAACCATTCCATGACTCTATGATCTCTCTGTTCCTCCCCGAGCAGTGAGATTTCAGTTCATTTGCCATCTCTGCAGCCAAATGTGTTTGTCACTAAGAAGACAGCCTTAAGAACACACAAAGACAGCTACAGGGCAAACCAGAGCCCCAAAATGAACCCAGTTGCCCCAGTAAAGGAGCAGCTGCTACCTCTCCACAGTGAGACCTTGCTGTCTGTGGGCCCTTTCCATCCATGGGCTCCCAGGAACACAGCAGCAGATTAAAACCACAACTCGCACATCAAAACTACAACTTGCACTCTGGTTAACTGAAACTCTCCTGCTCTTGGCTTAAATATTCACTGGCACCACGATGGGACCTGGGAGCCATCTGGTAAGTGGGTTGGGAGCTTCATCCACCACTGTGGAGGACACCTTCAGCTCAAGGGCCACCTCGTACCACCTTCTGGCTGCTTCCCCAACCAACACCAGCCACAGAGCTGCATCTCCAACAGCAACAGTAAACTCAAAAGGGACTTTCCCTCCATCCCCTCCCCCCTTTTTTTTTTTCCCCAAAGCCTTGCCAGCAGTGAGCTAAATCCAGATCTGCTCTTCACACCCACCCACGAGCTGGGGCAACCAGCAAAGGTTCATTAGCAGGAGGAGCCTCATGCTTCTTGCTTTGAACATGAAAGCAGCCCAAAGCAGGGTAGTCTGTGGGGGAGGAGAAAATTAATCACAAAATAAACCCCCCCGACCAAAACAGGGAGCAGCAAACACTGACTGCAGCCTCCCTGATGCCAAAAGGTCTCCTGTGGACGTGGGTAAGCACAGGGCATTAACCCGAAGCAGGCTGAGGGGAAAGGTTCTTCTTCTCAAGCCATCTCTCAAAAGACCTCTGTCCACTGAAGCTGTGGAACAGGAGTGTCCATCTGCTCAGCATTCCCTCTGGCCTCCACACAGCCACATTTGGGGTTGCCTCTTACACTTACAACCAATAGATGTCCCACAGAGGCCACACAGACCCATGAAAGACCCACACAGCACTAAGCCAGTAAATAAGCAGCCCCAAACCAATAAACAAACAGCCCCACCTGCCAGCTGGTTAGGAAGAAGTTCTTCAGCATGAAGGTGGTGAGAGCCTGGAAGGAGTTGCCCAGGGAGGTGGTGGAAGCATCAAGATCCTCATCTCACAGGCCCCTACAGATGACCTTTTTTGTGTGTGGCTTTTTAGGCACCATCTCCATTCTTCATGGTTACTGAAGAGCATTTTCCATCTGAGCAGCACTGGAGAGTCTTCCAGAGCTTGCAGCCATCCCACACTGGAGCCTGCTGAGCAGCCAAGCGAGACCTGCAAAACCCCAGTGCAGGCTGCAAGCTGCCACGTGGGCAGCAATGGATCCACTGCCAGGGAAAGGCAAGGCTGGGAACATCAGCAGGGATGGGAGGGAGCCACAGCTCAGGGGACACAGGGACAGAGAGCAGCCAGCCCCAGCACTGCCAGGCTGGTGCATGGTCCCCAGGGCAGCAGCAGCAGTTCAGCAGGGAGCTGGCTCTCCCCGGGCACACTCATCTGCCTGCTTCACAGAGCCCTTTGGATTTGTTTTCTTTCTCTTTTCTTGGTTTAGAATAAAGGAAAAAGGAAGGGAAAGAACTTTGCAATTCTCCAGGGACTCAGGGCTCCTGGTGCTCACCCCCAGAGCAGGGTTAAACTGCATTAAGTCTGAACAGAGCTCTCTGACAGAGGCTGCAAGCAGAGGAAACAAATGACCTCCCCCTGCACACAAGCTTCCTCCTGCTCCCCAGGGATGGCAGAAGGGACCTGGGGCTGCACCTTCTACCTGCCACACGTGTGCACCATAAATAGCATGACAGAATCAGTCAGGGGGTTGGAAAAGACCTTCAAGGTCACTGAGTCCAACGATTCTCTACCTCCACCAAGGCTAATGCTAAACCATGTCCCTCAGCACACCTCTGCAGCTTTCCAACACCTCCAGGGACAGGGATTCAATCACCTGCCCGGGGCAGCCTGTTCCAGTCTTTGAGAACCCTTGCACTGAGCAAGCTTCTTTTAATGTACCAACTTAAACCTCCCCTGCAGCAACTTGAGCCCATTTCTTCTTGATCTATCATTTGTTATGTGGGAGAAGAGACCAAACCCCTCTGGCTCCAGCCTGCTTTCAGCCTACTTCAGCCGCACGCTGCCGAACCTGGGTCCTGTGCAACTCCTGCACCTCCAGCCAGGCTGAGCAGCAGCACAAATCAGTATCTGCAGCAACTTGAGCCCATTTCTTCTTTATCTATCACTTGTTATGTGGGAGGAGAGACCAGCACCCCCCCCAGCTCCAGCTTGTGTTCAAGCAGCTGCAGCCTCCTTCAGCCCCACACTGCCGAACCTGGGTCCTGTGCAACTCCTGCACCTCCAGCCAGGCTGAGCAGCAGCACAGGCCAGTACCTGCCTCCCCCTGGGGAACGAGGCCCCTGCTCTGTGCAGACATGTGTGGGCTCCTGCCCACAGCCCTGGCACCTCCCCACGGCACTGCCCTGTCCAAACAGGCCCGGGCGTGGGCTGCGGTTCCTGCGGCACAGGCATTGGCACTGATCTCTGCTGTGCCACGGTGGTGTGCTGGGGTAAGCCAGCCTGGAGTGGCATCACCCAGTTGATGGAGGGAGGCAAGGACTCTGCTTTCATGGCTTGGGAGAGAGAAACAGCAAGTGCCACCTCCACCAGGCTGGGTGACAGCTATCCCATGCCTGGTGCAAAGATCAGTGGCTCGGTGGCCATGGTGATCTTAGGTTGAAGGTTGGACTCGATGACCTTAAAGGTCTGTTCCAACCCAAACAATTCTGATTTCATGATCCCGCAGAAATGCTGAGAGCACAGCAAATGCTGAAAGCACTGCTGCATAACAGCACTCCCTCCCCTTCCTCCTCATGTTCCAGCCACAATTACTCTCTCCCCTTCCCACCCTGTCCCAGCAGCCACAGAGGGGCCCTGCCAGCTGTCAGACCAAGCTTCAGGTTAACAAACCCAATCTGTGGGACACAAAGAGCCAAAGTATTTCATTTCTGCTGGCTCCTTCTTCACGAAATTGCTCAGACAGTCAAGGCGTGAAATGTCACCGTGTCACTCGGTGGCAGCTGAGGGCACCAAGCTGGAAAGGTCGGAGAGGCTCTCCAAGACCTACCCCTGCTCAGCTCCAAGGGAAGGAGGACAGGGCAGATGGGGCCACAGTCACCACTGGGGACAAGGTGCCCATCAGCCCACGCATCCCCCGTGCTGCAAACCCAGGGCTCCCAGCCCCAGTTCTCATCAAAGGGATGTTAATGACCACGAGCAGCCACTCAGGACCGCAAACGAGCCCCTTTCTGCTCCCCTTGGCCCCCAAACCCTCCACTGCACCCCTCTCCATGCAGGGGACAGCTGAGACTGCCACATTTCCCTGAGCCTCCCCAGCTCACTCTGACCACCCGCGGGAAACAGAGGATTTGTTCTGCTCCTGTGCTCACCTGGGGCCAAACCCCACAACCACAACACTCGGCCAAGCCCTTGCAGCCAAAAATAAGGAGCAGGCAGGATGGCAGATCCATCCCAAGAGCCATGCTGCTGGCTGGACACACAACAGGGCAGGAAATCCACTGCAACCCCTCCCCAGGGAAGGGCAGGAGCTCGCCTGTGGGCTAAGACTTGCTCAGACCCTGCCAGCAACACCCCAGGCAGCTCCTGCTGGTTCTCGGGTGCCCCGCAGCCCCCCAGGCACTGCTCTGCCTTTCCTCTGCAAAGAGTAAAAGCAACGGCAAACATCAAAGGGTTTTTCCTAAGGCCACTCGGGACATCTGCCACCCGGGCAGGACACAGTGGCACTGTTGGAGGCACGGCAGAGGCCCATTTGTATTCCAACCAGGAGCACGGAAAGCTCTGGGACGTGCTGGGGAGCTGCTGGGCAGTGCTGCGCCACAACCTCCCCCTCTGCCGGGCTGGGTCTCAGAGCAAGGGGTGCCCAGAAGGGTTTCTGCTACCTTCTCCTGCCAGGAGCACTCAGGGCGCTCTGCCTCCAACCCTCCAAAAGCTGCAGCAGCACAGCAGGACCCGGGCAGAGCCATGGCCCCGGGCAGAGCCAGGGCCGGGTCGTGCCTCGTAGGGAGCGAGTGGGGCAGCTCCTGGGCACCTCTCCAGCCGGGAGGGAACTCGACACCTCCCCTCGGCGTGGATTTGCTGCTGGGAACATCCAGTCACAGACAGGCCGAGGCCAGGGGGGCCAAGCAGAACAGGACACCCCACGGCACCAGGCCCAAGCGATGCGAGTTAGGGCAGCTCCCGGCCGTGGAAGGGGCTCACTGCTCCCTGTCCCCCCGAGCCGAGCATCTGCTGCCCGCCCGGTGCCGTGAGCAGCCGCGGCGAGCTGCGGGCTGGACCCTCCAGCAGCAGTCGGAGCTCCCACTCCCACGGCACGGGGCTCTGCCAGAGCTTTGGAGCATCCTCCCGGCTGGGGGCGGCCGCGGCACCGAGCCCCGCCGGGAGATGCGGCACAGGCGGAGAGGGGGCAGCTGGCACCGAGCTGAGCAGCAGGGCTCGCACCCCCTCCGCCGCCGAGCCCCCACGGGCTGCCGCCGAGCCCCCAGGGGCTGCCGCCGAGCCCCCACCGGCTGCTCCCGCTCCTGCCGTCCCCTCCGCCGCCTCCTTCCCGGCGGCATCCCCCACGCAGCCGTCTGCTGCCGCCAGCGCTGTCCGCCCCCAGCTCATCCCATCCCGCCCCGCCTGCCCCACAGCCTTCCCGAGAGCTGCAAAACCGTCCCCAAGCACCTGGCTTTTCCCAGCCCTTGCCCAGCTGTGCACACCCTGAGCGACTCGAGGGCCAGCAAACTCTCCCAGCATCAGCCAAGCTGCGAGCAGAAAGGCTGCCAACAGGTCCCCGTCCTGTGCTCCCCTGCTCTTGCCCTCCACAATCCAGAGGCTGCAGTTCCTAAGGCAGCCAAGGGATGCAGGGACAGACAGACAGGGATGGACAGAGAGGACTCCATTTGATGCCTCCAGCAATGCCCTGAGCAGGGCATGAGAAGGCAGCACAGCCATCTTGTGACTTAAAGCCCAAGCCTGGCAACTATTTCCATAGGAAGGATCTGGGGATAGGAGGTTTCTTTCCCTCCTAAAAGGCTGATCAGCAGCGAAGTGGTTTGAACAGAAAGCACCTTCCAAGAGGAATGCAAGCTGAAAGCCTTGCTCTAATTTTGTTCTGAAGATTAAAGCTGCAGAGTGTTCCGGGGGCTCAGCACAGGTCCAGCATCACAAGCTCCTCAGGTACATCCCAGGAAAAAAACCTGCAGCTGTAAACACTCCTCCTGAGGAGCCTTTGGAGGACTCGGAGAAGAGAGCAAAGCTGTCTGCAGCAAGCACTGCAGGAGACACTGCTAGACAGCCCCTGCCTCCAGAGCATCTGTCCTGCCGGAGCCAGGGTGGAGGATGAAAAATGGAGGCACGGATAAGAGACAACTCAAAGACGATCGGAAAAAGTCAAGGGTAAGCCAAGAACAAAGCCTGGGGCTGGCAGATCCAGTTACGAGGCAGCACAGCCTAATTGCAGCCTGGCTCTGGGGGGTGTTTGACCAGCGACATCCAAGCCTCTGCGCTCCGCGGGCTGAGCCGCCTGGGGCAGCGCTGGGGACAGCGGCTCCGGGCCACAGCCCCCTCTGGGGACAGCACTCTGCCCCCCTGCCAAGTGTTCCACTCTGGGCAAGAGCTGAAGTGCTTCTGCCCCTGCTTCCCAGCTCCTCAGCGTGTGCTCAGCACAGGCTATGCCAGCAGTGGGGAGCACTCAAGCTCACCCCAAGCTCACCCCTTGCAGTGCAGATGTCTCCTGCTTGACCCTGCCACTTGACTGGTCCTGACCCTCAGCTCCCCTAGAAGCAAGAGACCCACACCACAGGAATGGGGACAGGCTGGTCACTAAAGCACAGGAGGAGGTAGGACGTCTGAGACAATGTCCTAAGTAGGTCCTCATGCACACACCTAGGCCTGGAAGAGTCCTGCCAGCTGCAACTGCACCTCTGGGCATGAAAGCTGCATCTCTACTCTTCATCCTCTCCTCACTGCCCCTCACTCAGCCCAAAAATCCATCTCCTTGCCAGGCCTGGTGCATGCTGGAGGCTCCCAGCACCCATCCAGGTACCCATCCGAGCCCTCAACCTACACAGCCTGCTCCCCAAGGCAGCAGAGATGAAAAGACTTAGCTGTGAGGGCCATTAAATATTTTATGCACCTTCTTCTCTTATTTCTAAGAAACACTTCAGTACCTCCTCCCTTCCCTACTTCTTTTCTTTTTTTTTTCCCAAAGCAGCCTTACACCTATTTTTAGGAGGTCAGGACATCTTGAAGCTGCTGGATGGATGCTGTCCCCGTGTCACCTCCAACGGGAGGAGAAGCAAAGGGATGCTCTTGCCCTCCGTGCTGCTGGGGCAGCTCAGCTGCTCAGCCTGGGGATTTTCAAGCTGCTTTGCAGAAGGACAGATAGATGAATGGATAAAGCATCGAGGCCACCGTCCTGCTGCCTGCAGCTCGGGAGCAGATGCTGAGAGCACTGGAGGTCGTGGTCCCTCTCGAAAACCAGACAGCCTCAGCCGGGATCCCCTTACAGGGACCAGCAGCAAAGCCTTTAGGGCACGCAGTCCACGAGCAGCTCACACCTCGCCAAGCCAGACAGGCTTCAGGAGGTCAGGCAGCTAAAAACTGAGGTGCTGAAAGGTGATAGGGGGCTGCTGGTGGCTGGAGTTTCCTCCTTGCCTCTCCTCGAGGAAGCAGGGTGAGATCGGAAGGACAGGCAGCGACGTGGCTTGTCCTCAGACCTCGCTGCCAGCTCCTGCCCTGTGCCCAGCTCTGCTGGGAGCACGACAGCTGGTTCATCCTCATCCTCTGGCGGTGCCAAGTTGTGCTTTGGGCTTCTGGAAAAAAATAAATCTTCTTATCAGCGTGGTGCAACAAGTCCTTCCAGGGAGGAGGGAGCAGGGAGCTTGCTCGGCTGTCCTCCTCGGGGCTCTGAGCAGGTCTGGAAGCAGGTCCAAGGCTCATGCACCAGCCAGGCAGTGTCCAACGACTCGATTCGGGGGGAGTTTTCCTCCTCCTTACAGGTTTTACAGCAGGGCAGAAACAGGCTGCGAGTATCAGAGGCTGGATGCTGGAGAGGAACAGAGGTGACAGGAAATCCCAAACTGGACAAAAATGCAGCTTGTTCTGGGTCAAATGCAGAGGAGGAAGCAGAGGCAGAAATGGAGGTGCAGGGAGAGGAAAGCCTTTTCCAGAAGAGCAGCCCAAGAGGTCAAGCCTGTACCAGGCTTCGAAAGACTCACAATGCCTCAGTTCTGATGCCAAAGGTTCAAATCCCAGAGATGACCAGGAGCTGGCTGCCCCAAACCTCCAGGGTCTTTGCCAGAAGGACTCAGAAGAGAAAACAAATCCATCCCAGTCACTGTGGAGGTCACCTTCGCTTTGGAGTGGGTGGCTGAGGCTGGCAGCTGAGCCAGGGTGCACTCAATTCAGCTGGGGAGGGCAGGCACTGAGTTTCCATGGTCAGAGCCCTCCATGAAAGAGCAGCCCTTCCCCAGTGGCAAACCATTATCAGAGCAGCAAGACAAGTAGCACTTTGATGGATGCTGCTGGCAACACGAGGACACAGAAGCCACCACAGTGGAGTGGCCAGGGCACCGGAGATGAGCTGTGCTGCTCAGTCCCTGAGCTTCCCCCAAAGGAGCCTGCTCTGCCTGGTAATGGTTGAACTGCTCCCAGGACTTGCGCTGGCTCCTGCCCACTCCCACACATGCTCTTGGCACCACAGGCAGAAGAGCAAAATGGCTCCTCTGAGCCCCTCTGATGGCCACACGCGGGGCTGCCACCACCCTGGCACCCTACAAAAGCCAACATAAAGCTGCACCTTCTCTGCCCAAATCCAGCCAGGCATTTACACCTGGGTGGGGTGGAAGAGGCAGCCTGGCTGGTGGGGGTTAGGAAGCTGCCACAGGGTTCAAGAGTCCCCTTGGAACCACCACCAAAGCGCCACCATTGCAGAGCCCCGAACAGCAGCAGCCACACAGAAACACCACCAAATAGAACCTGGGGAAAAAAAAAACAAAACACAAATCTGCTTCTTGCTTTCTTTGCCAGGCAGGGCAGGCATTTCTCTGTGCACAGGGAGTGGTGGGGAGAGCAGGAACACATCCCCAAGACACCCTTCTCCCAGCTCCAAAAACGTATTCATTATCCTCAGGCGGCTTCTGGCAGGGCGGAGAGATGGCTCCCCGATTAGAGATGTTTATCGGGGCAGCTATAATGAAGGTGGGACACTGACACTGTGATGAATATTATATTTCAGGAAAATTTAAATGAAATGATCCATCATGCCCAGCAGATGATCAGCAACACCTTCTGCCAAGCACCCACACCGAGGACCTCAAGCGAGGCTTGGCTTTGGAGACCTGCGGTCACCTTGGTTCTCCGCTCCGGAGGGGGAAAGAAAAAAAAAAAGAAACCCAGCAGCAGGAGATAAAAAGCAAAGCACTTTGGATTTCCAAGGGCACACAGCGAAGCAGCAGCACTAACCAGCTCTGGTGCCAGACAGCTGCAGCCTTCTTCAGCTATGGCAGCACTGGGACAAGCCACATTTCATTCACGGTTTGGGTCCCGGCGCCCTCGGAAGCAGGAATCATCCGGGCAGGATGCAGAGGGGAAGGGTTAGGGAGCGACGTATCCCCGAGGTGAAGCATTGCTGCCAGCTCGATGGAAGCAGCAGGCTGGTCCCTCCTGGGAGGAAGCTATCAGAAACCACTCTCCCTCCTAGCGTGCCCAGCCCACGTCTTGCTACCTGTTGCAATCTGCAGTCAGGCAAAACACTGGGAAGAGCACAAGACGACGCTAAAAAGGCAAGAGTGGGAGCAGCAGCGTGCAGGGAAGGGACAACCAGAAGTGCTTGGAGCTGCTGCAATCCAGACACGAATGCATTACACATTCATCTGAATTTTAAATACAGAGCATTATGACTGGCATCCTCACAACTGCCACAGCAGCCTCGGCACTACAGCTTTTATGGTAATTCACAGGGAGTTACCCACAAGACACTGCAGAGATTTTCTTGGCAGCCATCCTAAACTAATTTTTATAGGTTAGGGTATGGGTAAGCTTCAACCTTCAAGAGAAATAAAATGGCAACTCGGAAGGGATGGACCCCACCAGCAGGTTGGGTGTGTGATGGTCCCCAGGAGGCTGAGGTCTGTGCTGCCATCAGTCACCGCACGCTGGGGACCAGGGGATAGGAACATCACTTGGTTCATCAGTTGGTTTGAAGCAGGTAAACCCCATGCACCAGCCACCATGGCACTCAGCCCTCTGTATCACTCCTGCACCAGTGCCTGCAGCTTTTCAGAGTAGCCCTCTGCCCCTTGCAGTGTGCTCAGCTCAACCAGGTCATGCCCGGCCAGTGGACAGCACTGCCACCCCCCTGCCCGCTCGCAGGTGGCCATCAGCTATGGGTGGTGGCTGTGGTGCTCAGCATCCACCTTCCCCTTCCCCCAGGTTGCTTGTGGGGGTTGGGCACTCCAGTTAGCTGCCTGAAGATACCAGAGCACCCCACGAAACACCTTGGATGCGTTTCCCTATCACCACCCCTGCCCACCCAGGGCCACCCTTCTGCCCTGGACACATCCCCTCCTGCATGGAGGAAAGGATGGTTTGGTCCCCACCTGCCTATTCAACCTTGGAGCTGCCAGCAGGACGTGGCTCTACCCATCCCCTTTGCCTTCTGCATGTCCTGAGCTCCACCAGTGACACAGGAACTTCACGTGGTGACTGGAAACTGCTGCTCAGCTTGGGAGGGAACGAGTGGAAGCCACTGCCAGCCAGCCACGGCAGCTCAGTAAACAAAGGGAAGAAGAAACGGGAGGGAAACCTTCCTCAGTGCAGGCCAGAAGCAGCAGCCATGTAAGCTTGGCGGGTACCAGAGCAAACACTGGATGATATCAGAGCTGAAGATGAGTTTAGAAGGCTAAATCCCCATTTCCTGCAGCTTCTGCACGCGCGCCCTGCGCGGCTGCAAGCACGGCAGGCAGGCACTGTCCATCTCTGCCTCCTCACAACAGCAAAATGGAGGGAAGCACGATCCAGACTCATAAGGAAAAGAGTCTTTCGGGTTGAAATCATCAGTGGAATTAGCAGCCACATCGATTTGGGTACAGGGATACCACAAGGAAGCAAGCAATCAAGCAGCAGCAGCTGGGAGAAGGGGAGACAGTGAGATACGACTCAAGCACCACAAGGAGCCAAATTTCAGCCGAGGTTGCTGTTGCCCCACGATGGGAATACTGCACTTTGGGAGCCATGCAGAAGCCAGCACACCCTCTCCTTCCTGCTATTCACAATCCCAGCTCAGTGGGTGCAAGCAAGGGAGATGGAGAGCACTTTGCCTCCAGCCTGCACCCAGAGCATGTGGTTGCCCCGTGGAGCTCCCATCGCATCATGTGTCCACTGCCCTCAGAAGTGAAAAGAGGAGAGGAAAAAAAAAAAAGGCAACAAACCAGCACTGTAAAGTGAAGGCTTTGCTGAAGGTAGCATCTGATGTAGCTCAACTCATCCTTCAGCTTAGAGTCTATATCTGCCACCTCCCAAGGACACAGCAGCAAGTACTCAATTTAAGAAAGATGTTGAGGTGCTTGAATGTGTCCAGAGAACCAAGGCTGGGGAGGGTGCTGGGCACAACCCTGTGAGGAGAGGCTGAGGGAGCTGGGGGTGTGCAGCCTGCAGAAGAGGAGGCTCAGGGCAGACCTCATTGCTCGCTGCAGCTACCTGAAGGGAGTTTGTAGCCAGGTGGGGTTGGGCTCTTCTCCCAAGCACCCAGGGACAGAAGAAGAGGACACAAATCATTCCTGAAGTCTGGGCAGAACACCTCACCTCTGGTGCTCTTAAACTGGCTAACCAGAAGAAACTCAGCACTCAAAAGCAGGACGCCAGATGTGCTCCCATCCTCACGCCTCCACGGACCACATCTGAGACACCCTGAGACCAAAGTGGGGAGACGAGAGAGGCAGGACCCCCAGGCATTGTGCACCCCACGTACAAGACTCACACGTGAAAACTTCACTACTCCAAACCAAACAGACTTCAAACCCCTCCCCAGACAGAGACACCTCCTGCAAACCACCTGCAGGACCTACCACGCGTTGCAAATTACGGCTGCAGCCAAACCAGCCCCGATCTGACTCTCCTGCTGCAGCCGTGCTGCCATCCACCCTCCCACACCACACCACTAAAAGCCTCTCAACCTTCAGGTTTCCTCCTCTGTAGGACACCCCCACACGGGTGGGGGCATCCCAGTTGCTTGCGAGGTCCCAGCCAAACTTCAACCCTCTGGTCTGACATAAAGCAGCACTGCATAGAGCAACCACCAAAGGAGGAGAGTGTAAACAAGTGATTCAGCTGCTGCTCAGCAAGAACAGCCCCAGCACTGGCAGGAGAAGAGACCTCCAGGAGCTGGGCAGAAATGGGCAGAGGCTTCCTAACCTAACCCATCCCACAGCCCCCATTTAATCTGATTTATGCAAATGCTAAACCAATTTAGGTGTGCAGGTTGTACGAGTCACCAGTTTAATTTCATCGGGTTTTAAACCTGTTTAGACAAACTGAGATCTGCTTTCTAATCTAGAGCAGCTCTTAATTGTGCAAGTGCTGCCAAGGAACTAGAGCGTGGACATGGTGGCAAGTCCTATTGTATGACAGCACTCAACAGGGCAACAGCCTGAGCTACAACCTGCGAGGAGGGCAGTGCTAAAATCACATCAGTGTCTGAGCTGGATATGACCATACTGCAGAGCTCCAAAATCCCTCTGCTACCCCATGGAGCTGTGCAGAGCTCAGAGCTTCCCAACCCCAAGATGCAAGAGCCCAGGTGAGTTCCACACAGCCCAGGGCTACCACAGGGCTCTGGTGAAGCCTTGCTTTGCCAAGGCAGGGGACAGGAGTCCCTAATGAGGCCAACAAGTCTCAGCGGCAGAGAGAATTCCCAGCACTGGGTCCTAGCGTGTCCCACATCCCCACGAGCTGGGGCTGTCCTCACCTTCATCATCACCCTTTTGTCTCCAGAGACAGAGCAGAGCATCCCTAAGCACCTTTGAGGATGTGCAGATACCTCCTTTAACATGCTGGGGTCCACCTACAGCCCACGCTGCTCTCCTCGTACCCTGTACTGGGTTTGCATGGCAGGGTTACGCACGCTGCCCCTCCATACATGGGCATCCCGGGGGGCACACGGGAACGCTGGGGAGCACACGGGCATCCCAAGGGGCACACGGGCATCCCTGCCTCCTTCCTCAGCTGCAGCAGCACCTCCACCTCCTCTCCCTCTGGCAGCTGCACCCAGCGTGTGCCGCTCGCATGCGTGCGTGGGAGCCACACGCCGGCCGTGCCTGCCCTCGGGAGCTGGTGGGAGGATGGGAGCCAAACAGGCTTCAGAGGTTAAAAAGAATTAATAAATAAAGCCTAAAAAGCCTCACGCCTCCCAAACCAGAGCCTCCATGCAACACCAACTGAAACCACTGCTTTGGACGGTGCTGGAGCACAACACCTTTGGAGGGCTCTGGGTGCAGGACAGGCAGCTCGGAAAGGGCTTGTTCAGGCCAGCAGCAAATAATCCCAGAGTGCAGGCAGTGATTGCAGCAGGGATGCCAGGCTCGATAAATTACTAAGCCAAGACAATGATACCCAAGCTAGAAAATAAAAGAAGTCGAAGAGAATTATGTTGGATCAGACCCAGAAGTCTCAAGGGTTTATGAGTTGAAGGATAGGGGGAAAAAAAAGAAAAAAAAAAAGGAGACAATTTCCAGTTTGGCAGGCTGATGTCCAAGGGAAAAAAAACCTAAAAATCAGTCAAGTTATAAAGCAAACAATCAGAGAGAGAGGACAACGACTAACAAACAGAGCACTCAGATTGTTCCAGCTTATTGTGTAATAAACTTTGCAGAAGAGAGCTGGCCTGAGCTCTCCTCCTACTGCAGGGCTCGTGAGGTTAAAACCCACAGCAATTTATAAGCAGTAATATTGTTATAGGCAGACACCTCCCGGCCCAGCCATCTTCTTCGCACTGCAAATACCCAAAAAAACCCCAGTTCTGGGGACCCTGCCTGGAGTCACCAACCCAGAGTAAGACCCAGGACCACCGACCCTGCTCCCTTTCTGCACCAGGAGCAGGTAGCAAAGAGCCTCACAGCTGGAGGGAGCTGGACTGAGCTGAGCTGAAGCAGAACATCGAGCACATTTCTCACGCTGCTGAAGCAATCATCTTTAGCTGAAGCCATTTGCAGGTTGTACTTTGTGGGGGGTGCGAGTTGTGAACAATCTGCACGTTCTTATCAAACCCAAGAAGAACTGAAAGCTGAAAAGTTCAGCAGGCATGAATTAAACTACTCAGCAGCACCTTTTTTGATGCAGCTGAACAACCTCTCTCCTCACCGTACTTCGCACTGCCCACACTGGCTGGGGTTAGCTCTGGCTTCACTTTATCTTCCGTATCCTACACTCAATTTTTGTCAGCTCTGCAAATGCAAAAGGCAAAAAAAACCCCAAAACAAACCAAAACAAACCCAAAACCTGGTTTAGTCGGGAACAGAGAAAGGTTCAGATAAAATCCACACGTGGTGGCAGGCCACGGGCAACACCTCGAATCCAGCAGAGCAACTCATCACCCACGCCAGCTCGTACGCCACGTGGAAGAGCAGATCCACAGCTCAACAGGCTGCCTCAGTTACCCTGAGACAAAGAGAGCAGCTGCATGGCACCTCCAGCCCTCCCCACGCCTGCTGAACCACAGGGGGGTTCCACACCAGCCACACCAGGCACCTCCAAGGGCAGCCCTCCTGATCCCCTGCTGGGCTGCACTTTGCCATCTCCAAAGCAGCATAGGGTGGAATAATGTCAGAGAATGACAGAATCATTGAGAAGACCTCTGAGATCACCAAGTCCAGCCTATGACCCAACACCACAGCATCAGCTAAACCATGCCAGCAAGTGCCACATCCAATCTGTCCCACCTCGAAGGCAGCTTTGAGGTCTCTGAATAGCACAGAACAGTCTGGGTTGGAAGGGAGCTCCAAAGGTCATCTAACCCAACGCCCTCTGCAGCAACCAGTGGCATCATCAAGAATAGAGCCACGGAATGTGGCCCAAGCCCTTTAGGCAAGTGCGGCAGGTAGGAGTTATTCCTGCGCTAGGAAGAGCCACAAACATCCTCCCCTCCAGCCTCAGTCTCCCCAGTGTGTGGCCACAGCATCTCCTCAGACATTCCACCTGGCTGGGCCTCAGGTGTCTCTTCACCCTCATGCCCTCCTCTCCTAGCAGAGCAGAATTAGGTGCCCAACAAGAAGCCATCCTCCTGGAGAAAGGGCAAGGACATATTTTTCCTCTTCTCCTCAGGCAAGGCACCGCAGTGGTTGTTGTTCAGCATCCAAACTCACTCCCCTCGCAGCAGACACCTCGGAAAGGTGCAGCATTTACCAAATTCACCTTTGTAAAACCTGGTGAGCACCAGGGGACAGGAGGCACAAAGGAACTGACTGATGCCAGGACTTGAGGACCTCCTATCTCTCATCAGCTCCACCACCCAATATCCAAGCACACAAACGTCTCTGCTGTGAAGGACCCAAGGCAAATGCCAGAAGACAACTGCAAGGGGACTTGAGGACCTCCTGCTCCTCATCACCTTCAACACCCCACATGCAAATGCATGAATGGCTCCGCTGTGGGGGACCCCATGGGCAGCCCCCCACATTAGTTGGTGGCACAGCTTCAGCTGGAAGCTCCTCTTGCATTACTCAAAGTATTGATGACTTTTTTTTCCCCTCATCTGAAATATTGGCCCTCGCCATGCACAGGAAGGAGGAGGAGAGTGCCAGCAAGCTCGTTAATTTATAAGTCAATCTGGCAGGGAACAATTAACAGCTTTCCCACCACCAGCTTGGCAGGAGGAGGGGACCTTCCCCCCACCCCAGAGCCCCAGGAGGGTCCCCGCATTGCCACACACCCTACCCTGCCCTGCCCAACTTGGCTTTGAGCTTACAACCCAGATATGATTTTGTTTTTTCCTCCCACCTCCTTCATCGGGAGCTCCCCGAGTCTAGGACCCCCTTCAGGTCACACACCACCACCTCCTCCAGCCCAGCGAAGGTTCACAACCCCAAAACACCATTTATAGGGGGAAAAAGAAAAAAAAATATAACAAAACAAAAGAAACACTCAACAAACAAAAACCACAACAGCAATATTTTGCTGCCTGAGACACAGATCCCTGCCTGAGAGCAGCAGCGAGGCAGCGCCGACAGCCCAGGAGCTGCGGGCAGGAGCAGGACCACGGATGCCTGTGGGGAATGTCCCCTGCAAATTTACCAGAGGTTTGTCCAGGGAGGGGACAGGGACACACTCCAGGCACAAGCCCCCAACCCCTGTAGGGTCTCCCAGCTCAGAAGAAGGGCTGGAAACACCTCTCAACCGAAACTGCTTTTTCCCTTCCCATTGCCACAAGAGCTTTTTGCTAAAGCAAAGCCTCGCGGGGACCTGGGGACAGCAAACCACCGAAGAACGGAGATGTCCTCAGCCCCGGCAGAGTGCAGCACCCACCGGGAGGCACTCCCTGTCCCCCCGAGCCCAACAACGCTCCCATGGGTGTCACTTCTTCACCAGCATTTTTCCTCTCCCTCCCCGCTTATCCCACATCTTGCTTCCCCAGCAGGGACTGGAATCGGATCCTCCCGGTGAAACAAACACCATCATCATCACTCTTCTATTTTTTTTTTTTGGGGGGGGGTGGTTTGCCCTCTGTGTGACAAATTTTCGCTTAGGGACACCGGGGCAGCTCTCGCCCACTGCAGGCTGGCCCCGAGGCTTGGTATTTCAGTCAAAATTCTCAAAGGGTGGATGGAAAACACCGAGCCCAGGAGGGTGCCGTGGTCCCCGGTGCCAGCGGCACCTTGCAGAAGCAGTAGGTTCGGTGTAGCCTCCCCAGCACAGGGGTGGGGACACTTCCCCCTGCACACCTCCTTCCCCCCGAGCAGTTTTGGGTCGATCCAGCTCTTTTCCTCGCTGCTGTCACCATGGCTGGGCTACCACACAGCTGCGGGGAGCGGAGCAAAGCCCCACTTCTCGATGGGAGCTGGCAGGGAGGACAAGGCACCCCAGGGGCCACCGGTGTCGGGGTGGGGTGAGGGCAGCATCCCGAGGGGACACAGCCGCGTCCCCAAGCTGCGGCATCGCCCTGCCGGCGCCGCGGGGAAAGGAAGCTCCGCGAGGTCTCCTCCGGTGCCTCCATCCCGGCGATGCCACTCCGGGAGTGACACCGGCTCCGCCACCAGAGCATCCCCAGCACACACCGATACAGGGAGACGGAGAAGCCACCGATGCCACTGAAGGGGTACAAGGGCCCCATGGGTGGTCCCACGGCGGTGCTCAGCCCTTAGCAAGGGGGTGACACCAGAACGCCCGTGGGGGCGAGCAGCCACTCGCCCGGTAGGGCTGCGGTCGGGAAGAGGTGACTGGGGCGAGGGACACAGAGGGACGGGGCAGGGAGAACGGTGCCGGCAAAGAGACACGGGGCGGGGAGGGCGGAGGGGATGAACCGGTACCGCAGCACGGGACGAAGCACAGCCTCGGCACCGAGCCGGTACTGGGCACATTCCCGGCACCGGGACACGAGATCGAGCAAGGAGCAGATTCCGGGCAGTGGGGCACCAGAGTATCAGTCGGTACCGGGGCACGGAACACATCGCGGGCAGCGGAGCGCCGGAGGACATCGCAGACACCGGGAGCACATCCCAGGTACCCGAGCAGATCGCAGACACCGGATCGGAGCAGGGCAGGGCAGGGCAGGGCTCACCCCGGGGACGGGCACCAGGACGTGGGATGGAAGCGCCCCCAGACCTCCTCGCTGGGGCTGCAGCGCTTCCGAGTGCCCACC
>VWZI01007249.1:0-14424 GCA_013396835.1 Psilopogon haemacephalus | reverse complement strand
ATGCCAATCGCTCCCCAAATCCACCCATTTCTACCCCAAAATCATGCCAATCCCTCCCCACATCCACCCATTTCTGCCCCAGAAGTGAGGTCATGCCAGTCGTTCCCCAAAATAACCCATTTCTACCCCAAAATCATGCCAATAGTTCCCCAAATCCACCCATTTGCCCCAAAGTGGGGTTATGCCAATCACTCCCCAAATCCACCCATTTCTACCCCAAAATCATGCCAATAGCTCCCCAAATCCACCCATTTCTACCCAAAAGTGGGGTCATGCCAATCACTCCCCAAATCCACCCATTTCTACCCAAAAACATGCCAATCGCTCCCAAATCCACCCATTTCTACCCCAAAATCANATCCACCCATTCCTACCCAAAACCATGCCAATCGCTCCCAAATCCACCCATTTCTACCCCAAAATCATGCAAATGGCTCCCAAATCCACTCATTTCTACCCAAAAATCATTCCAATACCTCCCCAAATCCACCCATCTCTACCCAAAAACATGCCAATCACTCCCAAATCCACCCATTTCTACCCAAAAATCACGCCAATCGCTCCCAAATCCACCCATTTCTACCCCAAAATCATGCAAATAGCTCCCAAATCCACTCATTTCTACCCAAAAATCATTCCAATACCTCCCCAAATCCACCCATTTCTGCCCCAAAAGCGAGGTCATGCCAATCGCTCCCAAATCCACCCATTTCTACCCCAAAAGTCATGCCAATAGCTCCCCAAATCCACCCATTTCTGCCCCAAAAGTGAGGTCATGCCAATAGCTCCCAAATCCACCTATTTCTACCCAAAACTCATGCCAATAGCTCCCCAAATCCACCAATTTCTACCCCAAAATCATGCCAATAGCTCCCCAAATCCACCCATTTCTGCCCCAAAAGCGAGGTCATGCCAATAACTCCCAGTCTCGACCCCTCTGCCGCCCTCCTCCCCCCACCCAGGATGCTGAAGTCTCCCCACTCCTTTCCCCCCACCCCACGAGAGGGCAGGAGGCTGTGAAACCAGATCCCCCTCCCCGATTTATCCCACACATCTCCCGGGGCTGCACCTGTGCTCTAGCACAGAGCCAGGATGAAGGATTCCTTCCAGGCTCAGCCTGAGCCGCCCCCACATCAAGGGCAAGCGCCCACCCCCCACCCACCCAAGGCAGGAGTTGGGGGATGCCGGCGGCAGCCAGGAAAAAGGGAGATGGCTCAGAGGAGTGGGGCAGGGAAGCATCTGCCCCTTCCCTAAGAAAACTCCGCTTCCCACCACCCTGCCTGCCGGGATGAAGGATTCCTTCCGGGCTCAGCCTGAGCTGTCCCCACACCAAGGGCAAGCGCCCACCCTTCACCCACCCAGGGCAGGAGTTGGGGGATGCCAGCGGCAGCCAGGAAAAAGGGAGATGGCTCAGAGGAGTGGGGCAGGGAAGCATCTGCCCCTTCCCTAAGAAAACTCCGCTTCCCACCACCCTGCCTGCCGGGATGAAGGATTCCTTCCGGGCTCAGCCTGAGCTGTCCCCACACCAAGGGCAAGCGCCCACCCTTCACCCACCCAGGGCAGGAGTTGGGGGATGCCAGCGGCAGCCAGGAAAAAGGGAGATGGCTCAGAGGAGTGGGGCAGGGAAGCATCTGCCCCTTCCCTAAGAAAACTCCGCTTCCCACCACCCTGCCTGCCGGGATGAAGGATTCCTTCCGGGCTCAGCCTGAGCTGTCCCCACACCAAGGGCAAGCGCCCACCCTTCACCCACCCAGGGCAGGAGTTGGGGGATGCCAGCGGCAGCCAGGAAAAAGGGAGATGGCTCGGAGGAGTGGGACAGGGAAACATCTGCCCCTTCCCCAGGAAAACTCCGCTTCCCACCGCTGCATCCTGCCCGCCCGGCGCCGTTCCGCATCCATTAACTATTGTCGTTTAAAAACAACAGCGGCGGATGCCGGCGGGAATCGCTGCTGCCCTGNTGAGGCCAGGAGAAAGGCAGCAGAAGTATGCTGGGCGCTCACACACACACACACACACACACACACCCCAAAAAAACAGGGCTCCCAAATTCGTTACACTCCCAGGAGCAGGCTGCTGCTGCTGCTGCTGCACCATCGTGGAGACCATCCAGGTTTTGGGCTGCGGCATCACCCCAGCCCCGGGCAGCCGCAGGTTCTCGGAACTCCAGCGGGAGGTACCCCAAGGGATGTGAGCTAGGGGAGGGAGAGGCAAAAGCAGCCCTGCCCGTAGCTGGGTGACCCTCGGTAGCTGCAGCAAGTGCCACGTGGCAGGCCCAGAGCACAGCCCCGACGGTGCCCCCGTGTGAATCATCAGCCCCTTCGGAATGCCTGTGAACGGGAATGCCTCGGGCTCAGACCGGACCAGTCCATCTGGTCTGGCCACCTCTCGCACCAGCCTCTAGCAGACGCTTTCAAAGGGCTCATTCCTCACCGCGGAGCATCTCAAATAACCTCCCTACGGGGATCCTTTCTCCCAAGCTTCCATCTGTGGGTGTCCTTATTTAAATAGGTGTGACCTCGCTGAGTGCTTCCACTGCCTGCTCTCTCTCTCTCTCTCTCTCTCTCTCTCAGGGAGTCTTTTCACCCCGTTAGGAGCTTCCAAAATTCCCCTAAGGTGCTGCCCACTCCCACCACAGCCCTGGGCATAACGCCTTGGGCACAGCATGGTGCTGCCCTCCACACCAGCAGGGGATCAGCAGCCCTGCAAACCTCCCTAACTGCCACTCAGAGTTGAGAGGAGATGAAGTCACACTCAGAGTTGAGAGGAGACCAAATCACACTCAGAGCTGAGAGGAGACCAAATCACACTCAGAGTTGAGAGGAGACCAAATCACACTCAGAATTGAGAGGAGACCAAGTCACACTCAGAGTTGAGAGGAGACCAAGTGAGGCTTAGCAAAGCTCAGCCAAAAAAAAAAAACCAAAAACCAAGAGGCTGCTGCAGCCAGCAAAGGCAGAACCTCAACATCCTGTTGCCTACATCTGCCGTGACAGGAACTGAGCCACCTACTTCCCACCACCAGAAGCCTCAGAGATGACTTCTGCAGATGAATTTTACATGAGGAGATCTTCCGGGCCAGCCACTCTGCAGCACTGCAGCCTTGGCTCCTCCTCCCTCCTATCAAATCCCTGATGACCCAGAAGGGAGGCCAGAGCGATGACACCACCACGTTTTGGGGGGGGCTGATGACTGCCTGGCTGCTGCCAGAGAACACAGGAGTGTGAGGGATGCTGGAGCAGAGCCTGGCATGGCTGCCAGAGCCTGGTGTGGGTACCGATGCCTGGTGCAGGTGCCAGCAGCAGAGCTGCACCAGGTGAAGAGTGCACTTGCAGGGCAGAAAGGCAAGCAGAGGCTGGGCTGCAGCAGGAGCAGTGTGGGCAGCAGGGCCAGGGAGGGGATTCTGCCCCTCTGCTGTGCTCTGCTGAGAGCCCACCTGGAGTAGTGCATCCAGTGCTGGAGCCCCTGGGACAAGAGGGATGTGGAGATGCTGGAGGTGTGCAGAGAAGGGCCCCGAGGATGCTGAGAGGGCTGCAGCAGCTCTGCTGTGAGCACAGCCTGAAAGAGTTGGGGCTGTGCAGGCTGCAGAAGAGGAGGCTCCCAGGGGACCTTCTGGTGGCCTTCCTGCATCTGAAGGGGGCTACAGAAAAGCTGGGGAGGGACTTTTGAGGCTCTCAGGGAGTGAAGAGGACTGGGGAGGAATGGAGCAAAGGTGGAGGTGGGGAGATTGAGGCTGGAGGTGAGGAGGAAGTTGCTGAGCATGAGAGTGGTGAGAGGCTGGAATGGGTTGCCCCTGCAGGGAGGTGTTTGGGGCCAGATCCCTGGAGGTGTTTTTGGCCAGGCTGGCAGAGGCTGTGGGCAGCCTGCTCTAGGGTAGGGTGTCCCTGGGCATGGCAGGGGGGTTGGAACTGGCTGCTCCTTGTGGTCCCTTTCAACCCTGGCTGATTCTAAGATTCTCTGATTCTATAAAGCACAATGTACAGACTGACTCCTACAGACCCCCAGTGTGTTGGAACTGGGGAATGCAAGAAGAGGAAAGCATCAGCACCTCCCCATGGAATATATAGAATGGTTTAGGTTGGAAGAGACCTCAAAGATCATCCAGTTCCAGCCCCCNGTTGTGGAGCACAGAAGCACCCAATGTGATCAAAGATCACATTGGGTGCTACTGTGCTCCACAACCTCCCTGGGCAACCTGTGCCAGTGTCTCACCACCCTCACTGTGAAGAACTTCCTCCTCACATCCAGTTTCAATCTCCCTTCTGTCACTTCAAACCCATTCCTCCTCCTCCTCTCATTACCAGACCTTGTGAACAGTCCCTCCCCAGCCCTCCTGGAGCCCCCTTCAGATATTGGAAGGCTACCATAAGGTCTCCACACCACCAAGGCTGCACACACAGAGTGTGCCCAGCGAGGACCCCAGAGGATTGGGATCGGCAGTGGCAGAGCTCCAGACCCGCGGGGCAGGATCAAAGCAGAGCAGGGCAGGGGGCAGAGCTCTTTAGATGAGCAATTAAGCAAAATGCCTCGGGTGGCATTTTCCAGCATTGGCAGCCGACCCAGCCTGGCAGCCGACCAGAAGCTGAGGAGATAACCTGGCCAAGTCCCACCGGTGGCCCTGGCTGCCAGAGGCTGCCTGACAGAGTCAGCAGATGCTGATGCTGCTTCTGCAGAGCCAAGAGGATGCTGAGCTGCTCAGACAGGGTCCTGCCTGCAGCCTCACTAGAGGGCACTCCAGGATGGGATTTGCAAGGGCTGCGGAAGGGCTCCAGCGCTGGGGGCCACAGGGTGGGTTCGGGTTCTGCCTTGCCCAGGGTATGATCCTGCAGGGCAGCTGCGGGGAGAGCCCCGCGGCCAAGGCTGGGGCAGAGGCGATGCCCCTGGAGCAGCCCAGAGGATTGGCAGGGGGGTTGGGACTAGATGATCCTTGTGGTCCCTTCCAACCCTGACTGATTCTATGATTCTGTGATTCTATGATTCCATGGTTTCATGATTCCCTTGATTCCATGATTCCAGTATTCCATGATTCTATGATTCTGTGGTTCCATGATTCCCTGATTCCATGATTCCATGATTTTATGATTCCAGGATTCTATGATTCCGTGGTTTCATGATTCTATGATTCCATGATTCTATTATTCTGTGATTCCAGGATTCTGTGATTCCCTGATTCCAGGATTCCTGGATTCCAGGATTCTATTATTCCAGGACTCCAGGATTCTATGATTTCATGATTCTCTGGTTCCATGATTCTATGATTCCCTGATTCCATAATTCCATGATTTTATGATTCTATGGTTCCAGGATTCTATGATTCTGTGGTTTCATGATTCCATGATTCTATGATTCCATGACTCTATGATTCCATAATTCCATGACTCTATGATTCCATAATTCCATGATTCTATGATTCCATGGTTCTATGATTCCATTATTCTATGATTCCATGATTCTATTATTCTGTGATTCCAGGATTCTGTGATTCCCTGATTCCAGGATTCCTGGATTCCAGGATTCTATGATTCCATGGTTCCAGGATTCTATGATTCCAGGATTCCCTGATTCCAGGATTCTATGATTCCATGATTCTCTGGTTCCATGATTCTATGATTCCATGATTCCCTGATTCCATAATTCCATGATTCTATGATTCTACGTACTGGGAAGCCCCGAAGTGGGCACAGAACTCCAGATGTGGCCTCACACCTCCTGCCTCTCTGCCCCAAGAGCCAAACCAAGAAGCCAGGCTTGGATCCTCACATCCTGCCTGCTTTGCCCACATCTATCTGCATTGAGCTCCTCTGGAGCTCGTGCTTGAGGAAGAGCTCCTCCAGGACCTTCAGCTCCCACCCAGCAGCAGAAACAGAGAAATCACAGAAACATCCAGGTTGGAAAAGACCTTCAGGATCAGCAAGCCCAACCTATAACCCTACTCAACAGCAGTCACCTTAAACTATATCTCTAAGAACCACATCCAAATGATCCCCAAACAGACTGAAAGAGTTGGGGCTGTGCAGGCTGCAGAAGAGGAGGCTCCCAGGGGACCTTCTGGTGGCCTTGCAGCATCTGAAGTGGGCTACAGAAAAGCTGGGGAGGGACTTTTGAGGGTGTCAGGGAGTGACAGGACTGGGGGGAATGGAGAAAAGCTGGAGGTGAGGAGATTGAGGCTGGAGGTGAGGAGGAAGTTGTTGAGCAGGAGAGTGGTGAGAGGCTGGAATGGGTTGCCCCTGCAGGGAGGTGTTTGGGGCCAGATCCCTGGAGGTGTTTGGGGCCAGGCTGGCAGAGGCTGTGGGCAGCCTGCTCTAGGGTAGGGTGTCCCTGGGCATGGCAGGGGGGTTGGGACTGACTGATCTTTGTGGTTCCTTCCAACCCTGACTGATTCTAGGATTGTCTGGCATCATCTCAGCCTCTTCCCTCCTTACTCTGACCCAGTGAGACAACATCTGGAATATTGGGTCTGAGTTCTGGGCTCCCCAGATCAAGAGGGACAGGGACAAAGCAGAGAGTGTCCAATGGAGGCTAGGAGGATGATGAAGGGACTGGGACATCTGTCTGGTGGGGAAAGGCTGTGAAAGACCTTGGGGCTGGTTAGCCTGGAGAAGACTGAGAGGAGATCCTATTAATGGCTGCCAACATCTGCAGGGTGGGTGCCAAGGAGGAGGTGCCAGGCTCCTTTCAGTGGTGTTCTGTGATGGGAGAAGAGGCAGTGGACCACAAACTGGAACCCAGGAGGTTCCACTTCAACACGTGAGGGTGCTGGAGCCCTGGAGCAGGCTGCCCAGAGAGGCCATGGAGTGTCCTTCCCTGAAGACTTTCCAGATCCACCTGGAGGCATCCCTGGGTGCCCTGCCCTAGGTGATCCTGCAGGGGGGTTGGACCCAACGACCTCTGGAGGTCCCTTCCAGCCCCAACCATTCTGTGGTTCCCACAGGGCTCCAGCCTCAGAGCTCCTCACTCCAACCCTCCTCCTGCAGCACCACCACATGAATGGGGCCCAGAGCCAAGCACAGCTTCACCTGTGGGGTTTTGCAGCTGTGCAGCACTTGGCTGCTGCAGAGTGGAAAGCAGCAGCTGCCCTGAACCAACCCCCACTGTTATTCTGGGATGCATTCCCCAGAGGGGCCTGCAAGAAGAGGCAACCATCAGCACCTCCCCATCATGAGAGCTGCACACACATACAGCAGCCCAGTTGGGTGGGAAGAGAAGGAGAAGGGGTGGGAGAGAAGAGGGAGAGGGATGAGGAGAAGGAGAGAAGAGGGAGAGGGATGAGGAGGAGGAGAGAAGAAGGAGATGGATGAGGAGAAGGAGAGAAGAGGGAGAGGGATGAGGAGGAGGAGAGAAGAAGGAGATGGATGAGGAGAAGGAGAGAAGAGGGAGAGGGGTGAGGAGAAGGAGAGAAGAAGGAGGTGAAGGCTGCAGCCAACCATCAGCACCTCCCCATCATGAGAGCTGCACACAGACACAGCAGCCCAGTTGGATGGGAAAAGAAAGAGAAGGGGTGGGAGAGAAGAGGGAGAGGGATGAGGAGAAGGAGAGAAGAAGGAGATGGATGAGGAGAAGGAGAGAAGAGGGAGATGGCTGAGGAGGAGGAGAGAAGAAGGAGATGGATGAGGAGAAGAAGAGGGAGAGGGGTGAGCAGAAGGAGAGAAGAGGGAGAGGGATGAGGAGAAGGAGAGAAGGAGGTGAAGGCTGCAGCCAAGGGGTGAGGCAGGACCGTGGGAGGGCAGATCCACCACAGCAACATTCCCACCTCCCTTTTGGCTCTCCTGACCTTGGCAGAGCCACAGCTGAGACACAGATCTCAGGACAGAGGAGCACAATGCCAAACACCCTGGGATCTCCAAGGCAAACACAACACAGTCTCCTCCTGCCTCACCCTCCTCAGCTGCCAGCTGCTTGCCAGGGCAGCAGGAGCTTGGGTGTCACCTGCTGTCACCATGCCCTGGAGCACCACCGCGATGCCCAGCGTGGGGACAGGACCCTGAGCATCTCAGCTCCCCCTGGGACCCTTCACAGCCCAGGATGTGACAGCTCCCATCACTGCACATTCCATCAAAATAGCTCTACCGAAATAGAAGCCAAGGACACAACTGTCACAAGTGTGCCCCGCGGGGCACCACCCGCCAAACCTCCTCCTCCCCCCAGGCCCCAGCTGTCCTTCTCCACCCTGCTGCCGCCAAATGACAATGAAGGCGAAAACCTCTGCGGCTGCATGGAGGAGCAAGGACGTGAAAGTGGAGGCGCTGCCGATCCTGCATGCTAAAAAGGACAGCCCCGGCTGGGTGCTGCTCACGTGGATGCCATTCGACAGGAACAGGCTCAGGATGTGCCAGCTCCAGCCCCATCTCCGTGTGGATGCTTCAACCAGCACAGGCATCTGCTTCCATCTGCAGCTCCTTTGCTCCTCTGATCATCTCCTTTGCTCTGCTAGCTAAGAGCAGGCTCAGGATGTGCCAGCTCCAGCCCCATCTCCATGTGGATGCTTCAACCAGCACAGGCATCTGCTTCCATCTGCAGCTCCTTTGCTCCTCTGATCAGCTCCTTTGCTCTGCTAGCTAAAAGCAGGCTCAGGATGTGCCAGCTCCAGCCCCATTTCCATATGGATACTTCAACCAGCACAGGCATCTGCTTCCATCTGCAGCTCCTTTGCTCCTCTGATCAGCTCCTTTGCTCTGCTAGCTAAAAGCAGGCTCAGGATGTGCCAGCTCCAGCCCCATCTCCATGTGGATGCTTCAACCAGCACAGGCATCTGCTTCCATCTGCAGCTCCCCTGCCCCTCTGATCAGCTCCTTTGCTCCAGCCCCATCTCCATGTGGATGCTTCAACCAGCACAGGCATCTGCTTTCATCTGCAGCTCCTTTGCTTCTCTGATCAGCTCCTTTGCTCTGCTAGCTGAAAGCACTGCCCTGGTGGGAGTGCTCTCATTGGCTGCTGTCAGGCCCTGGCCCCCCAATTTTCATGGAATCACAGAATGGTTTAGGTGGGAAGGGACCTCAAAGCTCAGCCAGTTCCAACCCCCCTGTGCCATAGGCAGGGACACCTCCCACTAGAACAGGTCGCTCAAGGCCTCATCCAGCCTGGTGCTGAACGCCTCCAGGGGGATCAAAGATCACATTGGGTGATTCTGTGCTCCACAACCTCCCTGGGCAACCTGTGCCAGTGTCTCACCACCCTCACTGCAAACAACTTCCACCTAACATCCCTGTTTCAATCTCCCCTCTGCCACTTCAAACCCATTCCCCCTCCTCCTCTCATTACCAGATCTTGTCAATAGTCCCTCCCCAGCCCTCCTGGAGCCTCCTTCAGATCCTGCAAGGCCACTCCAAGGTCTTCTGGAAGCCTTCTTCTCCTCTCCAGGCTGCACAGCCCCAACTCCCTCAGCCTGTCCTCACAGCAGCCCTCTCAGCTGCATCTTGGTAGCCTACTCTGGACTCTCTCCAGCACTTCCATGTGCTGCTTGTGCTGGGGGCTGCAGAGCTGCAGACAGTGCTGCAGGTGGGGTGTGAGGAGAGCAGAGCCAAGGGGCAGAATCCCCTCCCTTGCCCTGCTGGCATCTCTCCTCTTAATTTTCTCTTAACTCTCTTAATTTTCTCTTAATTCTCCAATTTTAGTCAGGACTCTCTGGTATTGAGGCAATGCAGGCAGCATCCCTGGGTGCTGGTGGGGAAGGAGGGCGTGGGGGGGGGCTGCAGCCAAGGAGCAAGGCACAGGGAGCAAGGCAAAGGGGGTGGTAAAAAAACCAGGAGAGAACAAAGCAAACTTTGCTCAAGGTGGAGCAAACAGGTGGCAAGGAGAAGCTGCCAAGCCCAACGGGGCAGAAAGGAGCAGCTCCAGCAGCCAGGGGTGAGCAAGGGGATGGTTTTGGGGTTTTTTTTCCACCTGGGAGCACCTTTGATTTATGTTTAGGAGACCATGGCAGGGGAAAGAGAGGCAGGGCAGAGCAGTGGGGAGGGCAAAGCACTCTGGTTTGCCTCCTTTGCAGCTCAGAGAGGTGTTTGTGAGCTTTCAGAAGAGCAGCAGCCTGGCTCCCTGAAGCCTGGCAAAGGCTCCAGAACAAACACAGCTGGGCACCAGGTCCCTGTGGCCTGGCCTCTGTTCCCAAGGTGCAGCCCAGCACACAGCAGTGTGGTTTGGTGAGGGAGGGAGGGAGCAGAGAAGCTGTGCCTGCATGGCTGTGCCTGGCTCAGCTAAAGAAACTATTTCTGTGTTCCAGAAGTGTTTTGCTTTGATTTACAGCTATGAAGTCTCTGGTTTCCCTTCCAGCAGCAGCTCTCCCAGCTCCCACCAGCCTCCAAGCCTGCCACCAGCTGCCACCTCAGCACCTGCTCTTCCACCAGCAGCACCCAGGGTGACACTGCTGCCTCCCCACTGCTCCCACCCAGACTCACACAGCAGCTCTCCCAGCTCCTACCAGCCTCCAAGCCTGCCACCAGCTGCCACCTCAGCACCTGCTCTTCCACCAGCAGCACCCAGGGTGACACTGCTGCCTCCCCACTGCTCCCACCCAGACTCATGCAGCAGCTCTCCCAGTACTGACCAGCTCCTACCAGCCTCCAAGCCTGCCACCAGCTGCCACCTCAGCATCACAGTGACACTGCTGCCTCCCCACTGCTCCCACCCAGACTCACACAGCAGCTCTCCCAGCTCCTACCAGCCTCCAAGCCTGCCACCAACTGCCACCTCAGCATCACAGTGACACTGCTGCCTCCCCACTGCTCCCCCCAGACTGATGCTGTGGGACCTGGGAGAGACAGAGCTGACCCCTCCCAGCTTCCCACCGTAAGAAAGTCCTGTGCACAGCAGGATGCAGCCTGAGCAGTCCAGTTGGATGGAAGGAGAAGGAGTGGGAGAGAAGAGGGAAAGGGAGGAGATAGAGAGAAGGAGGTGAGGGAGGAGAATGAGGGGGAGGAGATAGAGAGAAGGAGGTGAGGGAGGAGAATGAGGGGAAGGAGGTGAAGGAGAAGAGAGGGAGGAGGAACGGGAGAGTGGGAGAGAAGAGGGAGAGGGAGGAGAAAGAAGGAGGTGAAGGAAGTGAATGAGGGGAAGAAGATGAAGGAAGAGATGAGAGAGAGGAGAAGAAGGAATGGGAGAGTGGGAGAGAAGAGGGAGAGGGCTGAGATAGAGAGAAAGAGGTGAAGGAAGAGAATGAGGGGAAGGAAATGAAGGAGGAGAAGAGAGGGAGGAGGAGGAACCAGAGAGTGGGAGAGAAGAGGGAGAGGGAGGAGATAGAGAGAAGGAGGGGAAGGGAGAGAATGAGGGAAAGGAGATAAGGAGGAGAAGAGAGGGAGGAGGAGGAACAGGAGAGTGGGAGAGGGAGAAGGAGAAAGAAGAAAAAAGAGGAGAGGAAGGGAAAGAAGAAGCAGAAGAGGGAGGAGAAGGAAGAGAGGGAAAGGAAGAGAGAAGGAAGAGAGGGAAAGGAAGAGAGAAAGAAGAGAGGAAGAGAAAAGGAAGAGAGGAGAAGGAAGAGAGGAAAAGGAAGAGAGGAGAAAGCGAGGAAGGGGAGACGAACTTTCCCCCCTAGTTTAACCGCTCCATGCTTTTCCCTCCTTCCCAGCCGTGAGCGCCCCGGGGCAGCAGCGGTGCTGGGGGCAGCCCCATCCAACCCCCCCACCCCAGAGCTTCCCCCCGCTCACTCACCGGCGCTGCGGGGCTCGGGGCTCCCGCGACTCCCTGCTCCGAGCCGCCCCCATGGCCAGGGGCTGGGGGTCTGCGGCCAAGCTGCCGCCGCACTCCGCTGGTCCCGTCCCGGCCCCGCCTCCTCGGGGTGGGAAGCAGGGCCCGGAACGGCCACGGGAGGCTGCTCCCCATCGAGGGGCCGGGCAGGGTCGGGGGATGCCCGAGTGATGCCCGAGAGATGCCCGAGGGATGCCCGGGGGATGGCCAAGAGATGCCCAAAGGATGCCCGAGAGATGCCCTAGGGATGCCCGAGGGATGCCCAAGAGATGTCCGAGGGATGCCCGAGGGATGCCTGAGAGATGCCTAAGAGATACCCTAGGGACGCCCGAGAGATGCCCTAGGGATGCCCGAGGGATGCCTGAGAGATGCCCGAGGGATGCCTTGGGGATGCCCGCGAGATGCCCTAGGGATGCCCGAGAGATGCCCTAGGGATGCCCGAGGGATGCCTTGGGGATTCCTGAGGGATGCCCAAGAGATGCCTGAGGGATGCCCTAGGGATGCCCGGGGGATGCCTGAGAGATGCCCAAGAGATGCCTGAGGGGTGCCCAAGAGATGCATCAAAGATCACATTGGGTGATTCTGTGCTCCACAACCTCCCTGGGCAACCTGTGCCAGTATCTCCTCACCCTCCCTGTCTGTGCTCCACAACCTCTTTGATCTTTGATCACATTGGGTGTTTCTGTGCTCCACAAGCTCACTGAGCAACCTGTGCCAGTGTCTCACCACCCTCACTGCAAACAACTTCCTCCTCACATCCAATTCCAATCTCCCCTCTGCCACTTTGAACCCATCCCTCCTCCTCCTGACCTTGAAGGAGGACCTAGAATCACAGGATCATAGAATCATAGAATGGTTTAGGTTGGAAGGGAGCTCAAAGCTCAGCCAGTTCCAACCCCCCTGTGCCATAGGCAGGGACACCTCCCACTAGAACCGGTCACTCCAGGCCTCATCCAGCCTGGTCCTGAACCCCTCTCCAGGGAGGTTGTGGCCCAAACCACCTCCCTGGGCACCCCCTTCCAGGCTCTCACCACCCTCGTTTTCTTCCTAACCTCCAGGCTGAATCTCCTCATTTCCAGCTTTGCTCCATTCCCCTCACTCCTGTCACTCCCTGACAGTCTCAAAAGTCCCTCCCCAGCTTTCTTGTAGCCTCCACTTCAGATCCTGCAAGGCCACAACTAGGTCACCTCAGAGCCTTCTCCTCTCCATCCTGAACAGCCCCATGAGTTCCAGGAATCCCAACCCCCCTGCCATGCCCAGGGACACCCTACCCTAGAGCAGGCTGCCCACAGCCTCTGCCAGCCTGGCCAAAAACACCTCCAGGGATCTGGCCCCAAACACCTCCCTGCAGGGGCAACCCATTCCAGCCTCTCACCACTCTCCTGCTCAACAACTTCCTCCTCACCTCCAGCCTCAATCTCCCCACCTCCACCTTTGCTCTATTCCCCTCAGTCCTCTCACTCCCTTGAGAGCCTCAGAAGTCCCTCCCCAGCTTTTTTGTAGCCCCCTTCAGATCCTGGAAGGCCACAACAAGGTCACCTCGGAGCCTTTTCCTCTCCATCCTCAACAGCCCCATGAGTTCCAGGAGCCCACCAGATCCCAGCCTCCAGCACTCTCATACTGCACATCCAATGGGAAAACATCTCTGAAGTCCCCACCTGGGACCTGGCTCAAGAAGCTCTGACAAAGTGCTGATGCCTCCTCTCCTTTTAAAGCATCCCCTCCTCAAAGCACCTCTTTAAGATGCCAGAGGAGTAGTGTCCCCCCCCACACACACACACACATCTCAGCAGCCAGCAGGCAGCCAGGAGGAGATTTAAGGCAGCAGCTCAGCTCACAGAGGTGACCCTGCTAAGGAAATGTCCCAGATGGTTTTACTTTAATTAAAGTGCCTGAGAGAGCAGATCCACTTCTGAACGTCCTCCAGGTCTTTTTTTTTAGCTTCAGAGAAACCAAAAAGTCAATATTGATATTGTTGGGTTGTTGTTTTTTGGGTTGGTTTTTTTGGTTTTTTTTTTCTTCCTATCAATCAGGGAAATTTTCCTGGCTCAGGCTCCCTTTTTTTTTTTTTTTTCCTTTTTTTTTTTTTTTTTTTCCATTACTAAACTGAGTAGTCTGGGGTTTTTTTTGGTTTTGGTTTGTTTGTTTTTTTCACTTGGACAAAATCAATCCTGCCACCCAGTAACATAGATGGACATTTTAACAAGATATGCCTAGTATGCATTGTAGACTGAAAGAATGTAATATTTATTTATACATGTTATACGAATTGTAATTAAAATGCTTTACATGGCTTGACAAATGAACCTCTCTTTTCTGAGGGGAGGGGGCTCCTGTCATTTCTGTGTCTCAGTACTGCATCCACTACCTGACAGCTGAAACCAAACTGGCGTCTCTTCCTGAGGAGAGGAGAATAGAGATGTTGGAAAGTTTTGCACTGCTCTGCCCCTTCCTTTGTGAACCAATTCCCCTTGCCACCCAGCATGTGGTGATGATGATGGATGGCAGGANTTTTTTTTTTTTGGCAAGAAAAGTGTTGACACCCTTGAAAGCTTTCACCTTGCCCCAACAGAGCAACCTAAAGTAGTCACCAAAAAAACCAAAAACCCAAACAGTCAAAGCCAACCACAAAATGTCCTGAAAGTGATGGGCACAGCAATGGTACCCTGGGGGGCCAAGAGGGCCAATGATGGGGTCCTGGGGGGCATTCAGCAGATCCAGGGAGGATCTCCTCTGCCTCTGCTCTGCCCTGCT
>VWZI01007248.1:52956-84490 GCA_013396835.1 Psilopogon haemacephalus | reverse complement strand
TAATGGGTTCAAACTGGCAGAGGGGAGATTTTAATGGGATGTTAGGAGGAAGTTCTTCACAGTGAGGGTGGTGAGACACTGGCAGAGGTTGCCCAGGGAGGTTGTGTCTGCTCCCTCCCTGGATGTGTTCAAGGCCAGGCTGGATGAGGTCTTGAGCATCCTGATCTATTGGGAGGTGTCTCTGCCTATGGCACAGGGGAGTTGGAACTGGATGATCTTTGAGGTCTCTTCCAACCTTAACCATTCTATGATTCTATGATTAACACAGTCTGAGCAGTCTGATCACCAGCAGTAAAAACAAACAAACTGAACCCTCAGTGGAAACCCACACACAGATGCCATAGTGACCTACAAGACAAAAGGATGGGAGAGGCTGGACTGTGGCCACTGCCTGGAAGGCTTCCCCTCGCTTCCAAAGATATTACCATATGCAAATAAGTCCTTTACATATTAACGCAGTGTGGGAGTTTGAGATAGATTCCTAGCTCAAGCATTAAAAAAATTAGGAGCAGAGAAACTTAGGCACTGGTTGTAAAGTGGAAAAGTACTGGAGTGTCTGAGTGAGGAGGTGAATCCAACCAGGATAGTCCATGCAATAGCAACAGTGGATAAGTTAATATAATTCCACTGGAGCATCAAAAACTTTGGTCAGGTTCTTGGCCCCATTTGAAGAGGGACAAGGTGCTCTTAATAATTATTGTAACGAGGGAAGGTGGTAGAACAGAGCTGGATTGTACACTTGCAGCTCAGTTGCTCTTGATTTTAGGGAATGTAAAATCTCATCACAAGACAGGCAACTCTCCAGCCCTTGCCTACACTCTGCCACCTTGCCTGCACACAGCAGAGTAGTACCAGAAGATCAAAGGAGGTTCTCTTCCCCCTCTACTTTGCCCCAGTGAGACCTCAGTTAAGTGCTGCCTTCAGTTTGGATCTCCCCAGTTTCAGAGGGACAGGGATCTGCTGGAGAAGGTCCAGGGGAGGGCTGTGAGGATGCTGAGGGGACTGCAGCACTGCCTGGGGAGGAGAGGCTGAGGGACCTAGGGCTGCTTGGTCTGGAGAGCAGAAGACTAAGAGAGGATCTAATCAATATTTCTAACAATATCTGAGGGCTGGGAGTCAGGAGTGTGGAGACAGGCTCTGCTCACTTGCTCATGCCATAGACCAAGGAGCAATGGATAGAAGCTGCAGCACAGGAGGTTGCAGCTCAACACCAGGGGCAACTTCTTGCCTGTGTGGGTCCCAGAGCAGTGGCACAGGCTGCCTAGAGAGGTTGTGGAGTCTTCTTGTCTGTAGCCTTTGCAGGCCTATGTGGATGTGTTTCTGTGTGCCCTGAGCTATATTGTCTGGTCCTGCTGTGGCAACGGGGTTGGACTCGATGATGTCTTTTGGTCCCTTTTGGTCCCTTCCACCCCCTGACATCCTGTGGGTTCAAATTGGCAGAGGGGAGATTTGAACGGGATGTTAGGAGGAAGTTCTTCACAGTGAAGGTGGCAAGGCACTGGCACAGGTTGCCCAGGGAGGTTGTGGCTGCTCCCTCCCTGGAGGTGTTCAAGGCCAGGCTGGATGAGATCTTGAGTGACCTGATCTAGTGGGAGGTGTCCCTGCCTATGGCACAGGGGGGTTGGAACTGGATGATCTTTGAGGTCTCTTCCAACCTTAACCATTCTATGATTCTATGATCCTATGACCTTTATGCCTGGAAGCACAGATTGCATCTTCCCCTTGCTGCTTCAGCTGCCTCTGCCATGCCTGCTGCTATCTTCCCCCTCCAGTCTCTTGGCTGCTGCTTTGCCTCATCTTGTCCCTGTCCTCATCTTCCCTAAGGTTATTATATTCTGTAATAGTTTTATCCTGTCTATACTGTTATATTTAGTTTAGCTCTAAAAATGGAATTTCATTTTTCTGACTTTCCAAATTCTGACTTGTAGTGAATTACTCTCTCTGAGGCAGGTTTGTAATAAGTTATTGGGGGAGGGATCCACTCTAGCTTTTCACACACAGGTACATAAGAAATAAGATGTGGATTCTGTTGTTGTTCCTCACAGTTTCATTTCTTCTTGGCTAATGGCAAGAAGGTTACATAAGGCATCAGAGAGAAGGAGACTCAGGAAGAGTCATTCAGGAGTGAATGTGAAAGTAAAAACTGTGAGACAAGGAAGTGTCAGGGATGGAGTAGAAAGGAGATATCTGGACAGGCAATGCAAAGAACTAAACTGGGCAAGAACTCTGGATCTGGAAAGATAAACCTTATGAGAGACACTCGGTGAAAGACAATACCAAGTGAAAAAGAGACAGGACATTACAAAAAAAAAATAAGGATATTATCTCTTAAAAGTTGGTACCTGATATACACAGAGCAGAGCTGAGTCAAGCATACACTACTGGTGTTAATTCTGTCATTGTCTGACTTTTTCTGGCAAGCACTTATCTTTGCAAACCTTCAGCCCTTTTAATGTCTGGGGGGTTTTGTGTGCTTGGAACACTTCATCTGAGAGGCTGAAGCTTAACCATCACAACAGCAGATTTTACATTCACATGCTTCTGGAGCAACCAGAGCATACAAGTGTGCCAAAACAATCCTTTTCACGCCTAGCTCACGCAGAGATGAAATTATTTTCTTTGAAATCCTTTGGGGAGGGAAAGAAGTCACTTCTGAGAGAAAAAAAAAAAAAAAACAAATATAAAAAATCGCACATCAAGAAGAAACTTGAGGGGAGNGAGGGGTGCAGAGAAGGGCCCCGAGGATGCTGAGAGGGCTGCAGCACCTTTGCTGTGAGCACAGCCTGAAAGAGTTGGGGCTGTGCAGGCTGCAGAAGAGGAGGCTCCCAGGGGACCTTCTTGTGGCCTTCCAGGATCTGAAGGGGGCTACAAAAAAAGCTGGGGAGGGACTTTTTAGCCTATCAGGGAGATTCAGATTGGATGTGAGGAGGAAGTTGTGAGCATGAGAGTGGTGAGAGGCTGGAATGGGTTGCCCCTGCAGGGAGGTGTTTGGGGCCAGATCCCTGGAGGTGTTTTTGGCCAGGCTGGCAGAGGCTGTGTGCAGCCTGCTCTAGGGTAGGGTGTCCCTGGGCATGGCAGGGGATTGCAACTGGATGGTCCTTGTGGTCCCTTCCAACCCTGATTCTATGATTCTATAAATTAGAATGAAAGAGTCATCACTCTGGTATGATCTTAATTGTTGAATAACCTCCCCATACACACAAAGAGTTTTCTGGGAGTCCCCAGGGAACACATCTCCAACAACAGATTTCTCTTAGAGGTTTAAACAAGAACCTTCACAGTGTAACCCATGGTTTAGAAGCCTTAGGACTTAAGAACTACACTACATGATTTTTTACGGGTGGAATCCAAACACAACAGATGTTGCTTCCATCAGAGGTCTCCTGTCCAGTATGGTTGGGGTCATTCTTGGGTATTTCTTCATAGAAATTCCTTAGAATGATACTGCAGCTGAAAAGCTACTGCAAATAATTTGGGTGCCAGACACCTTTAAGAATTGCCTTCAGTGGAAGCTGTTAAAACTTGCACAATGCCTGAAGACCTTAAGTAGGCCATTTCAGTAGCAAGTACCCTATTTTTATATCACATTTAATTCTACTCACCTTTCTAAGTTTGTGTGGTGGGTTGGAAAATCACCCCCTTGTTATAATCATTAATAACAGGTTATGAATTATTAATCATTTTAATGAACTTTTTTTTTTTATTATTCATATTTTGAAAAAAGAAATAAGGAAACTGGTCAAATACATTTATATGAAGCTCAGCCAAGGAAGTGGGTGTCCAGCATGGCAAAGGGTGTGGGAGGGGAGCTGTGGAGGTGGATGGAGAAGGACTGAATGGCCTCTGTGTTTCTGAGGATGGTTTCACTGTAGTGCACTCCTGAGTGTGTTTCAGCGACCACTGAAGAATGATTTGAACACAGAGCTAGAAATGGATAAAATCAGACTGGATGTGAGGAAGAAGTTCTTCACCATAAGGGTGGTGAGAGCCTGGAATGGGTTGCCCAGGGAGGTCGTTGGGGCCACTTCCCTGGAGGTTCTTTGGATGTTCGGTGAACAAGAGGCAATTATGCAAAGGTTATCATTAAACACACAGAATTAAAGAGTTTAAAGAGATTAAACAGTCAGAACTTAGGAAACAGGGACCTGATAACAGGGAAAATTCTGACCCCAGACACGATAGGTACAGAATGTCCCCAGGGGAGGAGAAGGAAAGGTTTTACCTTGCCGCTGGCTGGTGCAAAGCTGCAATGCACACTGCAAACACGTGGCCACTGTGGAAGAGGTGTGGGTAGACCTCTGGTCCCAGTGAAAGGCAGCAGGAAAAGGAGAAGTACAATGGCTCTAAATCACTCTCCCTTAAATAGACTATTTTGAAGGGTAAAACTGGCCAATAGGCATCAACGTCCATTGTTTTGGCCAGTGAATTCAAAGTCCTGTGCCTAGGTGTCCACCCCAGCATTTAAGGGACAGCACAAGACACCTGACTTGGTCATGTGCCGTGGGGCTTTCTTGGACCAAACCCTCACTGTTTTGCTCACATCCTTCAACCCCCAGACCTGTAATGACAGGACGAGGGGGAATGGGTTCAAATTGGTGGAGGGGAGATTTGAACGGGATGTTAGGAAGAAATTCTTCACAGTGAGGGTGGTGAGGCACTGGAACAGGTTGCCCAGGGAGGTTGTGGCTGCTCCCTCCCTGGATGTGTTCAAGGCCAGGCTGGATGAGGGATCGAACGACCTGATCTAGTGAGAGGGGGCCCTGCCTATGGCACAGGGGGGTTGGAACTGGATGATCTTTGAGGTCTCTTCCAACCTAAACCATTCTATGATTCTATGTCCTTGCTAGAGGAGGAGGAGAGCAGGGGTTTGAACTAATTTGGCTGGATTTATGCCCTACCAGGACACCCCCAAATTAAAATATACCAGACCAGCTCAGGTGGCTTTTAAGTAAGATAAAGCTATATTTTATAGCAAAACTTGGAAGTAAGATAAATCTATATTTTACAGCAAAGCATATATACAAAATATCTTTACATATATTTACAAATATATACAATTTAGAAATAACACAGAAATCAAATCTTGCCCCTCTGGAGAAAGAAAGCCTAGAAGGGGCCAATGCCACCTTCTTCTCTCTCCCTAGACAGAAAACCAGCAAGATCTCACATGTTGTTTGATCAGTCAAGGTTAGCATTCAGCGTGGAGGAGTCAGAGAGGAGTGAAGGAACAGTGGAGGATGTCTCTGCTGAGTGCAGGGGGATTGGACTGGATGACCTTTGGAGGTCCCTTCCAGCCCAGCCCATTCTATGATTCTATGATTCTATGACAGATCCAGTGCACAAAAGCCAAGAGAAGGAAATTGTTTACACATTGGATTTTTATACCTCTTAGCAAACCACTGAATGATGTAGATTTTATCATTATTACTCTTTCACATCCAGTGCCCTGCTCATTCAGATTCTTCTCCGAATGTTCAGGGAAGTCCTGATTTCTCTTGTTGGAATTTTCCAGTAAGCCTTAACCTACCACAGTTTGGCTTCTGAAACAAAGTCTTTCCCACCCTAGATATGTTATTTGCAATGCCAGTTGCAATAAGCATGGAGGGACTGTTTTCTTCACCTAGAAGATGGAGACCACAGATCTAAAATGACAGAGCAGATGATGAGTGTTCAGAACAGATGAGGGCAACCTCAGCACAAATAGCCTCTCATATCCTTTGAGATCCTTCTGTGACCTCTCTGCTTTGATTAACAGCCAAAACGTGTTACAGTCATAAGGTGACACTGTCCACTGCCCAAGGACATTGCTTTAATGCAACTGATGGAGCAAGAAAGGGAGCAGCACATTAGTTTAAACTGTAATAATCTAAATTCTGTAGCCCCTCTGTTTTAATTACTCTAAACCCTACCTGTCACTGTTCAATTAATAATTGGATCATAACGATTTTATTGTCACAATCCTCATTTCTTACACTGGAAGTTGCATTTTCTGATTTTCTCTTTTTTTTACAAATATCTAAGCCTCATTTAAAGGTTAGTCTGAAAAAAAAGCTTCTTTTTTTTTTTTTTTTTCAGTCAGCATAAACTAAGGAAATCACAGAATCACAGAATTTCTTAGATTGGAAAAGACCTTCAAGATCATTGAGTCCAATCATTAGCTTCACACTGGCGAGTCCTTGACTAACCCAAATCCCTCAGCACAACATCTAAGCACAATCCATGGCTATGGTTGGAAAGAACCACGAGGATCATCCAGGCCAGCCTTCATCCCAGCATCCTTGATCCCTAGACCATAGCCTCAAGCACCACATCCACTCTTTTTTTAAACATCTCCAGGGATGGTTACTCCACCACCTCCCTGGACAGCCCCTTCCAGTGCCTGACCACCCACTCAGTAAAGAACTTCCTCCCAACATCCAATCTAAGCCTCCCCTCATGCAACTTGAGGTCATTTCCTCTTGTCCTTTTATTAGTAACTGGGGAGAAGAGACCAGCACCAGCTTCACTACAACCTCCTTTTGGGTAGTTGTAGAGGGCAATAAGCTCCCCTCTCAGCCTTTTCTTCTCAAGACTAACCAACCCCAGCTCCTTCAGCCACTCCTCATAGGTGATGTTTTCCAGACCTCTCCCCAGCCTCACCTCCCTTCTCTGCACCCATTTCAGCACCTCAATATTCCTCCTAAACTGTGGTGACCAAACCTGGACAGAGAACTCGAGGTGTGGTCTCACAAGTGCTGAGTACAGGGGCATGATCACCTCCCTACTCCTGCTGGTCACACCATCTCTGATCCAGGCCAGGATGCTGTTGGCCTTCTTGGCCACCTGGGCACACTGCTGGCTCATGTTCAGCTGCTCTCCACCAACACCCCCAGGTCCTTCTCTACCAGGTAGCTCTCCAGCCACTCCTCCCCCAGCCTGTAGGGCTGCTGGGGGTTGTTGTGGCCAAAGTGAATGACCTGGCACTTGCCCTTGTTAAACCTCATGCAATTGGCCTCAGCCCATGGCTCCAGCCTGTCCAAATCCCTCTGCAGGGCTCTCCTACCCTCCTGCAGATTGACACTTCTGCTTAATTTCATGTCATCTGCAAACTTGCTGAGGGTGCATTTGATCCCCTCTGCCAGGTCATTGATGAAGAGATTAAACAAGACTGGCCCCAAAACAAATCAGTGCCACCAGGATCAGGTGTTCACTGAAGAAACAATATCAGTTCCTTACATGGGGTAAGGGAGTCTCTGTTACTGCATTGGAGGCATCTCAGATTATTGCTAGAGGTTTGTGCCACATCTGCTGTTCATGAGAAACAAGACAAGAATCTAGAGTTAGCACTTTGCAAAGTTCCTTTGTGTCATGCCTTCAGCTTCATTTTTGCAAACTTACATAATTTCAGATTGCCTCTTTTGAGCATTTTTGGAAGTTTTGAGCAGCCAAGAGGGAAAATGCAAGTACAGCCCATTCACCTCCCACACTACTAAAAGGAGCTCATCAAGACTGGCTGGAATAATTGGCAAACATCCGTAAGCTTAATGAGGTATCACCAATATTGCCTTAGAGCCACACTGAAGTAGGTAAAATTCTCTCTCTTTATTGCTGTCAACTGTCTCCAAAGTCTACTTTCTCCTGGAAGAGATTCATGAATCAGGGTGATACTTTGCTGCCTCTGCAAGAAAACCAAGATTCAGCCAAACAGCAGCATCAGTAAATTTTATCATGTGCCATTCAATTGTCCCAAACAGCAGCATCAGTAAATTTTATCACATCTCATTCCAAATGCGACCTTTAGAGCCCAGCAGGACTACTTATAAAACAATGCTACCAAAAGAGATTTTTCTTTCTTTTTTTTTTCCATATTATTTGTGTTTATTAGAAAAAAGTAAAATAAGTACAGAAAGCACTGGTACCATATCAAAGAGTAACAAAGCAAATCCCCAAATACAGGAAATTAAAATAGTCTGATCCCCTCCAATATCAATGCCTCCTAGTATGTATATGGAATAAATTCAGCTGCATGTTTCAATCATCCAGCCACCACGTATGTGGGGTGGAGGAAGTGAGCCAGTCATGTCAAAATGAAAAGAGAGACTCTTGTTTTTTCATTTCCTGTTTCTTTTCTTCTCCATTTCTATTCGTAGCTTGAATCTTCTCTGCTATACATTTAAATTTTGCACATCTGTGGATGAGGCTAGATAAAGCACATGCATATGTATATTTATGTGTTTTGTGCATCTCTGAAGCAAAGCAAAGCAAATGCAGGGTACCAGCAATGCAGCTCCTTTCCCAGGAGGAGATGGAACTTCCAAGAGTCCAGTCGTACCTCAGGGATGACATATTTCAGTTTCTTAGGTGAAAGGAGGCACCACTTTGGAGTGGCCTTCCAGGATCTGAAAGAAGCTCCAGGAAGGCTGGGGAGGGACTATTGACAAGGTCTTGTAATGACAGGACAAGGAGTGTGCTGATTTGAACTAATTGGAGGATTTGAATGAGAAATTAGGCTATCAGCTGAGAAAGGAAAACACTGATGATGCTACTCCACTCATAGCTCTAATGAGAAAGGAAAAAAAATGTTTTAAGAGGTGTAACCCAAATATAGATAAGTGAGACTGCTTCAGACCACTTTGGGCTGTGGCTGCTCTTTTGCATGGCTCTTTTCTCCCTGCTTTTCATAGCTGGATCTGAATAATCTCACTAACTTCTTTCCTGCTGCTAATCCCCCCTGGCCAATCTACCTCCGGCTATCTGCTGCATAAGACAGATGGTGAGAGAAGACTGGGGAAGGGGGGAAGGTGGTAGGGGTGGTTAGAAACCCCTCTTAGAGATTTCAATCTCTGGCAGGGCTGTGGTGTTTCTGTATTACCTTTTCACTGTATATATCTGTAAATATCTGTTATACCTTGTAAATATCTGCTTGTGTGCACAGCTGTAAACATAAAGCTTCATTTATTAACTTCCAGCTGACTGAGTCCTAGCCTAGGTTATTTCAAAGTGTGAGGGGGCAGATAATTGCTGAACCAACACACAAGGAGATAGCCAGCTGGCTCACACGAGGTTAAATCTTCCCTGCTAGCTGGACAAAGAGTGGTATCACTGTTAACTTTGGAAGCTGCTGCTTGCCTACTAACTACAGACAGATCAGAAGAATTAAGAAGCAAAATCTACATGCAAACAATTTTCCATTCCATATGGAGTTGTCATTATCCCTCAGCGTATAATTAGGTTTGCCAGATTTGCAATGCTGGATGCGGCAATCGACGGAATCAGACTGCTCAGCTGCCTGCTGCACACACAGCATTCCCAAGGCAGGCCTCGTTACCCTCCTGGCAGTGAGCAATGAGGGGGAGAAGGCACATTAGTCAGAGAGGGAAGCTGACAAAACTCTTGAGAAGGGAAAGAAATGAGACACTCAGCAAAAGTGAAACGTAGACCTGCTTCTTCTAACCCTTCTGCCTCCTAAAACTCAGATAATTGCTTATAGAATCATAGAATGGCTTAGGTTGGATGGCACCTCAAAGATCACCCAGTTCCAGCCCCCACTGTGCCTTAGGCAGGGACACCTCCCACTAGAACAGGTTGTCCAAGACCTCATCCAGCCTGGTCTTGAACACATCCATGGAGGGAGCAGCCACAACCTCCCTGGGCAACCTGTGCCAGTGCCTCACCACCCTCACTGCAAACAACTTCCTCCTAACATCCACTTTCAATCTCCCCTCTGACACTTTAAACCCATTCCTCCTCATCCTGTCATTACAAGACCTTGTCAGTAGTCCCTCCCCAGCCTTCCTGAAGCCCCCTTCAGTTATTGGAAGGCTACTATAAGGTCTCCTCGAAGCCTTCTCTGCTCCAAGCTGCAGAACCCCAACTCTCTCAGTCTGTCCTCATAGCAGAGGTTCATCAGCCCTCTGAACATCTTGGCCCTCCTCTGGACTCTCTACAACAGTTCCACATTCTTCTTGGGCTGGGAGCTCCAGAGCTGCAGACAGTGCTGCAGGTGGGGTGTGAGGAGAGCAGAGCCAAGGGGCACAATCCCCTCCCTTGCCCTGCTGCCCACAGCTGCTCTTGCTGCAGCCCAGCACACAGTTGCTGTCTGGGCTGTGTGTGCACACTGTTGGCTCATGTTGAGCTTCTCATCCACCCAGACCCCCAGGTTCTGTTCCACAGGGCTGTTCTCAGCCATTCCCCACCCAGCCTGGAGTTGTGCTTGGGATTGCACCCACCCAGGTGCAGAACCTTACGCTTGGCCTTGTTAAATTTCATGAGGTTAGCCTGGGCTTTTGGTCTGTCACCTGCCACAAGATATGACTTACTACAAATAAATTTTAAGCCCCCACTTTCAAAGACTCAGCTCCTGAATTGGAAGGTACATAGAGAACATTTGTGTGTGTGTGTGTATGTGTCTTTATTCTTTCACTCAATATAATCATTACTGCACTTTTTGCAATGTTGCCAAGCACACTTTAACGTGCCACTTGGTTTGAAACCCCTGAGGCAGAGGCCACAGCTGAATTCAAATTTTAAAGTGTCATGAACTGTTAAGCTGATGATGTATTAAGCTGTATGGAGGAAAAAACTAAAGAGCAGAGTCTGAGCTGTGCTTACCCAGCAGATCTGTAGCAGAGCACACGAGCCTTGACCTCAACCTTGCGTGTAAGCTGAACACTGTGTCTCTTGATTTAACATGGAAAGAGATGACCAACACACTGGGTGGATTTGGGGTAGCTTTTCCCACAGTTGTGTACCAAATACTAAGTACAGTGTCCTAGAAGGAAGTCAACTTGTTTGAATTAATTCATCTTAATTCTAAATCTTTGTTCCGTGAGTAAACAGAGATCCCTCCAAAAGTGTAATTGGACGTTACTATATCCTGGGCTGCAGCAAGAGCAGCTGTGGGCAGCAGGGCAAGGGAGGGGATTGTGCCCCTTGGCTCTGCTCTCCTCACACCCCACCTGCAGCACTGTCTACAGCTCTGCAGCCCCCAGCACAAGCAGCACATGCAAGTGGTGGAGCCAGTGCAGAGGAGGCCACCGAGATGCAGCTGAGAGGGCTGCAGCAGCTCTGCTCTGAGCACAGGCACAGAGAGTTGGGGCTCTGCAGGCTGCAGAAGAGAAGGCTGCCAGGAGACCTTGGAGTGGCCTTCCAGAATCTGAAAGGGGCCTACAGGAGGGCTGGGGAGGGACTATTGACAAGGTCTTGTAATGACAGGATGAGGCAGAATGGGTTTGAAGTGGGAGCACTGGAACCGGCTGCCCAGAGAGGTTGTGGAATCTCCTTCTCTTGAGACTTTTGAAGGCTGTCTTGATGTGTTGCTGTGTGATCTGAGCTAGATTGTCTGGTCCTGCTGTGGCAGGGGTTTGGACTCAATGATCTCCTTGGGTCCCTTCCAACCCCTGACATCCTGTGAGCCTGTGTTTCTGTACCTCACAAAACGGCTTTGCTTTTTCCAAGGAGAAGGTTTGTAATATGCAGTTTGGCTTTTGCAAGCCTTGTTTCTTGGCATTCATCCCTCTAATTACCCCTTCTCCTATTGCAAGCATTGGTAGGCATTCACTTGTATAAAGCTGTGATATATTAGAGCAAATTAGTGATAATTTTGCATTAAACATCACACTGCAGCACTTATTCTCATATGTGTAGAAGGACCTTTTGGAGAAAGCTAAGATACATTCCCAGCCAGATGAAGTGGTGTGTTGGTTTGAGCTAATTGGAAAATTTGAGTGAGAAATTAGACTATTGCCTGAGAGGTAAACACAGTGTGGCACTTCACCGAGTTTTACTGAGAGAGAAAAAAAAAGTCGTTTTAAGAACTGTTCTCAAAACAGTGAGATTAGCAGAGGGCTTCTGACCCTTCGGCACGGCAGCTGCTTCTCCTTTGTCTCTGTCTTGGTAGCTAATTCAGAGTAAAACTACTAACTCCTTCCTGTTACTAACCCCCCCTGGCCAATCTATTTCAGCTTATCTGCAGCATCAACAGGTGGTGAGATAAGATTGGGGAAGGGGGGAAAGTGGTGGGGGGTGGGGGTTGGTTACCCTCTCTTGGGGATTTTGGTCTCTGGGAGGGCTGTGGTGTTTCTGTATTACCTTTTCACTGCGCATATTTGTAAATATCTGTTATATCTTGTAAATATCTGCTTGTATATTGTGCATTGCTGTAAATATAAAGATTCATTTATTAACTTCCAGTGTCCTGAGTTCTAGCCAGGGTTTATAAAAGGTGGGGGAAGGGGGGCAGGTAACTGCCTAAACCACTACAAGTGGGAACTTGAGATCAAAGTAGTCCTTCTCTGGAGACTTTAGAGGGCTATCTGGATGTGTTCCTGTGTGACCTGAGCTAGATTGAGTGGTCCTGCTCTGACAGGGGGATTGGACTTGGTGGTCTCTTTGTGTGCCTACCAACCCCTGACGCCCTGTGAGCCTGTGATTTCCAAGAGGAATACTTAATAATTTATATTTTGTAGCATGTGAAGTGTTGTTTGTGGAAGGAAGCATTCTGAGCCACACGCCAGTGGTGTGAGTCCTTTCCAACCCCTGACATCCTGTGAGCCTCTGAACTTTCATATCAATTAGAAATCTCTGGAGAGTTTATGGGCAGCCCTTCATGTTAACATGAATATCCTGCTCTGTCATCCATCATTCCCATAGGGACAGTAATAATGCAGGAAGGAAAAAAAACCAATTGAAGACAGTGTCTGACAAAGGCATTTTGAAATGCTATAATCCTTTCAACTTACAGGTTTTGCCATGAGCTCTGCCTTCCAGAATTTATAATCAGCTTGTAGCATTGTTTTGTTTTTTCATGGCAATGACCTTTCTAAGAGGAAGGGGAATTTTCATTTAAAACAAATGAAAATAAAGGGCAAGACAATGCTTCAGAGAACAAAATGCTTCAGACAGATTAAGGAACCTGTAGCCTTCAGAGTATTGTTAGCCATTCAGGTCAAACTTCAAACTTGCTTGTGAATATAAAGCTTCATGCATTAACTTCCAGCCAGCTGAGTTAGTCTGGTTAAACTAGTGTGTGTGGGGGGGGTGGGGATGTAACTCTGAAACCACTACAAGCTGTTACCTAAAGTTTAGGGATGACTCCAGAACAATAGAGTCATTAGCAAGCCATGTTTATTGTGGCTTCTGTATGTCACCCTGGCTACACAGTGCTCTACCACTTGATAGAAGTCTTGGAAAATAACGAGCAGTTTTCCTCATTATTCACTTGTCTTTGTGTGCATCTCAGCTTTCAGGGCACAAATAAGAAACCTTTCCAACAGCTGCAGCTGAGAGTGATGTCTCCATCACTCCGTCAGATGGGTCTCTCACTTGATGCAAGTAGAAAACTAATTTATTGATACAACAGCAGAGTATTTAAAAACTCAGAGCTGCAAGAAGAATTTTCCATTACTTCCTCAACAGTTACATTGTCATCTTACTCAACTTCCTCAAGACAATAGCAATGTGTAATTTTCTTGTTCCTAGAGCTACATCTCTGTTCACTGTTCCCAGGGCTTTCTTCCTACTAGAGTCAGAATGTTCATATCATGCATTAGCAGTACAGAATTTCTTGCTTGACTACTTAGGTACCCACACACACAAATATATTGTCTATATATCTGCTACATTGTGCTAAACTGTAAATATAGCTTACTTAACTTCCAGCCAACTGAGTCTAAACTAGTGTGTGTGTGTGTGTGGTGGGGGGGGATAACCCCCAAACCATCACAGCCTTACAAAAACTGGAGGGATTGGATTCAGATTCTGATCTAGGAAAGGCTTTGTGGAACATAACCATTTACTCTATGTTCATTATCAGTCGTAACATTACACCAAAAGAAAGAAAGAACAGAAAGGGATGAAAAGCACTTAATTGTCATGGCAGCTCTTTTTATGCCTCAGTTTCCCAGGATTCTCAATTGTCTGTTGCAATTAGGGGACAATTATGGCCAAAAGTAGAAAACAATCCTATCAAAGCAAAGCAGCACTGCTAAGTGTTGCGAAGGAGCTTGGAATCAATATGACTGACCAATATGATCAAAGTATTGTTCCACTCTATTGTAAAATCAGCACAGGTCATATAGCCTAAGCCTCTCTGTGCTGGTTTGAACTAATTGGAGAATTTGAGTGAGAAATTAGACTATTGGTTGAGAGGGGAAAACACAGCATGGCACTGCACCCAGAGCTGTACTGAGAAAGAAAAAAGTTGTTTTTAAGTAGTGTAACCAAAACATTAGATATCAGATGGTTTCTGACCTTGCTGAGCTGCGGCTGCTTCTCTTTGCATGGTCTCCTTTGTCTCTGCCTTGGTAGCTAATTCTCAGTAATACTACTAACTTCTTTCCTACTCCTAACACCCCTGGCCAATCTACCTCCACCTATCTTCAGCATCAACAGATAGTGAAATAAGATTGGGGAAGGGGGGAGAGGTGGTAGGGGTGGTTGGTTACCCCTCTTGGGGATTTGGGTCTCTGGGAGGGCTGTGGTGTTTCTGTATTACCTTTTCACTGTATATATCTGTAAATATCTGTTATACCTTGTAAATATCTGCTTGTATATTGTGCATTGCTGTCAATATAAAGCTTCATTTATCAACTTCCAGTGTTTCTGAGTCCTAGCTGGGGTTTATTTCAAAAGGTGGGGGGGAGGTAACTGCTTAAACCACCACACTCTCCTAGATCATGCTATTCTATTTCTCATTGGTCCACACAACCTTTTCTTCTGCTGTTTTGCCCAAGATGTTTTCTTTTCTTCTTCAGCCAGCTCCCCTTTTATCAGTCGATGCTGCTGATGCTGTGCTCCCAAGTGATTGGAGATTGACCTGCTTTTCTCATGCTAAGAGAGGCCCACCAAAGGAGACCTTTAACAAGTGTAAGAGTTTAACTTGTCGATTGTTCATTACACGTCCATGGTCCTCTAGCCATCCCACAGCCAAGCATCTAATTCTTCATGTAGGGGAGGAGCAAGCCAAATATGACAGATGCTAGGTCACCGCATGTATCATCGGCTTGCAAAGGACTCATATACTTGGCAATGAAAGTAGAATGAGCACCCACATCAAATTAAAAGGCATAAAAAAGCAGTGTGACAAGGAGACCATTGGAGAGGAGCACACACAAAAAAAAAAAAAAAAAAAAAAAAAAAAAAAGCTGTCAAAGACATGCTGCTGCAGCTCTTAAAAAAAAAATTGGTCTTGGATTTAACACACTGATTTGCTCCCTGTTTCGGTTTCCTCACTTGTGACGTAATCATTAATCAGCTAATCTTACAGTGAGAGAGAAAAAAAAAATGGGGTTTGATTAGATTAATCATAAATACAGCCCAGAAATAGATCTCTGCAAGTATTCTTTTGAGCAAACACTTCACTCCCACAGCTTTTCACAAAAAGCTCCACGGCAGATAAAATAAGCAGAAACATGATCTAAGCAAAACTCTCTTTAGCAATTGTCAAAACACGAGTGAGTAGATTTCCTCATTACCCACTCACTCTGCTGGTATTTTCAGTCAGGGTGCAGATGAGAACAGAGAAAGATTTCTGGATGGATTGGAAAAAAACCCCTCTCTTTACATTAGCATTAGGTGCCTCTGAATTTGAGGGCCAGAATTGTTTTTGGCAGTTTTCAAGAGGCAGAAAGAGAGACTCCAAGCCAAATAATGGTTTTTGAAGCAAGAACAGAATCACAGAATGTCAAGGGCTGGAAGGGACCTCAAAAGATCGTCCAATCCAACCCACCTGCCAGAGCAGGATCTCCTATACCTTTGAACAATGGATGGAAGCTGCAGCACAGGAGGTTGCAGCTCAATACAAGAGGCAACTTCTTGACTGGAAGGGTCCCAGGGCACTGGCACAGGCTGCCCAGAGAGGTTGTGGAGTCTCCTTCTCTGGAGCCTTTCGAAGCCTGTCTGGATGCATTCCTGTGTGACCTGAGCTAGATTGTCTGGTCCTGCTGTGGCAGGGGGTTTGGACTCAATGATCTCTTAGGGTCCCTTCCAACCCCTGACATCCTGTGAGCCTTTTATCTTGAAAAACTATTTCCTTGCCTATACGGAGTCTTTCATTTCAGATCATTGTTCTGATTGAAGCTGCCTGGCCTATCATTACTTAATGACATGACAAAGGCAGTTTTGTGCAGTGAAACTTCAGGGTCTCTTCTCTCTAGATTAAAGTCACTCATCTGGAGGAACAGAACAATGAATGGGAGTCACATTCTCAAAGCACATAAATGTGTTACTCTTTGGGCTGAAAATGTGCCCCCATAGCTCAAGAGGTTCCAACACTGTATTAAGATTAGCAGTCACTACTAACTAGATAACCAGCTCAAAGATCTGGTTTACAGTGAGGGTGGTGAGACACTGGCATAGGTTGCCCAGAGAGGTTGTGGCTGCTCCCTCCCTGGAGGTGTTCAAAGCCAGGCTGGATGAGGTCTTGAGCATCCCGATCTAGTGAGAGGTGTCCCTGCCTATGACACAGAGGGGTTGAAACTGGATGAGCTTTGAGGTCCCTTCCAACCTAACCATTCTATGATTCTATGATAAATACAATGCCAACACACTAGCTGTATTTAAAAACAACAACAAAATCAGCTGCCTGAAAGACCTGAGGGTTTGCCTGGAGGGCTGTGTACAAGTGACTTTGAACAATTCTAAATTTAACCCATGTGTTATGAAAACATAATGCAGAGCACTCCATATCCTTGTCCCTAGCAATAATTTAAACCACACTGTGGAACAAGCTATTTAAATGGGCTTGTGACCTATTTTTTAACCTCAGCTTTTGGGAAAGAAAAGAAGTTGAGTGCTGACTTGGAAGATTGTTGTTTCCTGTAAATCATACTCTTGTATGACACAGTATTATAATTTCACCCCCACCCCCCTGCCCAGTGTACATAATCAGCTGCAGAATCATAGAATCATAGAGTCATAGAATGGTTTAGGTTGGAAGGGAGCTCAAAGCTCAGCCAGTTCCAACCTCCCTGTGCCATAGGCAGGGACATCTTCCACCAGAACAGGTCACTCAAGGCCTCATCCAACCTGGCCTTCAACACACCCTGGAGGTGTTCACGAAAAGACTGAATGTAGCAGTTAGTGCCATTGGATAGGGCTGGGTGATAGGTTGGACTGGATGATCTTGGAGCTCTCTTCCAACCTGGCTTATTCTATTCTATTCTGTTCTGTTCTGTTCTGTTCTATTCTATTCTATTCTATTCTATTCTACCTTCAGGAAGGGAGCAGCCACAAACTCCCTGGGCAACCTGTGCCAGTGTCTCACCACCCTCACTGCAAACAACTTCCTCCTAACAGCCAGTTTCAATCTCCCCTCTGACACTTTAAACCCATTCCTCCTCCTCTTGTCATTACAAGACCTTGCAATTAGTCCTTTTCCAGCCTTCCTGTAGCCCACTTCAGATACTGGAAGGCTACTATAAGGTCTACTGGAAGCCTTCTCCAAGCTGCAGAGACCCAACTCTCTCAGTCTGTCCCCACAGCAGAACTACTGCAGCCTTCTCAGCATCTTTGTGGTCCTCTTCTGGACTCCAACAGTTCCATGTCTTGCTTGTGTTAATGTTAGGAGATGGAAACATACTTTAATTCATTATTGCCTTGAAGTGATCCTCATTATCTGACATTTTGGAAATGATTTTACCCGTAATCAGTCTTTTCTTCATCCTCTCAATCACATCTATTTAAAAATAATAAGATGACCTTGCACACTGAACAGTGCTTGACACCAGACAAAACTGCTTACAAGGGAGGGACAAAGGAACTTTGTTTAATTTAGTTCTTTGGTATAAAAAAAAAATATTTCCTCAAGATCAGTCCAAATAATTATTCCATTCTCTTCAGTGTTTGTCCCAAATGTGTATTTCAGATTCTCTGCTGTTCTGTTACACCTTGTATATATAAGATCTATTCCAAGATGTTTTTCTTAGGACAAGAACTGTTTTATATATTTTTAGTTTATGTATTGTTTTGTATATTTTTCAAGGGTATCCAAGTTATAAGGGTGAACTAAAACAAGTTTTAAAAGAGTAAACAAATCTACAGTGTAGTTCTCAGCTCTTAATGGATGGAAGTGAACAAAGCAACTTATTGGTGAGACTATGTGTGGTGGTTCGGCAGTTCCCTGCCCCCCACACTTTGAAATCACCCAGGCTAGACTCAGAGTGATGGAAATTAATAAATGAAGCTTTATATTTATGGCTTTGCACAATACACAAGCAGATATTTACAAGGTATTACAGATATTTACAGCTATATACAGTGAAAAGGTAATACAGAAACACCACAGCCCTCCCAGAGATCTGAATCCCTAAGAGGGGTTTCTAACCCCCCCTAACACCTTCCCCACACTTCCCAATCTTATCCCACTCTCTGTCTTACATGTCAGATAAGCTAGGGTAGATTGGCTAGGGGGTGTTAGCAGCAGGAAAGTAGTGAAGTTACACAGATCTAGCTAAGAAGGGAGAGAGATGCAGCAGCCAGCATGGCTCAAAGCACTCTGTGTTATCTTTGTTTGGGTTCTAACTTTTAGACATTTTTCAGTAACCTATGAGTGAAGTAGAACCATCAATGTTTTCCTTTCTCAGCCTATAGTCAGATTTCTTATTAAAATCCTCCAATTAGTTCAAACCTGGCTTCTGTGAGCTTCTGTCAGCCAGCAACTCAACAGTAAACTCCACCCATTAGTTGGATCATAGAATCATAGAATGGTTTAGGTTGGAAGAGACCTCAAAGATCAGCCAGTTCCAACCCCCCTGTGCCATAGGCAGGGACACCTCCCACTAGAACAGGATGATCAAGACCTCATCCAGCCTGGCTTTGAACACATCCAGACAGGGAGCAGCCACAACCTCCCTGGGCAACCTGTGCCAGTGTCTCACCACCCTCACTGTAAAGAACTTCCTCCTAACATCCACTTTCAATCTCCCCTCTGCCAGTTTGAACCCATTCCCCCTCATCCTGTCATTACAAGACCTTGTGAACAGTCCCTCCCCAGCCTTCCTGTAGCCCTCTTCAGATACTGGAAGGTTGCTCTAAGGTCTCCTCAAAGCCTTCTCTTCTCCAGGCTGAAAAGCCCCAACTCCCTCAGCCTGTCCTCATAGCAGAGCTGCTGCAGCCCTCTGATCATCTTCGTGGCCTCCTCTGGACCCTGTCCAGCAGTTCCATGTCCTTGTGCTGGGGGTTCCAGATCTGCACACGGTATGTCCACGAGTAACAAAATTTTTTCTGCTTATGGCTTGATTTGACTTACAAAAGTGACCATAACATAGCTGGGAGCTAGGAAAAATGGCTTTGATCTACTTATTCTGTTAGATATCTAAGCGTGTCGTGAGCCAGCTGACCATACATAGGTATGTTCATCCACTACTGTGTTTTAGTGACAGAATAAAAAGAAAGAGAGCAGAGTAGAATAATGCTTTTCCTTTGAGGAACAAAGAAAAAGAGAAGGAACTGGGTTGGAAAAAAATAAAAAGGAAAAAAGAAAAAATAAATCCACAACCTAGATGAAATACATTTCATTTTTCTGGTGTTATGCACATCAAATGTAACAGTTAACACCTTTATATAAGAGGCCACTGGAAATGTGCACATCCATAGCACTGAAGGCTTCAACTGAGTAATAACTAACACATTGTCAATCTAGAAACCTATCTTTGGTAAAGAAATAGCACATCTTGCTTTCCTTGGGACACGTGAATTCCCTGGTGGTATGCATGTTTGTGCTTGGAATGGGTGGAGAACTGTGAAGACAAGCTCAAGACTATGGGGGTTGCATTTTAACCTTTACTCATAGCAGAGTACTAATAAAATAATAAGCCAACAAGAGGTGTAGAAGCTATAGAGTTTTGGCTGATTCCATGATTCTGATTAAAAATAAAATAAAATAAAATCAGAAAAATCACAGGACAGAATAGTTTCTCTGAGAGCTGGCAAAGCAAGATGAGATGAGGAAAAGTTATCCATTTTGGAGAGCCTCTAATGGGAGAAAGGAAAAAGTGGCAATATTTAGGACAGCAGCTGCAGGTTAAAAAAATTATAAATAGCAAGGCAATTACATGCAGAGTCTGGAGAATGTAAACCATTGTTACATGGGCAAAGAAATCACAAAATCATCACAGGAAAAGGGCACATAAGGCAGTGTCTAGGTACCAAATATGTAACTCGAGAAAATCATACAAATACAGACTTCTAGGTACATTTAGAATGATTGAACAGTTGAGGGAGCTCAAAGCCCATCCAGTTCCAACCCTCCTGTGCCATAGGCAGGGACACCTCCCACTAGATCAGGACTTATCCAGCCTGGTCCTGAGCACCTCCAGGGAGGGAGCAGCCACAACCTCCCTGGGCAGCCTGTGCCAGTGTCTCACCACCCTCACTTCCTCCTAACATCCACTTTCAATCTCCCCTCTGACACTTTAAACCCATTCCTCCTCCTCTCATTACTAGACCTTGTCAATAGTCCCTTCCCAGCCTTCCTGTGTAGGCTCTTTCAGATGCTGCAAGGCCACTCCGAGGTCTCCTGGAAGTCTTCTCTTCTCCAGGCTGCAGAGCCCCAACTCTCTCAGTAACCTATGGATGCAGTAGCATCATCAGTGTTTCCCTTTCTCAGCCTATAGCCTAATTTCTCATTGAAATCCTCCAATTATTTCAAACCAGCACAATATGGGACATGCTCCAGGTCATCTACAAGGCTGCAGACCTGTCCCTTCTTCCATCATGGTAAGGGAAAAAGCTGTGTGCAATCTCTATGGTGAACTCCCTGACATCAGGCCTCAAATATGTGTGGCATTTTCCAGCGGATTTGTGTTTAGCAAACGCGAGAATTTATAAATGTGAAGCCAAAAAGTCCCTGTAGGGCCTTTGAGTATCAGATTTCTTCCTTTGGAGTCCTTCAGGTCAAAAGTATGTGTAACTTCCCTCAGCCAAGGCTCAAAGGAAAACACAATGTACAGTTCCTGAGAAAGTCAGGCTATTGACTGTCACAGTCTAGACAGAGGCAGGGATTTTTGCAAAAGGCTGCTTCTTAACACATGCAAGATATTCACAGATGTCTGCCTCAGTCAGATGCATACTATACCTACATGTTGGGCAGAAGTGCCCAACAACACATGTGCCTACTGGCTGTGCATTTCTTTAAAATAACAGAAGATCATGAGGCTGATATTGCTCTTCACAAGACACTGGAACAGGTTGCCTGGGGAGGTTGTGGTTACTCCCTTCCTGGAGGTGTTCAAGGCCAGGCTGGATGAGGTCTTGAGCGACCTGATCTAGTAGGAGGTGTCCCTGCCTATGGCAGGGGGTTGGAACTGGATGATCTTTGAGGTCTCTTCCAATCTAAACCATTCTATGAGTCTATGAATTCTCAGGCCAAATTAATCTTTACAACTCTAATGAAATTGTTTACAACCAAAAAGAGGTATAGTGGGTTTGAATTTTTCTCAACATTCTTTTGTTAAGGTTTTCCTGCAGCATGAAGGCAGACCACAAAGACAGTCAAGGGTAAAAATAAAATAAATTAGTGCTTTTGAGGCTATTTTTCCTTAGGGTAGAGAGGAGTTGATCTGTTGGAGGGTAGGAGGGCCCTGCAGAGGGACCTGGCTAGGCTAGATGGATGGGCAGAGGCCAACGGGATGTGATTGAACAAGACTAAGTGCAGGGTTCTACACTTTGGCCACAACAACCCCAGGCAGTGCTACAGGCTGGGGACAGAGTGGCTGAGAGCAGCCAGCCAGAGAGGGACCTGGGGGTGCTGGCAGATAGGAGCTGAAGAGGAGCCAGCAGTGTGCCCAGGTGGGCAGCAGAGCCAATGGCATCCTGGGCTGGAGCAGGAGCAGTGTGGGCAGCAGGAGCAGGGAGGTTCTTCTGCCCCTGTGCTCAGCACTGCTCAGCACACACCTTGAGTGCTGTGTCCAGCTCTGGGCCCCTCAATTCAAGAGAGATGTTGAGGTACTGGAAGGTGTCCAGAGAAGGGCAGCAAGGCTGGGGAGGGGCCTGGAGCACAGCCCCAAGAGGAGAGGCTGAGGGAGCTGGGGGTGTGCAGCCTGCAGAAGAGGANGGAAGTTGTTGGCAGAGAGAGTGATTGGCATTGGAATGGGCTGCCCAGGGAGGTGGTGGAGTCCCCATCCCTGGAAGTGTTCAAGCAAAGCCTGGATGGGGCACTTAATGCCATGATCTGGTTGATTGGATAGTGCTGGGCAATAGGTTACACTGGATGAACTTGGAGATCTCTTCCAGCCTGGCTGATTCTATGGTTCTATGAAAACCTGATTTTATGACTATAGGACACAGATTCCACATCTGACCCTGCCAAAGGACATCAACATTCACTGTTCTGTGAAATCTCCACTATACCCCAGTCCAGAACCTTAAAGCAAAATAAAATCAACCCACAGGTAGCAAGGAAAAAGGAGGCAAAAGAAATCACACAAGCTGTGACTTTTTTCTACAGTGATCTATGCAAAGCTGAATGAGACTTCTCCCACAGGAAAGGAAGTTACTTCAGAGGAGACATTCCTCTGTATTCATGTGTTTTTAACTTGTGCTGGATCATCCACACGCCCTTCCAAAGCTGAGAAAACACAGACATTTGGGTATTTTTCTTCAGGGAGACAAAACATTTTGTGATGACTCTAAGGGACTTTGTGAGGACAGAGAATACAAGTGTAGAATAGGAACACCAAGGACCTTTAAATCTAACTTAACAAACATTTCCAAGCAAATTTTAAATGCTGTACTGCTGCACCTTTACTCAGTAAGCCTTCTGTGTAGCACAAATGTAGAATCATAGAATTAGTCAGGGTTGGAAGGGACCACAAGGATCATCCAGTTCCAAACACCCTGCCATGCCCAGGGACAGCCTACTCTAGAGCAGGCTGCCCTAAGGGGGAGATTGAAACTGGATATTAGGAGAAGTTGTTTGCAGTGAGAGTGGTGAGACACTGGCATGGGTTGCCCAGGGAGGTTGTGGCTGCTCCCTCCATGGAGGTGTTCAGGACCAGGTTGGATGAGGCCTTGAGCAACCTTTTCTAGTGGGAGATGTCCCTGCTTATGGCACAGGGGGGTTGGAACTGAATGAATTTTGAGGTCACTTCCAACCTAAACCATTCTATGATTCTAAGGTGTCTGTAGGAAGTAAGCTCTGCTGGAAGCAGGTGATCTCAAATTTTCTTTTTCACAGAACTGTTACCTTGGTGGTGTTAGTCTGTTGCTGTTTGAGGGAGCTGACAGGTACACTATCACTCCTCTCAAAAGAAGTGCAATCATAGAATCACAGATTCAGTCAGGGTTGGAAGGGACCACAAGCATCATCAAGTTCCAACACCCCTGCCAAGCCCAGGGACACCCTACCCTAGAGCAGGCTGCCCACAGCCTCTGCCAGCCTGGCCCCAAACACCTCCAGGGATCTGGCCCCAAACACCTCCCTGCAGGGGCAACCCATTCCAGCCTCTCACCACTCTCATGCTCAACAACTTCCTCCTCACTTCCGACCTGAATCTCCCCACCTCCAGCTTTGCTCCATTCCCCCTAGTCCTGTCTCTAGCACCTAGCTCTGATCAAGCTACCTTTTCCCAAAGCAAATGCAAATGAATATATTTTGGGGGGGTTATGTCAACATTTACCCCACCTTCTTCCTCCACACAATCTATGCTTGTATGCCATTTTCTTGTGAGCCCTTTTGTGGCTCATGCTCTGGCAGATTCTTTTTCTTGTTGTGCCTGCCATGCTCTTCTCCAGAAAAAAAATAATAAATTATCATTACATAAAAATCTTATTGATGTGCTCATTTTGCACATCACTGCATTCATTTTCTTACTGAGATTAAAACATTTATCAAAATTTGTTAAAATCAGCTGCATTTGGCTGGGTTATATTTAGAAGTAAGGGGTGTGATCCAAACACCATTCATAGAATCATAGAATCAGTCAGGGTTGGAAGGGACCACAAGGATCAGCCAGTTCCAACCCCCCTGCCATGCCCAGGGACACCCTACCCTAGATCAGGCTGCCCACAGCCTCTGCCAGCCTGGCCCCATACACCTCCCTGGGCAACCCATTCCAGGGCCTCACCACTCTCATGCTCAACATCTTCCTCCTCACATCCAATCTAAATCTCCCCACCTCCAATCTAAATCTCCCCACCTCCAACTTTGCTAAAAATAGGCTATGAGGGAGTGGCAGGAGTAGGGCGAATGGAGCAAAGTCCCTCCCCTTCTTTTTTGTAGCTCCCTTCAGATCCTGGAAGGCCACAAGAAGGTCACCTGGGAGCCTCCTCTTCTCCAGCCTGCACAGCCCCAACTCTACACACTTTGCATGTTCCAGTTACTGCACATTGCATTTGCTTTTGGCAACTGCACCTTAACCTACTTCCAAAAAAGAAGTAAGGCTGTATTCCCAGTTAAGAGAAGCACATTATTGATTTGAGAATTCTATCAGGGGAAGAAAAGATGTGGTTTATAATATGAAAACAGGGAGAAGCAACCGAGAGCCTTTCTAGAGCAATAGCTTTTTGGGTTTTGTTATTTTTTTTTTTTCCCCCCGTGTATTTTACCTCTCAACCCAGATGAAACCAGCAGATCCGTACTGCTTTTCAAAATCTAAAACAGGCAAGTCTCTTTTTCATGAACTTAAAACCATAATTTAGCCTTCGCCGAGTGGACTTCTTTCTCCACACAAAGCATGCCAGTCAATTACATCGAAACGATTTCATTCGGGTCACTAAGCATCAGTAGGTAGCACGAGTTAGTGGCAGGAGTGTATTATACAAGAGCACGGAAATTCTGAGGCCTGGCATTGAAATGGAAATTGCAACGTAGGTGAATATTGACAGCAAGCACATAGAGCAGCAGAAAGCATCCTGCACTTAGCCAGTGCCACGTGAACAAAGTTTTTCCTTCTCCCACGTCACAAAACAGCAATATTGGTGTTTCCTTAAGTTGGTTTCTAGCATTTGGGTATTATTAATTCTTAATGCAGTAATTAGTTTCAGTCAAAAAAGGAAAAAAAATGAAATAATAAAAAAATCAGTAGCGAGGGAAACTTAGCAATGGCTTAATATAGAAAGAAAATTCATGAATCATGGCAATTAAACAATGACTCATCAGGAGAGGCAAGCAAGCAAAATCAGTTCCTTTTTTTACCCCTGCATAAGAGTTCAGCCTTTTTTTTTTTTTCAATTGTAATAAAGTTACTTCTGGGGACCAAAAAACCACCTTTCAATCTGTGCAGACAGTTACCTACGTTACAATTTTTTTTTTAAACTGGCTCTTAATGAAGTACAACATCCACTGACCAAAAATATATTTGAATCCACAACTATGTTCCCAGACTTCCCCAAAGCAAGCCACGGACTTTCCTCAATGAATTTAAAAGCAGGAATCTACACAAGCACAGAGCTGGTCACAGGGTGTCAGGGTTTGGAAGGGACCTAAAGAGATCATCGAGTCCAAACCCCCTGTGTAGTTATTTAAGCAGTTCCCTGCCCCCCCACCTTTTTATAAACCCCAGGCTAGGACTCAGAAACACTGGAAGTTGATAAATGAAGCTTTATATTTACAGCAATGCACAATATACAAGCAGATATTTACAAGATATAACAGATATTTACAGACATATACAATGAAAAGGTAATACAGAAACACCACAGCCCTCCCAGAGACCAAAATCCCCAAGAGGGGTAACCAACCACTCCCTACCACCTTTCCCTCCTTCCCTAATCTTATCTCACCACCTGTTGATGCTGCAGATAAGCTGAGGTGGATCGGCCAGGGGGGGTTAGTAGCAGGAAAGTAGTTAGTAGAATTACTGAGAATTAGCTACCAAGGCAGCGAGACAAAGTAGACCATGCAAAGAGAAGCAGCCGTAGCCAGAGTGGTCTGAAACCACCTGATATCTCATGTTTTGGGTGCAATACTTAAAACCAGGGTTTTTTTCTTTCTCTGGGTGCAGTGCCATCCTGTGTTTTCCTCTCTCAGCCAATAGTCTAATTTCTCACTCAAATTCTCCAGTTAGCCCAAACCGGCACACCCTGCCACAGCAGGACCATACAATCTAGCTCAGGTCACACAAGAACACATCTGTTGTGATTATTAATAATCGATTATGAATTATTGATAATTTAATTTTTTAAATTATTATTAATATCCAAAATTTCAGGAAAATTCCCGGAGGTTCTTTGGGTGTTCGGTTGATAAGAGGCAATTACACAGAGGTTATTAATAAACCCAGAATCAAAGAGCTTGAACAGTTTAAACAGTCAGAACTTGGTAAACACGGAACCTGATAACAGGGGAAATTCTAACCCAGCCTATACTCACAAATGCAATAGGTATAGAGTGTCCAGAGAAGAGGAGCTGAAAAGGGTTTGCCTTGCTGCTGCTGTAGGCTGCAATGCAGCTGCAAACAGGTGGCTGCTGTGAAAGAGGTGCAAATAGACATCCAGTCCTGGTGGAAGCAGCAGGAAAAGAAGCAACAGCTCCAAATCACCCTCCCTTAAATAGACTATTTTGAAGGGTGCAACTGGCCAATAGGCATTAGAGTCCATTGTTTTGGCCAATGAATTCAAAGTCCTGTGCCTAAGTGTCCACCCTAACACTTGAGGGACAGCACAAGACACTTGACTTGGTCATGTGCCACGAGGCTTTCTCAGACCAAACCCTGTTGTTTTCTCACGTCCTTCAACCCCCAGGCCTTGCTACAGGAGGAGGGAAAGATCAGGGGTTTGAACTAATTTGGGCAGGATTTATGCCCTACTAGGACAACATCCAGACAGGCCTGGAAAGGTTCTAGACAAGGAGACTCCACAACCTCTCTGGGCAGCCTGTGCCACTGCTCTGGGACCCTTCCAGGCAAGGAGTTGCCTCTTGTGTTGAGCTGCAACCTCCTGTGCTGCACTGACTTGGTGGAAGCCAAAGACAGTAGATAGTAGTTAGCAGAGAAAAGGAAAGAACTGACCTCACTTCCTCCCCCACTAAAGGTAAGAACTTAGAAATGCTTGTTTAAAATAAATAAATAGAAATTAGCTCAGGTTTTTCTTATTCAATAGAAGTGTGCTCAGGGTATCAAGGGTTGGAAGGGACCCAAAGAGCTCATTGAGTCCAAGCTCCCCCTGCTAGAGCAGGTCACACAGGAACACATCCACACAGGCCTGGAATGGCTCCAGACAAGGAGACTCCACAACCTCTCTGGGCAGCCTGTGCCACTGCTCTGGGACCCACACAGGCAAGAAGTTGCCTCTTGTGTTGAGCTGCAACCTCCTGTGCTGCAGCTTCCATCCATTGCTCCTTGGCCTATGGCAGGGAGCAGTGAGCAGAGCCTGTCCCCCCTCTCCTGACCCCCAGCCCTCAGAGATTTAGAAACATTGATTCAATCCCCTCTCAGTCTTCTCTTCTCCAGACTAAAAAGTATTCTGACTCACTGGAATCCAGGACTGGCTGCAAGTGAGTCTGCAGGACTGCCTAAGTGCAGAGCATTGCTACATCATCACTCACACACTAGTCAGAGCTGATTGGAAACTAGGTTTGATTTCTATTTTCTGGAACTCTTAGTATTTTTGTTTTATAACCTAAGGAAATCTGAGCCTGCACAGCCTCGTCGCAAAACAGGAATTGGACAAGAAAAATGAGAGGAGAATAATGAGATCCCCACTCCAACCTTACCCTCCCAGAAAACCAGAGGCTTCAAAGATGAATTATCTTAGCTAAGAGTTCTCTCTGACATTAAATCTGTCACAGGGTAAAGGAGAGAAACAGTGTCAGGAAAATGGAGAAAAAAGGACTGAAAAGAGTAGGTCAGTAACACACTGTTGTGGGGCACTCCAGATCCCTTCTTTTCCCCCCTCTGTCTCCAGAGGTTTGAATTGGGGAAGAAGAAGGTGCAAAACTGTTTCCCCCAACTCTCTGCGGGCTCAAAGGGGCAACAGCAAAAGGCTGCCCTTCCACAGGTGTACTGACTCGAGGGAAAGCCCAGAGAGGAATTGGCTGGGGAATGGCTGGGTTCTTTGTGCCCAGTATATATGGCAACAGACACAGTGCCTAAGAAAAGCTTATAAATAGAGTGAGGACAAAAACAGATGGTTTCTGCTTCTGCACTGAATCAGTCAGGGTTGGAAGGGACCACAAGCATCAGCCAGTTCCAACCCCCCTGCCATGCCCAGGGACACCCTACCCTAGAGCAGGCTGCCCACAGCCTCTGCCAGCCTGGACAAAAACACCTCCAGGCCCCATATGGCCCCAAACACCTCCCTGGGCAACCCATTCCAGCCTCTCACCACTCTCACGATCAACAACTTCCTCCTCACCTCCAGTCTGAATCTCCCCACCTTCAGCTTTGCTCCATTCCCCCTAGTCCTGGAACTCCCTCATAGCCTAAAAAGTCCCTCCCCAGCTTTTTTGAAGGCCCCCTTCAGATCCTGGAAGGCCACAAGAAGGTCCCCTGGGAGCCTCCTCTTCTCCAGACTGCACAGCCCCAACTCTTTCAGTCTTTCAGTCACAGCAGAGCTGCTGCAGCCCTCTGAGCATCCTCGTGGCCCTTCTCTGGACACCTCCAAAATGTCCACATTCCCTTTGTCCCAGGGGCTCCAGAAGTGGAGGTAAGCTGGAGGTGAGGAGATTCAGACTGGATGTAAGGAGGAAGTTGTTCAGCATGAAAGTGGTGAGAGCTTGGAATGGGCAGCCCAGGAATGTGGTTGAGGGTTTGCAGCCAGGCTGGCAGAGGCTGTGGGCAGCCTGCTCTAGGGTAGGGTGTCCCTGGGCATGGCAGGGGGGTGGGAACTGGCTGATCCTTGTGGTCCCTTCCAACCCTGACTGATTGATTCTATGATTCTGTGATTCTCACTGAGTGGCAGCACAGCCTGATGGTGTGTCAGCTACTCCTTCCAGCTTTAGATCATTGGCAAACTTGCTGAAAATACACTGTCCTTTCATCCAAGTCACTGATAAAGATTGAGTAAGGCTGGACCCAGGTCTGACCCCTGAGGAACACTACTAGCCACAAGTCTCCAACTAGACTCTGCGTGGCTGATCACAACCCTCTCTGTCATCCAAGAAAGCAGCCCTCACAACCTGTTGTGCCACTTAGATGTGCACAAGTCTATGAGGCTGGATGGGATCCACCAAGGGGTATTTTAGGAAGCTGGCAGCTGTGATCACAAATCCCCTCACCATTATTTGCCAACAGTCCTGGCTGACCAGGGGAGGTCTCAGTTGACTGGAGGTTGGCAAATGTGATGCTCATCTACAAGAAGGGCCAGAAGGATGATCCAGGGAGCTACAGGCCTGTCAGTCTGCCCTCTGTGCCAGGGAAAGCAACGTAGCAAGTGATGCTGGATGCCATCACACAGCACATACAAGACAAGCAGGCAATCAGGCCCAGTCAGCACTCTAATTTTAAATATGAAGTGACAAAGCAGCTGCAAATGTTAACTACTCCACAGCAGGGTTCAGGACCCCTCATGAGGGCTTTCAATTTACTGAACAACCAAACAAAATGAAAGGTTAATAGTTCAAGAGTGTCTACAAGGAAAATGGACCAAAAGCCATTCCTGGTATAATGTCATTGACTTGATAGACTCAGCTTTTACTGCCTGTTTTATACTTGGTCTCTTTGAAGCAGACAAAAGAACAAAGGTGTTTAGAAGATGTTATACATTATAATGAAATGGATTAGAATAATGACTTGGCTTAAGCACCTTCCTCTGTCATGTCATGATTTAAATAGGACACACTAAAGAGTAAATAATGCATACTACAAGTGTAGCAAAGCCTGCTTTGTTTTAAGTCTAGGTGGTGTTAGGTTAATTGATTCCCATGCTGGAGCAAAACTTTGCTATAAACTGATGTTCCTTTTATTGGTGTCACATTCCTACATTTCCTCTAGTATGACTTTACTGAATTGAGACAAGTATTGAAAACAATTTCATTAGTTAGATTTTCCTCTGTGGGAAGAGGAAGGACAATACCAAGTGATGGCGCAGTCCTTCAGGGTACCAAAGAAAAGAAGTGGTCATTACAATAACAGTAAAAAGAAAATAATTAACATTGTGAAAAGGAAATACAGAGGGGAAAAAAAAACCCTATTGAGGTAAGCTGCACAGCTCTGTGAATGGACGAGAGAGAGCTGGAACAGAATTGTCCTTGTCAGGAGGCAAGGTTCAAGGCCTCATTGGCAAACAGAAAGGAAGAAATTTTATAAAACAGGGTGATTTATAGGCATAAACTAACGCAATGGGAATAAATTAAGAGTAGGAAATTTTAGGCTAGATGTTGTAAAACACTGGCAGCTGTTTGCATTTGCTTTACGTAGGAATGCTGTCACTCAGGATGTGCAATAATAGCAAGCCAAAGCGATGGTGAATTTGTAGAAACAAAGCTGATGAATTCAAAACTGTAATAATTTTAGGCATCTCCATTCTTGGAACATGTGGTGGTTTGGCAGTTCCCTGCCCCCCTACACTTTGAAATAACCCAGGCTAGGACTCAGTCGTCTGGAAGTTAAGGAATGAAACTTTATATTTAAAGCAATGCACAATATACAAGCAGATACTGACAATGTATAACAGATATTTATAGAAATATACAGTAGAAAGGTAATACAGAAACACCACAGCCCTCCCAGAGATCAAAAATCCCTAAGAGGGGTTTCTAACCACCCTACCACCTTCCTCCCTCCCCAGTCTTATCTCACCATCTGTCTTATGCAGCAGATAGGTGGAGGTAGATCTACCAGGGGGATTAGCAGCAGGGAAGAAGTTAGTGAAATTATTCAGATCCAGCAAGGAAGGGAGATACATGGGGCAGCCAGAGTAGCTCAAGAAGACTTGGGGGTGCTGGTGGACAAGAAGCTCAACATGAGGCAGCAGTGTGCATGTGCAGCCCAGAAAGCCAACCAGATCCTGGGCTGCATCAGGAGCAGTGAGGCCAGCAGGACCAGGGAGGTGATTCTCCCCCTCTACTCCTCCCTGGCGAGACCCCACCTGGAGTACTGCATCCAATTCTGGAGCCCCTGGGACAAGAGGGATGCGGACATGCTGGAGATGTGCAGAGAAGAGCCATGAGGATGCTCAGAGGGCTGCAGCATCTCTGCAGTGAGGACAGACTGAAAAAGTTGGGGCTGTTGAGTGTGGAGAAGAGGAGGCTCCCAGGTGACCTTCTTGTGGCCTTCCAGGATCTGAAGGGGGCTTCCAAAAAAGCTGGGGAGGGACTTTTAAGCTATGAGGGAGTGACAGGACTAGGGGGAATGGAGCAAAGCTGGAGGTGGGGAGATTCAGAGTGGATGTAAGGAGGAAATTCTTCACCGTGAGAGTGATGAGAGACTGGAATGGGTTGCCCAGGGAGGTGGTTTGGGCCAGATCCCTGGAGGTGTTTGCAGCCAGGCTGGCAGAGGCTGTGGTCAGGCTGATCTAGGGTAGGGTGTCCCTGGGCATAGCAGAGGGGTGGGAAGAGGATGATCCTTGTGGTCCCTTCCATCCCTGCCTCATTCTATGATTCTACTGTAAGCTCAAACAGCTCAAGCAGCTCTGACTTATGTATGTTTGGGTTACAACTCTTAAACTTTTTTTTTTTTTT